>JAQQSE010000106.1:1200000-1800000 GCA_035772565.1 Antheraea assamensis | reverse complement strand
ACATACTTTTACGTAGATATTGAATGAAGCATACGAATTTCAATAAGTGTAATCAATAAAATCTTCAATTTTTTCATAAAAGAATATTGACATTTTTATTTATTTTATTAAAGAAAATAAGCTTGGACATTTTACTATTCAAAATAATTATTGAAAGATTGTACAACTTAAAATTGTTTATACTTTTATCTTGTTAGTACTTACAAAAAGCGAATCAATCAACATTCAGCAATCAAAGCGACACTCGTCATCAAAAAAAAAAAAATCTCATAATATTTAATTACCTGGACGTAGGAAATGGAACACCAAATAGTTTCATAGACAGGAACAACTGTTCCCTAGCCTCGTTGAGGTCTCCAGATTCCAGCATGCACACTCCACGCATTGAGTATATCGTCGCCAAACGAAATTTCTGTATCCAATGCTTACAGATATTATTCTCAGGTATTT
Organism: Antheraea assamensis; assembly: GCA_035772565.1. Lineage (NCBI taxonomy): Eukaryota > Metazoa > Arthropoda > Insecta > Lepidoptera > Saturniidae > Antheraea > Antheraea assamensis. The sequence goes on along the minus strand of JAQQSE010000106.1, from coordinate 1,799,550 downwards.
CTTGGCTCTGTAAGTAGTCACATCTGTTTGTTAAACTCACAAAGCAATTCCTTTCTTGATGATCTAAAGTCTAAACTATAACAACAGCAGTCTTTTGTCCTAACCTTAGTTCATTAAGTTTACAAAATAGTGATATTTCTATATATTGTAATCCACAAGGCCCTACGCATTTTTTTTTCAAAGAATTTTCTTATAGTGTCTTCTAAGGTCACAATAAAAAAAAACATCTTAACTATAGGTTGATGTAAGAACTTAGTACAAGGTTAAAAACTTAGCAATACTATAATAACTTTTTCTTGGAAAAATAACAATTCTTCATCCATTCGATCTGCCTTTTGGAATCATAATACAGTACGAACTTGAAATGTAAAAAAATGGCAGCAGAACAATATTTTTGAACATCTCCATAGGTTTTTCTGTCTCAATTCCACTTCTTTATATGGATTATTTTTAGCCTAAATTCATCTCTATCCGTAGGACTTTTCATACATTTTCTTTCTTACAAACACTCTCTCGACAATTACAAGCACAAGAAAAAAAAATAATTACACAAATGTGTGCTGTCGTTTTAAAGTGATGTGCTTACATATCGGCGATCAATTTTTATTTATATAACATCTACCTATCTCCCGTCTCCAGATACCAGACTATTAATACGCCAATTTTCCTTGCAATCGATTCAGAAGATTAGTAGACACAGTGTAACAAATAGACAAAGTTACTTTCGCATTTATAATGTGGGTGAAATAATGGCCTTATTAAAAAGTACTATAGTAATAGGACAATTATTACCGTTATAAAATTTTCAGCTTCAAACAATAGTCGAATCGCTTGAGGTACATTTAAGTTGATTAAACTAATATCGGCATACTCTAAGTAGGCATCGTAAAGTTTTTCAAATTCACCTGGAAATTTAACAAAAGCCAGTTTCAAGGTCGATTGAACAAGAATATATGACATTATAATTATATAATTCAATTATTCTATAATCAAGTACAAGCTTAAATATATGAAGATCGCTACGGGTTACATTACCCGGCAGTTGATTTTGCATGTCGGGGTGAAGAGCGAGACGTTCGCCTCAGATCGGTCTGATTCGATTTTGTAAAGCATTCTCGCTATCGCAAAGCTCAATGATTGCGATAAACAAAGATAACGCTATACGAAACCGACCTGACTCGGACTTCTCGCCGATGCGACGTGCGAAATCAAAAGCCGGGTACAGTAAAAAGCTAAATTTATAAAATATTGACTATGAAAGTATACCGTACTTTAGTGGGACAAGAGGTGTCAAATGTTAATAGATAATCAAATAAAATGACAATTAAACGTTAATCTGTCAATATTTTTGAAAATGTTCATACTGCCTTCTGTTTCTCTCATTCACTCACTTTTTATATTGAGATTTTTTGAACTAAATTTATCACTTACCGTACGATTTCTCAAACATTTTCTAGCATACAAGCCTTGTCCGAACAATTGCAAGTACAACAAAAAACGAATAGGCTAGTTTGGTACAGCCGTTCTGAGGTGATGCGCTTGCATACATTCGACTATACGTTAAACATCTCAATGGTAAAGTAATATAAGTAACTTTCTGTAATTTACTTGACTAAAAATATAAGAATAACAAATGTGTAGGTACCCGCTCCACGGCAATGTTCTATAATCTGACAGTAGGCAGATAATAAAATGGTCAGACATTCACAATTATCCAATTCGAGCGACGAAAACGATCTGACTCGTTTAGTTTTTCGATAAACATGTACCGCGGAATGTCTCGGACTTTTGTTGACTGAAATAGTATGTACATTTTTAATTGATTTTCTAATTGCATATAGATATAATTGGTAACGACCTATCCCACTCGATGGGACTGTAAATCTGCTTGCGTAATATAAGTTCCCACGAATATGTTCTACGCGTGAACTTGGTAAGTTAGATTTAGCTGAGTTGACAAATTCAAAATACATGTTATTTCTTTGTGTAATTAATCTGATTGTTCAAAGTTTTAATCGTAAAATATATAAGGTATCATTAATTGAAGTTGTTCCTTATATTGTAGACCGGTGAAACTGTAGAGGCCTTGCCAGGTCAACAGTTTAGTTAGTTCGAAAAAAAAAACTGTATAATAAACATCGGTAATATTTGAAGTAATTAGCATAAAAAAACTATAGATAAATAAGAAAATACCATGGGCAGTAAAATATTAAAAATAAATCGTTTACCTAAAGTGCGATTGGTCAAATTGCCTTTAGTGTGTAACAATTCAAAACTCGAAATATCAATGTATGTCTGTGAAAAAAAAGAAATTTCATAGAATGAAAATATAGGTTTCCTTTTCTACGAAGGGAATCAACGCTTAAAGAAAATATAGAGAGTAAAATTTTGCAAAACTTTAAATATATATTTTAAACGTCAACAGATTGTTTAAAGTAGCATATTTAAGAATTTAAAGTATGGCAAATGTAGCTTACTAATGAAAAATGATTATTCTCACGAACAAATCCCGTAGACGGCTCTTGATCACCAGGTATTCTTGTTTCAGCACTTAAAGCGGAAATTTGTTGCTTGATACGCTTTAAATCGTCACTTTCATGTTTCAAACCCTAAAATCCGTTCGATTTCTTTAAGTACTGAACAAAATTGCAGTTCGTAGAAAGCTGATATGGATAACATATAATAAAGACGTAATGCATTCATTATAATTAGCTGTTTGTTACCCGCGACTTCGTCCGTGTAAAGTTTAGCAGAAAAATATTGTTAAGTGTAAATGGACGCGCGAAGAGCGCGGTGTACTGGGACCCCGCTTCTTTTTTAGCTGCTTCTTCTTTCTTCGTAGTTTATAACATTAGCTATCTGATAATGAAATTAAACCTTTTTTATGTTATAATCCTCTATATAACATAATAATAATATCAGACACTTCAATGTTATGTAATTGTACCGTCACCTAGTGGGCAGTTATTGTAAAATGGACAGTGTGAAAACCACAGAGTATGTTGTTATAAAATGGTAAAAACCTCTCCCATGAAAAAAAAACCGGAGTTGTATCAACTTTCATGATAGTCAGTTAAGAGAAAATGTTTATAAATGTTAGATAAATATACGAAAATCTGTTTTTCCTTTGTTCCTTATATTGTTTCTATAAAACTACTAGCGGACCCAGCAAGTGGGCATTGTTCTGCGATAGACTTTAATAAGTTATGACAATAAAATATATGAAACTAGTATGAAAATTTTCAGAGAAATGCTGGCAGGTTGTAAATACAGGATTGTAACCTTTTTCAGTGAAGAATCCATATGAATATTAAAAAAAATTATTCAAAAACAAATAAATATGGATACTTCATAATGGCAGGGTTTAACTATAGCTGAGAACTAACCAGATGACTACATAAGCATAATTTTATTTTTTAATAATTATCGGTCAAACCGTTTCAAAAAAGAAGAGTTATGAAAACACGTACATTGGAATTTTGTTTTGTGTAACGAATTAAAAATTCTTAATAATAGTGCTATTTATCAGTTCAAACTATAGCTAAGAATCAAGCAGCTTTAGACCGGTAACGCACTTGCGACTCTCCTGGTTTTGCAACTATCTATGGACGGCGGTGATCACTTACCATCTGGTAACCCACCTATTCGTTTGCCCCCTATATTATAAAAAAAAGCTAATCCCTTAAGTCTAATAATTTTTGTCACGGAAGAATTGTGAATAAAAATGCACTCTAGGTTTATTATTTTTTCAATCATCATTCAAATTTTGATTTTATTTGCATGCATTAAATATTAGTACATAAAATTACTTTAATCCGTGATTCAATAATTGTTGCCATCACTTACGTCATCGCAGCGTAGTCCTAAAAGCTTCGAGAAGCATCCAGAACCACAAGCTAAACAGCGACGAGTGTATCGTTCGAGGTATAGTAGCGCACGGGCATGCATTTCGTGCTGTAAACGTTCAAAACTCAACATTATGAGTTCGATTAATGCGATTTATTTCATTATCAACATACAGTATAAAATGAATTGACTATCGGCGTCCGTTTGAGCGCGCGCTTAGTATTTGAAAACTAAACTGATTTTGTGCTGTAACCATTGAAAATTAAATATTAAGTATTTGGTTAACGCGTTTTAAATGCTCTGACAAAAATTTATTTGATTACCAACAACCAGGATAAAAGAATTCGCTATCCGCATTTGTTTATGTGCGCGCTTAGTTCTTCAAAACTACGTATGTATGGATTTTGACACACATATAAATACGTATATTTGTAAAACTACATAGGTTTTCATATTCTAGTGACGATAGGTAGAATGAGTAACTAACTTTTTGACTGGCAGTCAGTAATTCATACGTCGTGGTTCGGAACAATGAATGTCTAAATTTCATATAACCACAAAATGCGTACATCGGAAGGTCCTTGCAGTGCGCTGCAAAATTTTTATACAATTAATTTACGGAATACTAGTCTCTTCTCGCGACTTTGTTCGCGCTGATGCTGATTTTGACAATAAAATACAGCCCATCGTACTCGCTGATAATGTACCTTTATATAAGTGAAATATGTATAAAATCTGTTACGTGTCTTCTGAGTTTATTCGTTACAAACAAATAATCAAATCTTTCATCTTTATAATAATTGTATAGAATAGCTTGTAATGAACAATCATCTTGTGTTTTATTATGCAATCTAATGATGATGTACTTATCATAATTTACAAGGATTTCAGTATTGAAAAAATAAATAAAGCAAAATTAAATATAACTTGGACATTCATTCTGGGAATTCGTGGAAAACTAAACTTAAACTTTGCTGAATAGTTTAGAAATAAACAAATATGGAACACATTTCATATTTTTTATTGTAGCACGATATAATGACGGCACTGCATCAGATGGTAAATAGCTATAGTGCAATACAAACATGACCGTGAAAGATTTACATTTCATCAGCAGTCGTCACTGTCACGCAGGCTTGTAAGCGTCTTTGCAGCTAATTATATAAAGTCTGACCTCGAAACGTAGTAAACGGGAAGAGAGAAATTGTAACGTTATGTGATTATTAGAGGTAGTGACCCAGAGCGGTACAAACAGACATCCAACCAATCTGTTTGATTACTGGATGCAGACAGGCTGATCCCGAAATGTGATGCGCCTATGTATGTTACTATGGCATTTGTTAAACCTGCTGTAATAGTAGTCACGATCTAGTAGAACACATTTTTATGATTGCCCAAAGACAAAAAAATTACTTACAATTGTCATTTTCAGGTACACATAGTACACAATATTGACTATAAAGATAGCTGATACTACATATAGCTGAGCTTAAAAAGTAAGAACAACTCAGTTCGAGGTGTTAGATATAGTATAAAATATATCTTAGTTTTCAAACTCACGCGATTGTGCAGTTCCCAAACATGCGCAATACGGAGATTTCGCTGCACGCGATAACGCTGGAGCTGGGTGGACCAATACTAATGAAGAATCACGAGTAAAATCACCTCCTTCGCATTCCAGTACGCGTATCATAAACAACTTTGCAACAGCTAAGGATGAATCGATAAGCGATGTCAAATTAAAAATCAGTTTTTTTAGGAATCATAGCTGTTTCTAGTCATCGGTGATGTATCAACAAAACGTGAATACCTACAAAGCTTTAGACTCTCAAATCTTCACAGTGGTGAGCCTCGAAAAAATTGAGCTGATATTCCTAAATTGAAACCTACCATCTTATGTGTTAACGAAATTTACAATTCTCCGCCATTTACTGTCTTAAATTTAAATAGATTTCTATCTGCAATAGACGACAGTGAAGTCAATACCGCGACAAAAACTGACAGGTTAAAAATTTTCCTCTAGCATCAGTAAAATGTTAAGAGGATAATGGCAAAAATTACAATTCATAGAGTTCTGGTCATATTATATGTCATAGTCTATCGTGGTCAATATGGTCAAAAGGACAATTTAGCCCTCATTGATACATTACAACACGTCTCTAAAGTTAATACAATTTAGGGCAATTAAGTTTTGGTGTTGCCATTCTTAGGACACTGGTGCTTCTAAAAGTATGACAAAAAAAATTTACCTATAATTTTTTTTTTTGAAACAGCAATCAAACCCGAAACGCGAACAATGACAATCTATATATACTCCACCAAAAAGATTACCTATCTAAGAAAAATAATAAGACATAAGAGATACCTTGCGCAACTTTTCTAGGACAATCATTTTGCAGTAAATGCAAAAGCATCCTTCTAGAAAATACTTCACCAATCACGGCACCGCATTTTAATAACATCTTTTCGAATGGTGTTAAAGAATCATATGTTTTTAAAATAACAGCTGTTAAAATGAAAATAGAAATGAGTTCGATTATATTCACAAGTATACAGTAAACTCTCATACGAAAACTGAATGATTCTATTATAAAAAAACGTAACGGCAATTACCATCCATAGTCATGTTCACCTTGATATCATCAAAGTTATATGATTCAGCTAAAACAGCCATCTGTATCGTATTAGTGTCTTGCATTGCATGTGCACCTTCCTGTTTACTGACTATACTTATGAAGCTATCAATGCTCTGGAACAAAACATGATTTTTCTCGAAAAGATAAGTCTTAAGACATGTCAGTCACATAATAAAATTTTCTCTTCTTTGAAATCGACAACGTTTATATCTAACGCTTTGAACTTATTTGGGTTATAACAAATTCCAAACAATAAAAACGCAAAACTTAAACGAAGTTACTTTATAATAAAATTAACATATAAGATAAAAACAGTACAGTATCTATCTATATACATACCTGGTTATTAGCCTATAAATAAACGATGATTATAAGATGAAGACGAACTACCTACTACTTCAGTTCTAAACAAGATTAATGACAGAAATACAAATGACACTGGAAATGTACGCACTTTGGAACTAGATTGTCTCATATGAAGGTCATCGCTTTGAAGGTTAACGTCAGATTCAGCTCTTTGCAGAAGAGTTGGTGAAGGTATCACAGCGCCAGATTCCAGAGCTTCTCTTCGAGTCACCGTTAATACATATAGAGCTCCCCGTTGGACTAGTGATATAACAAAATTCTGAATCCAACCTGGCATGCCACTACTGGCACTTTCTATTAACCTGATAATGGGTAATACATTCAATGAGAAATAATGCCTTTTATTTTGATTGTCTATGGGTACATTCGTTAATTAAGAGTGACGGTACCAAAAGGAAAAGGGTTTTGAAAGATATGTAAGGATATTAAAAATTAACTGCCCACTGCCAAATGAGACCAAACCTTCCCTCTACAATACGAATATGTAATGAAATAAAATGGCAACTGAACATCAATCTACCAATTATGTCAATATTTGTTAAAATTTCCCTGTCTCACTTAGGCACTTTTTGATAAGGAGCCTTTTGAATCCAATTTTTTCCCTCTTCCGTAAGATTTTTCAAACATTTTCTTTCATACAAACGTTCATTTGAAATTTACACATACAACAAAAAAGTATTAGGCAATTGATTTTTGTTGATAAGGGTTATTCCTTTTCAAACGATTTTTAGTACTGAAATAGTTGTATATCTCATTACTTTTGCAAATCAGCAGGAATGGCTTGCACATCGAGTAGTTGACAGGCAAGTGCCGCATGATACCACCTGTCTATTCCAGTAAGGTGTACCTTAACAATCATATCATTAGCAAGACAATTTCTTGCCGTTGCTGGAAATAAGAAATGATGATTGTTAGAATCGATGCAAGGTTCGAATGTAGGAGCATCACCGACATTTTTTTCTCTGCAGTAAAGCAATTATACTTGCTGTGTGTTCTTGTCCAACGGGTGCTTGTAGGCCTCGTGAACAGGAAAACGAGACCTTCCAATTTGACCCTACCCACATCCTACTATGATTTACCTAAGAATTGCAGTCCTTTTTAGATTGATTGTACATAGCCATAGGTTACAATAACTACACTAACATCAGGTGAACTTCATACCTGTTTGCTTCTTCGTTACATAGAAAATAGAATATAAATTTATAAAACATTCAACCTTGGAGGTAAATAATTAAATCAGCATTTTAGCATTTAATTAAAAACTATATAAATTATTTATTATGTTAATTTGGTTCTAAACTTGTTTATTGTAGGTAAGTCTAACTGAGTGGCAAATACAAAACATGAAATCTGTTACCAGCATTTTTTCCCGTGTGTCCACATTGAAAGATCAGGAAATAAGAATCAAATGAATAAATTTCACCGGATTATTTGTATATTGTGCTAATAACCAGACCAAAAGATTCTCAAATCCTCAAGGTCTCCTCTTTGCTTGATCTTTAATCTAGTTTAACTACATCGTTTAATAAAATAATGCACAAAATTGATGTTTCTCATTTCATACAAAAATAAATTTATTGGTTAAGCTCCATCCTTGTCTTGACACAAATTGTTTTGGAATAGGCAATAAATGATATATTTACTATCCGTAAACAACTTTTTTTAATTTAGATATCCTTCATTGAATACGCACTAGCTGGCGAGCAGAAGAGAGTTAATTATATCAGACTTGTATAGGGTAAAATCCCACAGTGTTCCTTTATCAATCTTTGAGTTAGAAGAGGGCAATGCTCTCGTGTTTTTTTGCTCGACCTATAATATTAATGAGAGGCCTGCTTTACGAGTCTTTTGCCTTGAAAACTAAACCTTGAGCAATGCGTGTGGAACACGTACCCATACCGCCTTGAGTCTATGCATTCGCTGAAATGTTGACGGATTTGCCTAAATCCGTTACCTATAAGCCTATCGTATGGTGGCTGAAGGTACCTTCATCTGTAAACTAACTTGAAAGATAATTTATGAATGATAATTAGCCGTTTTAATTTCCCTCAAGTTGAAAATCTGTTACCAAACTCCTATGTCCATACATCAGCTGCAGTTAAGAGCCAGTCGTGCTTACCATTTTAGACTACATCGTTATTTAACATCAGGTAAGATTGTGGTCAAACGCTAAAGCCTGTAAAATATTTAAAAAGTGCTGAAAAATAATTGTTAGGTCTTCAATCTTTAGAATACTTTAATAACTTACATAACATCTTTTCCTCTTCCGTGATTGTCATTAAAACGAAAAAGATCTTTGCTTCCAAAAGATAAATGAGAATACGCCATGATTCATTATCAATATACTGCGCTTCTAATACTGCCAGTATTAGAAAATTTGTAACATTCTGCAATAATACTATTTAAGGTAATCACTGAAGAAACATAGGATCGATTATAATAAGCATATAAATCTAGGAGGTAATTATCAAAAGGTAATTGCGTAAGGTGTACTGCGTCTAAAATATGATTTGTGAAAAGACATTTTACCATTTTATACACACAACTGTTTTCATTTTTAACAATTTTAAAAATCTCACCTTTGCTATACGGTTTCGTGCAAGAAAATATAATTAATTTCGTAAATTGAGCTCATGGGTAACATGGATACTTTTTGTATAGAAAAATGAACAGTTATATGCGACATGAGCACTTTTTAACTAAATCTATAAAGCTCTCAATATGAGATATCAATTCTTGATTCAAAAATAATGCATGTTTAATCAGTCACAATAGCTATTAAACATGAGCAGACTGGAAACTAGCATCTACACTGTATTTGAAGATAATACTGGAAAATTGCTGCGTAAATATAAAATGCTCCAAAAGGTGGACAAAAGAGTATATCCAAAAATGGCAATTATGACATAAATTTAACTTTCAGTTTCAATAACTTTTGAAAGTATAGGATTATCTAAAAATGATACAAGACATATTTTGTAAAGCGTTCAGTTTCCTACAAAAACATGTATCGCTTATAATAATCCATTTATTGGTTTGTGAGCTACGAATTTCTTAACAAAAATAAATTATTTTTAATTAAATGGAAAATAGAAATTCCTAGTGAGCGACCTCTACATATTTAATATCGAGAGCTCCGGTTTTCACAAGCGTCATTTTTTACTACCCTGACGATATTTCAATGCAGATTGTAAGAAAAAAAATTGGCGATTTTCTTAACAGCTTAGTGTCTATTAATATTAAGCTTCTTAGTTCTGATCTAAGAAATTCCATTACATATCAATAATTTATTTTCAAAAATAAAATAGCCCAAAAATATTATCATCACAAGGAATTTATGTGAGTATTGTAATGTACTAGTGTGATTTAAATAAATAAAGACATACAAAACTCACGTTTTTAAATATTTGTTGAATTACATTTCTCACACCGACTTCATTTAGAATATCACCTTGGTATGTAAAGGTTTCTGGTAGAGGAAATCGGCAATTGAAGATAGTGTTTATGGCATAAATCTGAGTTGGGCTTATGGAGCTCATGTCAATGCTGAGAATGAAATTGTAGATTGCAAAATTTAATTATTTTCACAAAATATGTAAAATCATACGGAAAACTGGGAAATGTAGGTAAAAAAAATCTCCATATAAAAACGCGAATGAGTAAGACAGCAGGGAGACCTTGAAAAATATTTTGACAGATTAACATTCAATTGTTCAGTTGCCATTTTATTTAATTACAGGGTCGTACTGCAAATGGAAGATTTAGTCGCATTTGTGAAGCCGGGCCGGCAGCTAATAAGAATTGAAATGTACATATGCTATTAAAATTATTATTGTATACGAGAAAGTTCGTGGGCACTGACGGGTGCTTTATACACTCTCACACAAAAAGCAAAACTACTGAACGGATTTTGATGAAGCTTTAGAGTAATATAGCTTATACTTCAGAATAATACACTGAGTATAACTTATATATATCTATATTATTTAAATTGCCCAAAATATAATATTAAATATCAGGTACAATCTTACAACTATTATAGTTAGGGGTGTTTCAGATTGTAGGCTGAGTGATAGAGGCGCGGCGTCTACGTATATTTGAATTACACGCGCCCGCGCAAGCACCCGCCTGTACTCTGAAACAGGCCTTACAGGACGATAATGTAAAATTATTTATAAAGATACAAACACATACAAAGTCGTGGGCATTTACTAGTGCAGTGGCAAATAATTTATTCTATTTAATATATACTCATGATAAATTAAACATTTCGGCGAATGTCGGTGTTTTCTAGATTGCTTAATGCATATCCAATTTTCTATAACACATACACAACCAAACCTAGAATGCCCTAAACTTGAATGTAAAATTATATTAATTGAATACACTACATATATAAAATGTAATAATTATTACTTTGTAAGTGGCACAATATGTTTACAAATACTCAATTTTATTATATGTTAAATGTTCTATAAAGTACTACATAACATATAAATAAATCTTTTAGAGAATTTACAAACGATAGCCGAGTGTAGACGTACGTATTAACTTTGCCTCTTAAAGCAGTTGCCACTGTTCTGTATTTCATGACAGCAAAAGTTAAATTATAATACTTAATACTAAATAAAAATACCTGAATCTTATTTTATTTTCACAATTTTGACGTAATAATAGCGTAGAACTGCTCATCCACATTTTAGCTAGTATTTTCCGAAACAAACCAAATGCCACCTAAAAGAATGATGTAGCTTTTATTATGTAATTCTGTGTCTCGGCTCGTAATTGTCAGTAATAACTTATCATATTACGAAATATTTAAGTTGTATATGTTTATTTAAATCAGAGGTTCCCAGACATTCTTCTTATAGACCAATTTCAAAATTTAGCTGGTTCCCGTGGGATCCTGCAGCTACATTTCTTCTCCCATATTCGCAAAACTCGACAAAAAAATGTAAAGATTACATCTAACTATGGAAATTTGCGTTGTACTTAATATGGAATATGCATGTTTTCACAAGTAACAGCCGATGAGCTCCTTAAAATATTATCCGCCTACAGTGATAGGTGAAGTCAGGCCACAACATTTTAGTTCTTCACTATCGAAAGGCAGATAAATTTTCGTGGACCCCCATTTTATTATCACGCCAATGTAAGCTACAGTCGAGTATCCAGTGGATCCCGTGGGTCCTGGACCACTGTTGGTACTAATAATTTAAAGGAATTTTTAAAACTTCGAAATAATATAGATTCTTATAACTTCCTGAAATTATAGTAAAAATACTACTAAGCGTACTACTAGTAATACTAGTAAGCGTAATTAACAAACTCATATTCAAGCACATTCTAAGAACAAGGTGTACTTAGAGGTTTAACTCATTTTACCTTCGTTACTATTCTTTACTCAATTGGACTAAGCAACTATTTAGGGTACTTTTTTAAATTTATATTGAAAATATGAAAAAAAAAATGCCTGAAAATTTGAGCCTTAAATATTAACTCCGAATTTCTCTGAATGAAAGACTATCACCTTGTTATCGGTAGTAAGAACGATTTTTTCCACTTTAATATTATGTGGAGTTACATTCAAACATTCTTCCAGCAAGCGCGTTTTCCCAATTAATCTTGGACCCTGTACAAATACGTTTAAATAAGTATTAATGCTTTAGTTTTCTCAATCCAATTTAATCTAAACGATTGTGAACTTACTATGAACGTAACCCCAAACTTATGGTCACGATAGCGCGTAAACTTTTCATTTCTCCGTTGTATAGCATTTTGGAGAGTCACTTTGTATATGTGAAGTTCATCGCTACGTCCGAGGAGCGGGTGTCGCGAATTCGATGGTCTTTCAAACCAGCTACATGAAAAGTTACAAGAATAGCTGACTGACAGACTTATCAACGCATAGCTTAAAGTGCTAGTGCTAGAGTTGTGAAAATTTGCATACGGGTTCCTTTTATACTGTAGGTAAGCAGTAAGAAAGGTTTTTGGAAATAAAAAAAAGACAAAAGTTTGTATGAAAATCCGTCATTTTTACGTCAGCCAGTTGTTTTTATATAAAAACAAAATAAAGAGTCGAAAATAATTCTTGTGTAAAAATGTGAAGGATTGCTAGTAATCAATAAAACAAAGATACCAAAACGACTGGACGAAAAGAATTTGAAAAAAGGTTCCGAGGGTCCAAGGATATGCGTATAACACGGCTTAAGTCATAAAGAATTTCGAATATGCACTTCATCATCAGCTGATAGACCCACTGCAGGACCACAGGCATGTTCCCGAATGAAGGTATGGGTATAATCACCACGGCAGCTCTTGATGTATTGGCTGTTTCAAACTTTCAGAAATTCATACTTCTATATTTTGCTAGATTCGTGTAGTGCATACAACAAGGCGAGTCCTAACGACAACATATCGGGCACTACATTGTGAGGCAAAACACTAACCCAGATGTATTGAATTCGTAAACAGGTCCTGGATTAGCTATGCCTTTCAAAGGTTTTATTCCCATAATCCTGAAGTGCTCTTGATCGAGCTTACTCCTTAGAAATGTTTCCTTATCACACGTTACTTTATTTGGGTATACCATCATCAAGCGCGCTGCCTACGAATTCAGATAACAAAACATACATAGAATATCGATTCCTTTCTTATTGTCATTCGTAGATATTGTTTCATTACCTAGCCAAGTTCAAACCATCAACAGTAAAATCCTACACTGCTGACGGAAAAGCAAAAGGGGGCGCATCTAACTAAAATACAAACTATAACGAAACATGGTTAGTTAATTTGTTACCAATTTTAAATTAGAAAAAATAAATATATGTGTCTTCTTTTTTTTATTCCGAACTAGCTGACCCGGCGAACTTAGTAACGCCTAACAGTCGATTTTTTAATACTTATTCTGCTATTCGGGACCATCGTATAGATATTGACATTCATATTTATACGATACTAACGTCACTCAATTGTTTTGCCCTCCCGGAACCTCTCCACTAACAATTAAACTTTATGGTATGGTATTAAAGTTCAAATTGACTTTTAAGTATCATTACGAATCATTTGTATGGGAGTATAGAAAAGTGTCGTTTTAAGACTTTTCCAGGTAATTTTTTTAATTTTTCTCTCCGTAAGATCCATCCTCGTACTTCAAGGAATATTCTAAAAAAAGAATTAGCGAAATCGGTTTAGTTGTTCTCGAGATTTGCGCTTAGCAACACATTCAGCGATTCATTTTTATATTATAGAAGATATCCGAATATTTATAAGACTCAATATCACAATTCATCTAAGGTGATTTTCATTACTACTAACCACTATAGGTAAATGTTTTTACATTACAATACTTAAATAATACTGTTATAAATGTTGATATGGTGATAGCGATATTTCTACGTCCGCCTGGCTAGCTACAACCATCAAGTTGAAAATGTATCGCCAAGCACCTGTTGGTGTCTTCCAGCGGCTGCACTTGAGAGCCAGTTAGCTTATTGTAGGTGGTAGAGCTACGCTGAAGATATTACTGGTTTCAGCATGAATGGGTCGGCTCGTCCAGGGTAGTACCACCCTCTCACAGAAAACCGACGTGAAGTAAAAGTGCTTGCACTGTTGCGTTTCATTCGGTCAGTGAGAGCGCCGGAGGCCCACATATATTAAAAGGCCGGCAACGCACTTGCGACTCCCCCGGTGTTGCTAGTGTCTATGAACGGCGGTGATCACTTACCATCAGGTGACCCACCTGTTCGTTTGCCCCCTATAATATAAAAAAAGCTTCTAAGTTTAGCGTGTTTAGCATCTTAGACCACATCGTTATTTAACATCAGACGTGATTATTGTAAAACGCTAAAATCTATAAAGTATAAAAATACTGTATTCCATTTGTACGTAATGTTTACGACTAATAAATATAATTATATTTCTTCTTCTTTATTTTTTGGCTCCGTCACGGTTTGTGCACTAGCCAGCGTCAAGTAACAAGATTTTGCCAAGTAAGTGTCTTGTGATAATTATAATGTTCTAACAAGATGGTGGTTTCCTTGTTATAACTTTCCATGGAGTTTTGGTTGCATCTCAGAAAGCATGCTCCGCGGTATTATTTACCATCCACTTCACTTGTGCATAATAACCGAACTATTATATTACGTAAAACACCACCAATATTACAAAATATAGAGTCTAATAACACAAGATTATGAATAAAACCACTACATGACAGACTAAGAACCCCCAAAAAACAAAAAAAAAAAAATTATATACTCTGTTTACAGCTGCTCCTATAACTGTGTATTCTCGACGTAACAGATGCCCGACAACACCACAGTACGTAGTACCTAAGTAAGTAAAACATATTTAATCATAGAGAAAAACATCAGTACCTATATTTTGTCATTCCAATTATTGACATTACTCTTACTACTCCAGATCTTAACTATACACTATTTAATTTTATTATTTTATCGAAGTGAAACTTTTTACGGCACGGTAAGCGAAAATTTTCGTTACGCGTTACCACAAACTACTAAAAGAACACTACGCATTGCGTTACCGTTGTTATTAACCGTTGCCAAAGTAACTAGTTAAGTTTACATATATTTTTTAACATGCGACGCATATGTGTAAAGAATAAGCATTGAAATGCATTAGTTGGTAGAAAATAAAAAACTACAGTGAAAAAATAAAATTTTATATTAAAGTGATGACAAAATACCTATGATTTTAAGTGGAGATTTTAATGTCAATATTATTTTAGACCACTATCTACAATTGATTGAATTTTTAAAAAACAATTTGAACTTATCTCTACAAAATAACAGGACGATATCAACGACAAAATCAAATATAACGATTAATGGAATGTTATCAAGACTTTTAGATGATATGGAGAGCAAAACTTACATTTCTTATTTTAGTTACTACAAGCTTTGATAACAAAAGTATGTACTGAAACACATACGCGTAACTGAAACAGCACAATATTTTAAAATGATACAAGTTGTTGGAGAAAATGCTGTAGCATACTATAATATGTTATAACCAAAAGTTCCAAAGCGGGGAAGCCTCAATTCAAAAATGTAAAAAAACTAACCAGAAGTAACAGCAATGGAGACAGATATAATATTTTCATCTTTCAAGTTTTGCTTCAACTGAAAGGCGCATTGCAACGCCTTTTGTGCTTCGTCTTCATGTTTCAATCCTCGCAAACCGAAAACAACCAGAAACATCATGTCTTTGTCAAACATTGATACCTTATTAACGAGTCCACCTGCTGCTGATGTTACACTGCAGAATGTAATAAGAGAATTTACTAAAGAATTGATTATTCTCTGTAACCTTTTTATGGGCACATTATTTTACACGTTGCCGTTTAATAGCAAACTAAGTATAGCTTGTATTATCTAAATGTAAATAGTACAGGCCAAGAAAAAGTTAAGTACATCTTCCTTCTCTGTTTCTCAACCTATTTCATTTAATTAAATAGATATTGAGAAACTTTAGTGGTATCAGAAAGTGGTATCAGTAAGAAGTCAGGGAAAACATCTTGATGACATTATGGTATGGTAGTAGGTCTTTTCTACTACCGCCCACAAGGTGGTAATAAGAGGTATATGTGGCCAAGCATCCATAGGTGTGTTCTTGCAGCTGCATTTAAGAGCTAATCCCCACGTCTAGGCTTAGCATATTTACCATCTTAGACCATATCGTAATTTAACATTAAGTGTAATTTTGGTAAAATGCTAAAACTTATAAAGTATAAAAAAAAAGTTTGATCCCAAATGTCCATTTGGCAACATTCACTGTGAAATGAGACGGTATCCATCTCAGTTTTCAGGAGTAACAACTGATTAATAACTGGCCATGATTATAACAACGATTGTTTTTGAGGTTGGGCTCCATTCATAAAATACATCCCGCTAAATTATAATTTTTCAATTCCCCCTTCATTAAATAACTACATTTTTTGAGACCTCCCTGTCAGTACTACGTCATAGATGAAGTATAATGTATGTGCAAATACATAAAAATATTATACATTTACAAGTATCAAAATACCAAAACAATTCGAGACAAAAACTTGCAACATTGATAAGCCACGAAGTACGAACGTCTCGTTCTCTTACATTCCACGACCTCCTCCCCCTTTATCACAGTAAGCGTCATTCTCTCCTCCCATATATGCGAACGTATTTTATGAACGGACCCTTGTCACTATTTCGGTGTAGTGACCACTTATAATACTTACTTATAATTACACAATTTAAATATGAAAGTAAAAAATTGTCCACAATCAAGGTTTCGATAACAAAGCCATATTTTGGAAATATTTATGAAATTATCAAATATTGAATAGACACGCACCTACAAACGCATTTGTACGCGTTATTGACCACGTCTATGAGCACACCTTCAGTGACAGATCTAGTGATTATATTAAGAAACACGACAATTACTCGCCGCACTTCTGTTAAGAAATCCATAGGTTCGTCGTTGTCGACGGCGCGCAGTACCGGCGTCAACATAAATGCTCTTAAACCTAGCCACCAGGAACTTCGCATGGCCGCTACCACAGCCGGGCGAACTGCATTACAAAAACTCATATCTATTACGACAATCTGATGTTAATATTTAGGAAATCGATGAACAAGTACTCATTTTTGATCAACCTACATTTATAGGTACTAATATTGTAAAGGGAGATCGGATCGGATTTTGTATATTTGTTTATATGAGAGAAGTAAACTCCGGAACCACTGCACGAAAGTGATAATTTGTTTTACTATTTGAAAGGTACGCTATCCCAAATGGGCATAGGCTACTTGTTATATTAATATATACAAACCATGTAAACTTAAGACGATATTTGCCAGGTGAGTCAGAAAAAATGCTACCTTTTCAAAACGTTTATTTTTTTATTTATTTTTTTTATATATCATAGGGGGCAAACGAACAGGAGGGTCACCTGATGGTAAGTGATCACCGCCGTCCATAGACACTAGTAACACCAGGGGAGTCGCAAGTGCGTTGCCGGCCTTTTAAATATGTGGGCCTACGGCGCTCTCACTGACCGAACGAAACGCAACAGTGCGAGCACTGTTACTTCACGTCGGTTTTCTGTGTGTCGGGTGGTACTACCCCGGGCGAGCCGACCCATTCATGCTGAAACCAGTAATAGTTTCAGCGTAGCTCTACCACCTAGAAATTATGAGGTGTCCTGCTTTTTTTTTCGAAATGACTAAGCCATTGGCCTGACAGGCCTTCACAGCTTCACCGGACTACTAAGGCGAATGCTTAAGGAACTTCGCCACTCGGCAACAAGTTCAAGTGTTCCAAAGCAGGTGTGCTGCGTTATTACTTAAACTTACATTTTAAAAAAATATGCTGAATTGTTTCTTTAAGCAATATCTATGAAAATAATCTGAAGATGCGTAATTCCAATGGAGTGTTTAACTTATTTTTACGTAAACGAAGATAGAGAATTAAGAATTACTTGCTTTATACATATTATATTGCTTTAAATAAGCACTTACGTGAATACTCTCTGTAACTCGTTTCTGATTCAATACTATCATTATATTTAGTTGAGTTAACAGAATAAGGTGGAGTGTTTTCTGGAACAATGTCAATTATTGTTAAACTTTTAGATTTAAGTCTACTGCATACATTAAATTTATGTAAAAATTGGCCATTGACCTGGTGATGGCAAGTGGAGTAGGTTACTAACCGAGTGGTCACCGAGAGAGTGAGTGCAGGCGAAATGTGGGAAGACATTAGTCAATATCATATATCTTGTGGGAAAAACCTGGACAAGACTGGCGCGGAACAGTAGAGAATAGGGTAAAAAGAATGAGTATTATGCCCTACAGTGGGTTGAAAAGAACTGTCCATGATGGTGGTAATATTGGCCAGATCCTCTTAGATAATCAAAAATAACAACGTAATTTTTTTCAACAAATATTGTTTAGGTCAAGATCTAACCATTTGATAGAATTACCTTTAAATCCTAATGCATGCTGGAGTTTCTCAACTCTTTTCCAAGCCGCACCAACTCCTAGGACCTGAATAAGAGGCAATATGTAACTAAGCAATGAATGCAGAAATATATATATAAGTTAATTATTTTGGAACAGACAAAATGAGTGAGAAACTTACGTCGTATTAAGAAATTCACGTTACATCATGTTGGTTATTTTTTTATCTTTGGTATCCATCGATTCAGATATGAGATTATGTACTTTATAGGTCGACAATAAGTTTCAAAATTTCACCACAATCTAACCTGATGGTAAGAGATCGTAACTGATGACGGTGGTAGCTTTTTACACTTATACACAATTTGCTTTTGCTCGCGGCATCGTTTGCATTGACCTATCCTCTGGGAACCGTAAGTTCTCACTGGATTAAAAGTACCCTATATCATTTTCCACATGTCTAACAACGCGTAACAATATAGCATGATGAGCAGTTTAGTAATTAGGGCGTGAAAGTGTAAGAAATGAACAAACAAACGCATTATCGCAATTATAATATGAATTAGTTTAGATTTGACTAAAAAAATATACTTATAAGATACTTTTTATATAAATTTTACTTTAAATAAAAATACGTCGTGCGAAAGGCATACGCACCGATAAAATGGAGAAGCGAACAAAAAACATTGTACAGTGGTATACAAAAGATAGAGGCAAACAAGGAAACCACCAAGTATAAAATAGGCACTTCCGTTTCCCGCCTATATGACCACGTTAACAGTCAATATCATTGACTTCCGCTCAAGTACCTTACATGTCTCTTCAGACTATGGCAGAATGGTGTATCCGGAGCGAAGCTTTTTTTTTTACTTAATGAGTCGAATTATAATGAGTCAGAATTTAAAATATTACGCTTTGAATAAGGTACGTAAATTAATATGCGTTTTATTATAAGGTAAAACGCTTCTATTATTTTGACTTAGCCTTATTTATGGGACTTAGGTGAATGATATAACGAAGATAGTAGAAGAAATGCGAATGAAGGTTGTAAAAGATAGGAGTTTGTGAAAATCACTCGAAAACGCTTACATCGTAAGACAAGGTAAACTGTTACCTTGACGTTTCACCAATAGACTATTATTATAATTTCAAACGAATGTTTAAGCTACATTATTTATTCTTTATGCTTTATTCCAGGAGGATGCGATAAAATATTTCAATTTATATCTTAAATTCCTAAAAAATATCAGGAACTAATACCTACCAAATAAGTATGCAGTATATTTTGGCCCCTAATAACATTATTGTAGGAGGTAACTCAAGCTAAGAAATGGTTAAATACCGGATTTCAAGTTGCAAAATAAGCAAGCCTTAGCAAATCAATGGCAGTGTTACCTTACCTCTGTATAGATAATATCAAGCTTTCACTATATAGTTCGTATGGCAATGCCGACATGTACCCAGGAATTTCTTCGGAATTCGTCTAAATTAACTTATTTAAAATGATAACATTATCGGTTGACGGTGAAAAAAAAACATCGTAAGGGAACCTGAACTTTACAAATGTTTTTGTAGTCCCGTACGTGGGAGGATATAGAACTGTGGATGTTTCGGTGTTGGAAATCGCCAATACGTCGTGAGTTGGCGTGGTGATTATGCCCATACTTTCCTTTGGGACAATACCTACGGCCCTGCATCGGGTCTTTTACAGGCTGATGGCATGTGATGATGACATAATGTGAATTTAGAAGCAAATATTTACCCATATCTGCTAAGGCTTTGCTCTTAAGAAATACTTAATTTACTTGATTGGGTATCTATTACCATGGACTACTGCTAATTCATAAAAAAACGCAAAGAAACCTTAGTATGTCTTCCGTCTCCACACGGCTGCGTGCAATATTCAGCCTCGTTAACATATATCCAAGCGCTGGCGGTTGTCAGAACGTCTCCAGCTGTACTCATGTATTCCGCCATCTTTACGTCCCACACAGGCTGACCAACTATGACGTAGTGCGTTTGACTTATATTATCTCCCCCGATGATAGAGAAATGGGCTAGGCCAGCAGATATCGCTATTTTCACTGTTTTAGTAAAAAACACGACACCCGTGTTAATAATATTACGTGTAATTTTGACTAGCTTTTGCTCGCGGTTTCGGTCGTCTTAATATAGATTTGACATTTTCCTCGGCGACAGTACTTTTTCCGATTGAAAGGTGGTAGGTCCCTGACGTCCTTTTATGAATACATTACAACGTGTATGCAATATCTCATTGGTGATGGATTGTTGGGTTGACTACTTAAAAGGTGAAAGGGTCACAAGTGAACAAGAAAACTAACATTCCATTGATCCTTTATTTATTTTTTTCAAATATAAGTTTATTTAATGCACAGCAAAGCGCGTGCGTATCATCTGGTACAAATGTAACGACATACTAATTAAACTAAGCATAGGTTAAATTGAAGTAATTATTTGATGATGTATAACTGTTCATATGTAGTTATATATATATATGTATAACACCAAGTGACAGAAATAACAACTATGCCTATCAAACAAAACACGCGACCTCTTGGCTTTATAGAAAAGTGTTACAAATACGTACCTAACCATTTATGTACATATATACATAAATCCATATGGGCAAATACTGTATTATGAACGTTGGAACACCATGAGTGTTTTTTTCATTGAAGTTTAAATTGTAAGACAACGCGGGCGATGTGGCGGATGACTGCTAGTAGTCCATAACATTGGAATTTGGAATACATAGACTTCGTTAGATATAGTTTACCGGTATAGCGATTTCCGTAAATAAGAGTAAAAACAAATTAAAAAAAAAACTAAAACGAAGAACATCATTAATGTGGCATCAAAAAGTAAAGTTTCTGTAAAAAAAAAACAACCTAACCTTTGAGAATTACACCGATATCCGTTCGATACGTCCCAAAATTCTTTTGAATGTTCAAACCACAATCGATAGCTGCGTGTACTATATCCTGCATTCTCAATCTCGGTGTTTTTTTCCACATAGAGAGGAAAGCATCTCCGGAGAACTTCAAAACATCTCCGTTATGTGTGAGAATTTCTTGGACCATCGATCCAATATAGGAATTCAAGACTTGAGTCAATTTCGATGGACCACCGTGACCTGCTTTTGTATAGTTTTCACATAGGTCCGTAAACCCTTAAACGAAATAGGTTATATATTATTAAAGTCAATCATTTACATGTGTTTGCTTCTTATGCCAATATGGACCGGATCAAGTTTCGTGCCGGTTCTTCTCGATGACTGGGTTGTTTTCCGAAGCGATGGTAACTTTAATGTTCATAAGCGCCTTCTTAGGGCCTAAACTAAATAAAGTATTTATGATTTTGATTTTGGACTATAACATCAATGATAGGTAAATCGAACTATAATTATATTTTAGATTCTATGTCACTAATACTACCTATTTTTTTTTTATATTATAGTGGGCAAACGAACAGGTGGGTCACCTGATGGTAAGTGATCACCACCGTCCATAGACACTAGCAACACCAGAGGAGTCGCAAGTGCGTTACCGGTCTTTTTAATATATGTGGGCCTCCGACGCTCTCACTGACCGAACGAAACGCAACAGTGCAAGCACTGCTACTTCGTCGGCTTTCTGTGAGAGGGTGGTACTACCCCGGGCGAGCCGACCCATTCATTGTGAAATCAGTAATAGTTTCAGCGTAGCTCTACCACCTAGAAAACCTAATTTGGTGCCTTAGTTAAAGACGTGAATTAAATTTGCGCGTTTAAATTTTGGGCATCGAGTCATATACTACTACAGATGCATAGCTCACTGTTCCCTACTGCGTAGAATATTTTTCTGCTGTATATATTTTTGGCTACTACATAGACAAAACGGTTTGATGGATGTTAATAAGTGAGGTATCGTTAGCTTTGTCTCAATAATTTAGGTATATAATATATATGTAAGTATAGAGCTTCTGTAAATCAAAAACAGGGATTACTTTTCTTATCAACACTCTGTTGCACAACTATTATAGATCACTACATATGATAAAACAAAGTCGTTCGACGCGTCTGTCTGAATGTTCGCAATAAACTACTGAACGGATTGTAATGCGGTCTTCACCAATAGATAGAGTAACTCGGGGAAGGTTTAGGTATATAAATTGTCATGTTTTTTTTGTAAATTGATTGAAATATAACGGTAATTGCTGAAAGAATCGGAAAAAGTGATGCCGCTTTAAGCGTTTCAGTATATATTTTTTATTATCAGGGCAAGACAACGTCCGCCGGGCCTGCTAGTACATAATTAATATAACAAAAGTTTTTTTTAGATGTTTGGCAGTCCAGATTTTTGTCCTTCTTTATTCATAAATGTACTTCTATTGTATAGAATGTACAAGAGTATTTAAAATTTGGCTGAAATAATTCACTAAGTTTAGAATAACTGGATTTCAATTGTAGCTAATAGAAAACACTTGTAGTTGCTTGTAAGAAATCCCCAACATGAAGAACTGTGAGGGCTGAGAAGAACTAGGCAGGCGAGTAATAAATAAAGTCATTCCACCCTACTAATTTATTACAATGTAGAAAAACCTAAAAAACAAATGCTCTCTAATACCTTTTATAAGTAGGTAGTTAAATAGGTACTCATATTTTGACTTTTAACATTTTTAAGCACATGTTTAGCGCCAAAACTGAGAACCACAGCCACATGCATACATATCGCTGAAGGTACAGAAATGATTAAAAACAGAGTAGTGGCCGATTCCAAAATAAGGAGTCAACACTTTAAGTACAAATAGGAGAGCTACAGCCAACGTTGGATTTTGATATATTGTTGGTCTTTTTTTTTAAATTGTACTATGCTTATTTAACTACCAGGCAGGGTCTTAATAATACATTTATAAAATGCAGATCGAAATAGATAGATACTTGAAAATAAGCCTTTGAGGTTATAATCATATCAAAACGAACTGTTAATAAGTTGGTTTTGACGCATTAATGAATCTTGTAAATAAAAGAATCGCATACCTACTTTTTTAATCGGAAACATCGGTCATTATAGGATTATAACACACGATCTCCGTGGAAGCCACTGAACATTTTCTTTTTTTACTCGAATGTCTCTATAGCCAAGCTTTATTCATTTTTAGAAAATTAGTCCGGTCAAGCTGTGAAGGCCCCTCCAGCCAACAGCGTATAGACAGTTGGAAAAAAAATTCACTACTAGAGGCGCCATCTCTTAATATATATATTAATTTCATTAGGTCAAATAAAGCAGTAGAAATGTGAAATACCAGAAACGTCGATGAACATAAGAGCCGTTTCATAGGTCCTGATGGAACAGTCGTAATGTTGATAAATGATCTCGTCTGGTACCATTGAAGCGATGATGCTAATACGTCTCGCTTCTTGAATTGTACTCCAACCGCCTTTCACCGCGTCCATACTAAATTTAATAAAAGTTGCTATTTTTTTCGAATCTCATAAACATATAAACAGATTATAGATGAATATATTTGCTGTACAATTTTAATCGAATGATTAACCTCATTTTCGAACCATGCCAACAAGAATGTTTAACATTCGATTTTAATTTACTCATAATTTCTCATTATAAAAGCTTTCGGAAAATAATCAATAATTGGGGTTAAAAAACGTTTAAGATTCTAATGGACACTTTTCTTATAAGTAGTGTAAGAACAAATTCATTTTTACTAGTCTTTATACGTAAATTACGATTTTATAAGAAGTGGAGGATAAAAAATATCTTATAAACATAAAACAATTAAACATCAGATGTATTTTATTGACACTAATAATTTCTACAAATTTCGAGAAAAACTATCTTAATAATATTTTTCGATAATAAAAGTATAATTTTACCTATTGATTCTTATCAAAGAGAAATAGGAGTAGACTCTTACGAACTTATAATTGTGAAATCTTGTAAGCTCAACTATAGCATGATAGTAAGGCACTCTCTAATCTCAACTTCCAAAATGTCGGAGCATCTTGGACTATATTGTCATTTAACACAAGGCGAGATTGTGGACAAACCGTAAAACCTTATAGCTATTAATAAAAAATGTAACCTTATAAATAAAAAAATGCCCTTTTTCATAGAAAACATGTAATTCCTGATACGAGAACATTTAAAAGGGAAACCTACAAATTGGTATACAAAAAAAAATCTCGTAGACAATGTATAGAATCTTAGATGCTCCAAAAAAAGACGATCTTTTATCACAAAAATTATAAGACCTTTTCCACTGGGTTGTCTCCCTCATAAGTTAAACGGAGTTTTTAAGAATGACAAAGTCCCTCAGAAAATAATACCACGATTTCTATTCCTGGTGCAAATCAGCAATGTTTGCATTACTGAATTCCGTCCCTAATGTACTTTTGTTTCTATTCGATATACATAATATACATTAAAAAGATAACTAAAACCGAAGACGGTTACGATATTTCAGTTGCCCTTTAAAGAACCATTACCAATACCTTTTTATTTTAAAGAAATACCTGGAGAGAATTTAATTTACATTTCTGTCATAGTTTTTAAACGGATTGAAAGGAATCTTACATATCATGCTCTTTTGAATGTCCAATTCTATGCCGTTCCCTGGGTGTTAGCATTTGTATTGGTATAGAATTCTTTGTAGATTGACGACGATGAATTCTCCTCATGGCCATTAAGTATTCATCGTAGCTTGCCTCGCTTTTACTCGGAGAAAAAGATGACCTTGTTCCTTTATAACATTCAATTTTTTTTTTCAAGTGATATTTATATGGATTGTAGACATTCAAATTTTATACTAAACAATTCGATATACAATCAGCGAAAGTTGTATACAAAAGCAAGCAAACACGAAAGAATATAATTTAGTACTAGAACTGCATTTTGTATAATCACCTGCTTGTTTAATTGCATTGATATCCATTATTGTTATTCAGTAATAAACTATAAGAAGCACAACAAAAGCATTGAAATATATTTTATGAAATGCATATTTTTGTTTCATAAAACTGTTTTCTTAATTAATCTTCAAATGAGGTTTCTACCTCATATATTGTTACCTATTTTAATTATTCTTTATTTTTTTACACTAATTCATTTTATTTTAATTATTTAATTGTAATATTTATCCTCTAATGATATTTTAACGCCTTATTAATTAAATATAATACCAAACTTTTCTACTCTTACCTAACATTAATTAACAAGCAAGTTCATTGTAAAAGAATGATAAGCGCCCTCTATCGTAAATATAGGAATATAAGTGTATAGTGTAGTGACGTACTTGTTAGGTTATATCTTAATCGGTGTCCCTATTAATGTCGTGAGTATTGAGATAACAATTTAACATAGTGATCGGTTTATGATTACAAAGTTGAGTTAATTTACATAAGGCAGGCGGCGGTTTAATTGACATTTGAATTCTCAAACAAAATCTATATCGATTTCTATTGAGACAGACTTTATTAATACGGACGATGATAAATTATGAAATTCTATTGAATTGTTTATAATTTTAAACATAAATGCATTTCTTATTATAAAAATTAGATCATTCTATGAAATCTGCATTAAGATTAAAATGAACACCTAAGGCGATTTTAGTAATTTCTTAACTGCTATACCTAACTAACTAACTAATGATCCACCATTTACTAATATAAAAACATTGAAGAAATGATAGAAATAAATATTCGAGTAAATAGTTTATTTAATCTTCATTAGGGTTATGGTTTAAGCTACTTACATTTACGCTGAAGAATTTCAAGTCATCAAAAAAAATATATATATATTCATCAAATAAAACAACACAAAACACTAAATCTTCGATGCCGTGATGCCGCCATTATTTTCACCACGATCTTAGTTTCCGGAACCTAGAAATTAAATAATTTACCAAATTTGTTTTTGCGTCCTATAAGTCCTATGTAATAATTTTCACGATAACCTATCACATGAGAAATGAATAAGCATCAACTGATCAAAAATTTACAAAACAACATTATATCATACAAAACTAAATCTCGTCTAGTTTTACATTATGTGATTATTAATTACTTCTGAAAACACGTACATATTATATCCAATAATCATACATCTTCAATAAACTAAAAACAATTCCTTGGATAACTAATCTAAATGCATAGAAAAAACAGTAACTAAATTTAAATTCCCTGAAACGGTTTGAAGAAAAAAAAACTGTTATTATTTTACTAAAAATCTAGTACATAACACCAAATTATTACAATTAACTAAATGTGTCATTATTTTGTTCTTGTAAATGTTAACTCCCAAGTGATATTTTGGTTCTATAATATCATCTAATAATCTGTACCTATCCTTTGAAATTATGTTTTTATTACATATTTTTAGCTATATTTATTCTAGTGAATAGATACTTATAAATAAAGGTGATATGTTGTGGTTTACTATAATTAATAACTCATTAATAATTTTAACAAAAACTGTCAATAACTATAGTATTACTACTATCTTATCATATAAATAAATAACTACCACACTAGTTGAGGTAAAATACCCTGTTATCTTATAAGTACATTACCGTATGTAGACGTCTCTGCTCCGCTTCTTGAGATCGCAGTATGAAGTCCTAAATCCTTGGACCTTGCCCAATAAAAAGGTTAACGAAGAAAAAAATCATAAATTTAACTAACATTTTCAAAGATTATCACGTTGAAATATATCTTGTCTAATAATTGTATGTTCACAACATAGATTACAATGTCGCCGAGAAAGAAGTTTTGATAAAATCTACATAGTTGAGTTTGTTAAACTTTCCTAAAATATCTAAAATTAATTCTATAAGTTTGCAAATGGTTCTATGAAGCACTAACTTGTAACAGCAAGCTCCGTCTAGTTATTATCGGATTATGTAGTGTCATATCTAAGGGTACTAGTAATTGAACATTTTAAAGTTGTATTAATATATCCAATTACGAACCTTACCATATTTACAAATCTATTAATTTATAGAGGTAATACCCACCCTACTGGAATATGTAAATTATTACAAATTAATTTTCAAACAACCTTTTTTAATCGAAAATTGAAAAGAAGTATTATGTATATTTGAAGAATATATAAAATACAGCTTTAAAACATGTAAACTCGAAACATGACATTTAAACATATTAAAACATTCCTTATGTAACAAATAAACACTATCAATAAATTTTTGTAAATTCGTTACATAAGAGTTAAAAATATATTAAACCTCTTATAGTAGCTCATGTGGATCTCATTGGCCACACCTTTACTTTAATTATGCTTAAATATCTTCGATTGTGTTGTAGATTATGAAAGAACATATTGGAATTGTAACATAATAATAACAATACCAAGAAACCAAGATACAGTTGTCCATCTGGACAAATGTAAATCAGATTAACCGTTATTTTATACACTATCTGGAGCATATAGACATATTTATTTGTAGAAGGGCACATTCAATGTGTCTACTTCGACAGCTTGTTTGACAGAATTGTCAGAAAACTATAATCTTCATGTAAATCTTAAAAAATCATCATTTCACATTTGTCTATTTATAACCCATTATAACTATTCAAACACAGTTGTAGAAATCACTAAATTTTACATCTGTGCTACTCTAAACTGTAGTAAAACTTTGTAAAACATAGTCTACAACAAGTGTAGCTACAACATTTAAAAAGAATGTAGTATAGGATAATGGATGAAAAAAAAATGTGTATACAGGTAGGACTAATCAATGCAAGAAATCAGCACAAGATTACTAAAAAAGTGGTTAGTGCAGACAACACTAATTAGATTAAGCCCTATAATGCCAGACGTCCTGTAGTTGGTGAGATTATTTAAAACAAGTTTTTCTAATTAGATTATGCAAAAAAACTAAAAGCAAACAAATTTTGTATTTATAATTAAGACTTCTTTCATTTACTGAAGACCCGTATCCTGGACTCAATAATAAAGAAAAAATAGTAATGTGACTTGTGTACAACCCTTATGAAGACTTTATAGAAGTTAAACATGTTGAAACTGACACATTATCAATTAGATAGATGAATATTAATAATTATATACAAAGGGGTTCTTAGATAATTAAGAAAATAGGGAAAATATATAATCTAGCAGAGACAAAAAAACAATTCCTCATAAAATACTATCTAATATTAGTTCCTTTAGTTTGAAAGTGTTTTTTGTCTTTCATTAAAATTGGCTGTAATTATTATAACTGTAATTAAATCTTACCAATACACTTACCATGTGTTTAACACTTGTAATTACTTAAAAACCACTATAACTTCAAATGACTTCTAATTCCACTAATTAGTTCTTTGTCGACTAATAGAAACTTATTGTCTTTTAGGCATTGGCCCAATATTTAAGAGGACACTGGCCTTTCAATATAATGGCAATATCACTTCATAGTGTTAGTTTAGACCATGAATAAATTTTTTAAATCACAATGCACTGCAACACTGAGATTTCACATTGTGTTTTATGTAAAAAAAAAATCACTAAACACAGTGAGTTCATACTGGAATGATGTCACTAATTATAAACAAAGTACATTTGATGTACACAAAACAAAGATGATCACTGTGTTTTATAAATTCACACTTGAATGAATATACACTAACTCACAAGGTATAAAAAAACAACATTATCAAAGAAAATAATCTATTTTCAGATTCACACACACTACACATCACCTATGAATACACTGAATATACTGAATATAACACTAAAACTCTTTATATCATGATCAATTTTACACTTACAAATGTTTGCCAGTTTGCTTTTGTAACCCTAACAAAAACTAACTCTATACACAATAATAATTATTGCTGGTCACTACTATGAGTTACACAGCACTGCACAGTTAAAAACTATTCAGTGATATTCTTCATATAAACATGTTTACAAACACCTCACATCACTACACATCACGAGTGTACATAAATACATTTCGTATCTGAAAATCATCAAAGAAATTTAGTCAAAAAAAACTTAAGCTAAGTTGAGTAATATAGAGAAATAAACCAGTTCAAGCAGAACCACCACGAACAACCACTATAACAAGATGATCCTCTTTTAAACTCTCCTCAGTTAGGTTGTGGCACGTCCTCTTTAATAGTTCTGTAGAGAATTCACAAGGAGGAAAAGAATATAGCACACCAGTAGCTTCTGTTTCTTTATTCAAAAGAGAAATTACTCCTGCTGCTTCTTTTAATTTTAAATAGGACACCAAATTTCTCATTGGTCTTGTCTGAATAGTTGAATCATCATTTGTGATAGATGCAGTTGATCCTGCTACACCCAAAAATATTGCATGTGAACTGGAAGTTGAAATTCTCTTCTGCACATCGTCCAATTTTGGCTGGTCCAAGCGCAATCTTTGAGTTATTCTTAACTGATTCTTTCCCTCCTCATCTTTCATCAGACTGTCAATTATATCTGAATCTCCATTAGTCAAATGGAACTTAGTAGGGAACAAAGAATTCTTCAAAATTAATGCTCCATTCCATACAGTAGTGGCTTTACGCGCCACTTCTGGAAGAGTCCTGGCTGAAGCAAGCATACCACCACCTCTACGTGGTGATCCATCAGAATCAGTATCTGGTGAACGATGCCTTAGAGAATGTGATCTTGACCTATCAACTCCTGGTTCTCGAGATCCTGAGCGTCTAATTCTACTCTCATATTCGGGATCTAGAGGTGCTCTCCTCCATTCCTCATCACGATAATCGCCAGCGCCATGATACACACCTCTATATGCACCGCGCCCACGGCCTCTGTGTCCCCCTCTTCCTCTGTATCCTGGGGTTCCATAAGCATAACCATCCTCCCAAGTGCCACCTTCATATGCTTCATAACCTTCAACAGGCCTACCATCTTCTCCTACAGGTGGTGCATAAGGCTTAGGCCTATATGGACCTCCAGTGCCTACATCAGCAAAATCAATGCGAAGACGTCTATCAGGCCCACCCAAAGGAAATCCTCTCATCTCTTTAACAGCTGCTTGTGCAGCATCTATTGAATCATAAAGGAATATATGCATGGGGATCATTTTTTGCATATTCAATTTTTTTTATAGCACCAAATCTATCAAATTCCCTTTCTAACTGAGTCACCGATGTCCAAGGACCAAGACCACCAACCCAGACTCTAGTAGTAGGTGTTGCTTTACCATATCCTATTTTGCACTGAAACTTGCCAATATATTGTCCAGATAATTCTACTTTTGCTCTATGAGCCATGTCTAAAGTTTGATAGCGTACAAAGGCAAAAGCATTCCCAGTACCTGGAGGAGGACGTTTGATATCAATGTCCTCTACTATGCCATAGCGGCCAAATATACGCCTAAGTTCTTCATCAGATATGTTTATTTCTAAATTACCTGCAAAAAGTGTTCTAGTAGCTAGTGGATCATCTTCAGGCTGGACATGATGTAAATAATTAGGAAATTTATCTTTTTTGTTTTCAATTTTTTCAAATGGTGGATGATGAGGTCGAGGCATGTATGGGCGTGGCATGTAATGTGGGTGGGGAGGGTGGTGCATGGGTGGTCTGTGATGCATTGGAGGACCATGAGGACCTGCCATAGGATATTCATGCATAGGAGGCCTAAAATCTCTATGATGAGGAGGTACTGTTGGTGGGATCCCATAAGCCCTATCATCAGGAGGAGGTCTACGTCGCTCAGGTACAGGTGACCAAGCATAAGAGTATGAACGGTCATAGTCAGGTGGAGTAATACTTCTGGGTCGGCTTCTGTACTCTGACCTGACTGGTTCATAAACAGGATCAACTATAGCAACCTTGTCATACAATATTATCCTAGGTTTTGCATGTTTTGCGTCTCTTGCGTCTTCGGTACTTCTGAAGCAAATGTAGGCTACTCTTTCATCTAATTCATGGGAAATTTTAATGCTTAAGTCACCAAATTTTTTGTACTCCCTATACAGAGTATCTTTGACAATTTCGTCAGAAGCTTTTGGATGGAGTGCGCTAACACAAAGTACTTTATAATAACTACGAACGGACTCTTCTCTGATTTCACGGGAGCGCACATACTCGTCACGGTGTGGCGACACGTACCGACCGCGCGGACTCGGCGATCGGACCCGGCGCCGCACCCTCTCCGGAGTGACGCGCTCATCCGAGCTGTCGTCATATCTACCGATGCTACTACGCGTTCTCTTGGAGCGCGGCATACTGTCCCTCGACGAACTCCGCTTCATGTTACGAATTTTCACCGTTATTCGATCTCTATCTCTATCGCTACGCGGTAATCCAATCATGTAAGCTCAGTACGTCGAACCACTATCTGAAATGCACAACATTACACGTCACTTCAAAATGTCGCTTTGTTCGAGAAGTAGGTATCACGGCGGCGCACAACCTTGTCTTACCACAAACTAATTAACGGCGAATGTCACTTTGGTTAGTTCACTAAACAAACCCACAACATGGAAAAAGTTGTTTATCACTAATCAAAACACAAAACTAAATAAAAAATTACATAAAACTACTCTTCAGCTACAATGCACACTCACGCGAACTAAACCTCAACATGGACGACACCGAAAATGTTGCCACATCGGTTTTTTGTTTAGCTTGTAATTTTATTATTATGCTTTATGTAAATATTGGTTAATTTTATTTTACTTTAAATATAAACCCACGGAAGAAAGAGAAGAGTGGAAGTGCTAAGTAGGCGTGGCGCGTCACTCATGCATTTGGGTAACTAACCAAATGCGCATACAATTGGAACTTAATCATGTTTTAACATGACGGCAGAGCGGTCGTATGGACTCATTTTACGTATTCCATATAAATCGTATTATAATGGTTTATTGTGCAGTTCTGAAGTATAAAAGTAACAGAAGAAGTAAAAATCTGCTAAATTTAGGTGTTACATACCATCAATGATAACCATTGTTATATTTATTTAAAATACAGAAACTTAAATGGTGGTATAAAACGTCTATGAATTATCATATTTTTTTCGGTAATTTGTATTACACAAAAAATGTCATACTTCATTGTATGGTACCGCCTACTTATCGTAGTGAAGTGCCATGCATATCGAACAATCACAAACAATATTATTAGTTAATTTTCAAGTAATTTGCAATTATTTATCACATAAATATCTATAAAAAATCATTAACACTTTTATATGCCCATTTGATCGAGCCAAAAACTCTTTTATACTTATCATTCCACAAATTAAGCCAAGATCATTTGGAATTTTGTTCTACAATATCAGTGCACGAGGAGGTATGAACAATAATCCTACTGTCATGCAGGTTATAAATGCATATAATAAGATTTTAATGCACATTTCTTTAAAAGATACACATCATGGCAATCGTGCAACTTTAGAGCATATTTCTATTTTAAATTGTTCCTCTGCAATAAAGGGAATACATACATAGAAACAACAACACAACACAAAATATAACTGATGTACAGGTGTAGAGGAAGAAATAGAATTTGAAGAGAATATATTTTTTTCAGATTTTGATATCCAAGTAATTGGTTATATTGCTGGTTACATTACAAGAATCTTGATTAAAAATATCTTTGTAATATTTGTGTAAGTGCTTTAGTCACGGAACACTTTCATAGCTTTATATTTGCTAAAGACCACGAAGAACTGTCATACCTCTCTCCGGAGGTAATAAAAATTTGTAAAATGGCTGATTTTTTTTTTAAACTAAAGGCGGAGGCACATACAAATAAGACTTCATAATCAATAAGTTCGTGCATCAGTTTATTGGTACAAATTTATTTGATAATATAAAATTTTATCTATTCGGTGGTTATCCTACTTGTAATCATCTAACAGATCCAATTAAATCAATAGTAGAAAAATATACAACGTTCTCTATTGAAATTAAATGTAAAATTATCTGAACGACAGATTTTGAATAAATATCTCCTGTTCGAAGGCCAATGATGAGTGAGGCAATAAAGAAAAAAGTTTAATAAAGTAACAGCTGCTTAGATGCTTAATAGATTATAAAACTATAATTCTAACATTTACACGTTTTAAAATGTACACAAATAAATTAGTATCTTTGTTGTATATTTATTTTGTCTTCCAATATTTTGTAATAAATGTCTGTTATAAAAGCAGCTGATCAGGAACAATGAAATTTGTATGTCAGCATTAAAAAATCTCTTTTCTGACATTTATATAAGCACCTATAATTTCTCTATAAAGGGTATTAGAATTGTCAAAACACTTTTAGAAAAATTTCACAAAGTATGTTTTTATTTATTTTTAACCAATTTTGATGACAATTTTACAAGGTAACAATATGGCATTAAGAAATTAGTGGGTTATATAAATAGTACTACGCAATACTTTTAAAAACCGTAAAAGTGTTTTAAAAAAATACTATTTGGTTTAATCTTAACCAATTTAAATGTAATGAAAATATTCAACCAAATATATTATCGATAACTAATTCTTGGAATAAAGAGTTAACTACGTCCCTATTCAAATCCGCCTTGCTAATTACAACCATAAGTATACGGCGCCTCGATCTATAATGTTTTGTTTTATTTATTGCGTATTTGTATTTTGTTCATTCTTCGAAAGAAAAACGTCTTATAGTGATTTTACGCAAAATAAAACTGAAGTCTTATGTCCAAATATGAGAGCTCAATTTAGATCCAAATATTGGTAAACTAATTTTGTTTTCGATTAATATTTATTTTGAAACGTGATTGGTGTTTCATTAGTAGTTGTACCGTTTGTTTGTGTGATTTTGGCGAGCCCGGTCCCGTGCGATGATACTCGTGAGGCACTTCCACTTCATTCTTTATTCCGTGTATAAACCGATAGACCAAAATAAAATAATTCATAATTCCCAATAAACCATCTGTGAGTATAAATGTATTCGCTTATATACATAAATAAAAACATATTATAAACACAATTATAAAATTAAAGTGTGTCTGTGTATAGTTCTGATATTATTAAATCAAATAAAATAGTAAATTTGAATTACAAACCTTCCCAAAATACATTTAGGGGAATCGTCAAATAATAGTAGAAACAACAATATCTCATGTCACCAATGCAAAGCACGCTTTGAGTATATTTGAAGATGTAATGGCTAATGGCAGTGAATTCTATATCTATACGTATGTTTGAATGAATGTAAATATTATATGCAAGAAATATATGATATTATATATTAAGAAGGCAGGACGGAATGCTGTATCTTTTACCCATGCGGATTAATATCGATTAATCATCTAAAACTAATACTGAAGATTACATTTAAAATTATGCATTTTCATTTTATCAAACGGGTAAAATGGAAAACATTTTGGAAACATTGCAAGATGGACTTTGAAAATGGGAATAAGCACATCTGTATTCTCTAGATTACTTTTGTATATTCTTGATCGATAATTGGCAATACTATATCCATGGAGATGCAACATCACTCATCCAAAATATCGATATTACAACAATACTCATTACAATATTAATTGCATTTATTCGATATTTACTGTTTTAACTATTGTTTCATGTGAATAATATGTCGATATTTTTCGTCTTTATAGAAAAAACATAAAACTAAATAATTACTTTTAAAACAATATAACTAATGTTTATTATGCGTAATATAACTGACAAACAATATTTTTGATATCTTATGCCTAGTTCGAAGTTTCTATCTTGGATAATCGGATCCCCAGCTTTTAAAATTAACCACTTACTGGGTACCGACAAAGTGAATATAAACAAATATATTACTGCCAATTTATGTGATCAAGAAATAAGTCTTTCACGTAATCCCATATTTTTAAACTATCTGTTTTTATTGGACTTACAAGGGATGTCATAAACATGTAAAATTCTACTACTATTTTGTTTTTATCTGTTGTTATTTCTTTCACTGACTACTTTAGTCGGCTTAGTTCACATCAATCTAATTAAGAATGCCCGTCCATTGAGAGTGACTAAGGCTGAATTGAGAATTAGAGAAAGACACTACCTAAAACCTGCAAACGTGTGACTGAGGAATCAAGCTGGCAAAAAATACAGTAAATGGGTGATTAATCATCGTTTATTAAGAGCAATGTATCGTCTATGTCTAAAGTTCCACGTGAAAGTTAAAACATAGATGTATCGTTCACATCCCTATATGTCATTATGATCAATGTAAACAAAAACGGATACGTACCTACATCATTTCAACAGTATTTTTGAAAGAAAACCGAATGTCTGTAACTCATTATACTATATCTACGCCGTATTTTATTTACTCTAGATAGTTTGTGCTCTAGATCGAAATAGCTGTAGTACAACATCGAAGTTATTGTACAATAATATTGCCTTGAAAATACCAAATGTACAAAGTCACACTTGTTTCAAATACCTAGCAATACAAAGTTCAATTTGAAATCACAATGGATATTATAATAAAAGTAAATAATCAATCTAATGGAAGAGATAAGTTAGCAAGGTAAGTATTACCCTATAATATAAATGTATATATTTCTTAGTGATAGTTCTCGAGATTTTATTACCAAATCCAAATAAGATTTTACAAAAACAGTAATATTTATTACTAAACTCAAAGGAAACAAAATCAATTTCCAGCCATAAGTTTCTTAGTAAAAACTGCATTAACAACTTAGGTTTTGAAACCTGATAGAGAACAAGTTATAATACTAATAAAGTTTGTTTCAGATTGGTTCAGTATACAAGTAAATTAGTTTGGCATCAATTAGAAATAAGAAATGCTAATAAATACTCTGTGGACAGAATCAAGAACTTAGAAGTCACATTAAGTTCATTTAGAAAAAGTATGTATATTTCTTTAAAATAAAATGATTTTTTTGGTACTAGATTATATAAAGTCAATATTTTTTTCAAACTGAGATATTTTTTAAAAGCATAAAATTTGAATTTGAAGCTTGTTCTTTTTTTTAATTATTTAATTCAACTTAGCTTTACCTTGTCATTTGATATAAGAAAGAAAGATTATATGTAGCAGATATTGTGCTGTCATGATAATAAAAAATATATACTTATGTGCATCAAATGCTCAATGTAACTAATGTATTTTATTTGATAAAGATTAATACTAACTGTAGAAGACTGTACAAGATATATGCTAACAAGATATATCTAAATATTGTTCCAATTACTTCATTTGATATGATCATATTTACAAAGATACATGGGTATAGTAAGCTATCCTTAAATGGCCATCATAGACTTTTTTGTAGGTTTATAAAAGTAAAAGAGGAATATCTCACTGTGCATTATTTTATTATATCTCAAAAGAATTATGCAGCATTTTCAATTAAACCTTTCAGACGGCTTGACTTTTGTTCAACATTTCCAACAATTATCATTATATTTCATACCAATTTACACAAAACTTTGACAAAATATATACCTAAACCTTTCTGATGTATTACTGTATCTATTGATATAAAAACGCAATCTGTTCGGTAGTTATTGAGTTTATTGTGAACACACAGACAGATGTTGCGGACAACTTTGTTTTATAATATGATGTAGTGATATTTATATTAAACAGCAAAAAAGTCAAATTAATTTTATTTAATTTTCAGTTTTAAGACTTGGAAGATGTATAGACATTTGCTACACAGCGCTTAACAGCATAAATATAGAAGATCCTTTTTTAAAATTAACTCTGACAGTGAGCAAACTCGCTCAGAGTCTGTATTTGTACGCTGATCATATTGTATGGTTAACAAAAAGTGGATTTTTAAGGGCAGACTCGGATAATTGGAATCGTACAGCAAACAAATTTTGGTTATTATCAATCATAGCAAACCTGGCGAGAGACATTTATGAGATCTTACATTTATTGCAATTACATAATCCTTCATTTTTAAAACGCTCAGAATTGTTAAATGATTCAGCAAGGAGTTTTGATTTAACTAAAACTACGAAACATGTATATATGCTTATAAATTGTCATAAAGATGTTTTTATTGATACACTCAAGAATTTGTGTGATGTATTTATTCCACTAACTCATTTAGGCTTCACTAAATTGAGTCCAAGTTCTATAGGAGCTCTTGGGGCCATGTCATCAATTGCAGCTCTTATTACACTGATTAAGCCTATAACAAAGCTTGTTCCATCATAAGAATATGTCTCTTGTATTCTATAAATTGTGCCGTAACAGGCCATAGTAATGACTATATAAGGAACTGGATGGTATGGGCTGCAGTTTTAACCTTGATAGGTAATTAACTAAGATTAAATTAGTGACATCAGGTATTTTGGACATTTAATGTGTTTTTAAAATGTATAATATACCATACCATGTATCTATTATTAATTTCATTATGAATTATGATTTATAACATATGTAATAAATAGTATTATCAAATTTTAATAGTCTTTTTTTACCACTTAAGACTGCATTTACAAACATGTATATTATTATTTATGAACATGTATGCTACTTACACATAAATCACAATAAGTCCTCAACATATGTAGGTATGAGCGTTTGTTTGGTTTATGTAAAGAAATTAAATTATTGTTTATATTACTAGATACACAATGTTCCATATCTAAAAAAAAACTTGATATATTTTTCTTTGTCATCTTTATTTTTTGGCTGCGGCACGGTTTGTGCACTAGCCAGCGAGTAGTAACAAGATTTAGCCAAGTAAGGGTCTTGTGATCATTTTAATGTTTTAACAATATGGTGGCTCCCTTGTTAGAACTTCCATGGAGTTTGGTGGCATCTCAGAATGCATGCTGCCATTGTATTATTTCCCATCCACTGCACTTGTGCATAATAATCGACCTATATTACGTAAAACACCACCAATATTACAAAATATAGAGTCTCATAACAAAAGATTATGAATAAAGTATAATAAACCACTACATGACAAACTAAGATCCCGCCAAAAACTCTTTTGTTATACTATGCCATTTCTGAAACGATATTAAAATTATTTTAATTTTTTTTACATGTATGCGAAAAGAGTATTTCTTCAATAAATAATTAGAGATTCTTTTGGCCATCCATATCCAAGCACCTGTTGGTGTGTTCCGGGAGCTGCAATTGAGTGCCAGTCTCCCTCTAGGTTTAGCGTAACCACCATCTTAGGCCAGATCGTCATTTACCACCAGATGAGATTGTGTGGTCAAACGCAATCCTATAAAGTCGGTATAAAAAAAAAAAAACAATTTTATATATGTAACCGTTACCTACCTATCACTGTCCTTAAGCTAAAATATGATAAACAGTTTCGTTCAGGTAAAGAAATAATTAGAATTTTGTCATGGCTCAAAAGGGCATGGGACCGGTAAATTTTTAAATATTGTATTGACAATCGCCATGTGTAAAATGATATTGAAGTGTTCGATATTGTTATATCGAAGAATCAGGCAGACATTATGAGGGAAAACATTCGTTTTTTTACTTAAAATCGATATACAGCTTTACTATCTCGGTTCAATGATATTCGTGTGAAAAAATATGATGTTTTTATTGCCGTGATAAATTAAAACGTTATGTTATATCAAGCTCACACATAAATATTTTTTATTAGTTCGCATTTCATTTTGGGGTAAATAGGCTATGGGGTAAGACCGTACGAAGCAAATTTCAGAAATAGAACAGGTTCGGAAAATAATCTAGTTATCGTGTAGAAACAGAAAGAAACTTAATCTGGTTTATCTTTCCATCATACATAACAAAATACATAATATACTTTTACGAACATACATAGTTATAGACCTATATACGTATATTTGTTTTTGGCGGTTGCACAATAGAGGGGCGTCATTTCCAAACGCCGTTAGACATTAATACTCGGTTAACATGAAACTTGAACTTAATATCCGGCAAATCGGTAATTTCCATTTAAACTTTGTTATAAAATCTAACACTATCACCTAAAAACTGTAGCCGGTCTTTGTAAGCCTGGAACATGGTATGACTAGTTTACTAAACACAGCTTATCTATGTTTTTACGGATATACATTGGATTGTCAAGAATGTATTAGGAACGCAGAGTTAAGATACCGAATTCCTGAAACTTAGCTTTTAATGATTACTGATGTTCCATATTACAAACTGCCCGAACTGCCCATTTTTATAGTAAGATTATGGTATCTACCTCAGATGCTGTCCTCCATAGCAAAATACCATAAGACATTGAGAAAGTAATCGATTATTCCATCTACTGGCGATATATTATACGAGGCAATTTCATTCTAAGGCGAACATTATTATAAATCACGCCAGACGCTACGACAAGGTGAACGTGAGCTACACGCCATTCAATAAAATGTAAAATAGTTTCACTTGGGTAAGAATACGGTCGATGTTCGAAGTACTGATTAAAAGACATCAATTGTGAATTATTCACTTCATTGAAATACATTGATATATGAATTGCAAAAGTCAATATTTTATTACTCGACATCGATATATAACGAACAACTCTAGGGGGACTTAGTTTTTAGAGGTTAGAAACTTGACAAATATATTTATATATGTATAAATATAATAATGGCTCGCAATGTTGTAGAGTCTGCAAGAAAATTTCTTTTACTTGGTCAATGTGTTCCTACAATGAAACAAAATGCGACCAAGATAAGAGTAAAAAAATTAGAATTAGATGAGAATTTATTAATGGTTTGTATTGTTTATTGACGAGTTTTTAGTTATATTTTTTATTAGACATATTCGTATAAGTAGTACTGTTTCAGTATTTTCGAAAAGATGAATTTACTACTGTCACGATCCTGCAAAAGTATGCAAAACTGGTGACATCGTTTTGATTCAAGCTCTGCCACAGAAACTTACTAAATTAATTACACATGAAGTGAAAGAAGTTGTGTACCCATTCGGAGATATTACAG
Source organism: Antheraea assamensis (assembly GCA_035772565.1). NCBI lineage: Eukaryota > Metazoa > Arthropoda > Insecta > Lepidoptera > Saturniidae > Antheraea > Antheraea assamensis. The sequence continues at coordinate 1,758,800 of JAQQSE010000106.1, read as the reverse complement.
ATCCCGTCACAGGCAAGAAAGTCGCAAAAGAAAGGATATAGGGAAGACATGGATAGACAAGCAGAATTGTATGGGAAATTAGAATCTGCGTTTGATTACAATAAAGCACCACCAAGAGGTTGGCAGGATGGCAAAAAGGATTTCACTTCGAAACCAACCTATACAAAGTTTCATGTGTTTGATGATAAAGATCCTTATGCAATTTAAGATGTTACAGATGTAGATGTGAAAATATTGTTAAATAATTTTTTAATTAGTTAGTTATTTAGTGTAATATTAATAAATATTGTATGTGTAATTATGTTTGTTTGACTATTTATACATCAATAAATCTGGATCAGCTTGAGGGGTACATGATAAAATTTGGCATAGAAGTCAATTATATTGAGGAATGTGATATATTTTACTCATTAATTATTATATTAAATAACATGAAACTTAAAGTAAATGAGCAACATAAGAAAACTGCATAATTTTGATTACTAAAGCAATTGAGACATGTAACCCAAAATAAAAATTGGTGGTTTCTGTGAGCAGAGATAAGACTGGCATAATAAATCCATATTTTATTTTTATTGTAGTAGTTCAAGCTCTTTGGTGTTAATTAAGCACATTGCCAAACTTGGAAAACATATGGTAGGCATCTGTAACTAAATTATCCTGATATAGATGATTATAATAAGTACTCATTTAATTCCGATGACATGTTTACAGTCGGTCATAAAGGTTTTGCCCACATTTCTTATCCTAAAGCCTGTACCAGACATCAGTAAACACTTTTTTCAGAACATTAGGGTTATTGGATTCATACACATTGCTTTAATTGTAAGTCTAAAAATCAACAAAAAGGGCAAATTAAATTAATTATATATATAATATTATAATAAGTACTCATTTAATTCCGATGACATGTTTACAGTCGGTCATAAAGGTTTTGCCCACATTTTTTATCCTAAAGCCTGTCCCAGACATCAGTAAACACTTTTTTCAGAACATTAGGGTTATTGGATTCATACACATTGCTTTAATTGTAAGTCTAAAAATCAACAAAAAGGGCAAATTACAAATGATTGTTAGTTTAATTGTAAATACCTGTGTCATATTTTGTGATTGTAGATATTTACTCATATTTGAACTCATTTTAGAAAACCTTGGTATTGGATAAACTAACAATAATTTTTATTTTAGACTAAAAGGATTTTAACAAGATTGAGAAATACGTAAATGTTTTTTAACTTCCAAATTAATAATTGTTTTTGAAATCAATAAAATGTAGAGCACATTTATTAAAAACATTAGATAATATATATACAAAATTTATAATTATTAGAAAATTTAAGAAACAGAGGTTTTGATATTCATTCAGTTATAATTATCTTATTTGACTGATACTATTTTAATCCTGATATAATTGCAATAAAAATATGCCTGTTTAGAGTCAGCCTCTTCTGTATGTTTAATGTTCATAGGTCATTCCTTGAATAAATGATTGTCATTAATGTATAAATTTTGTTTACAATTGCATACTAGTTGGTAGTTATTAAAAAACTTCTTTAAAAAAAAAGAATTTATTTAGAAATTGTCTCATAATTTGATTAATTATCATGTATATCCAGCATCAGTCTTGTGCCAGAAATTCTCTTTCAAGAGCAGCACCCATGAGGTTCCATGAACTGTCGTCATCATCAGGCGGATCGTCATCAGAAGGGGGTGAAGACCTTCGTGGTCGTTTACGAGGTCGCGGATCATCGATATCTAAACAAAATCATGAATGTTTACTTGGGCACAATTTAAATTAACATTAAAAATACTACGCAGTGATAAATTTCATTATTAAATATGAATGCTTTCGAAAAACTGGTATTTTTTTACGAAGTTTCATTTATATGATCTAGAAGCCTAGTTCCCAAAGTGGTCCACGGGAGACTACGTTGGCGTGAAAAAAACAGGTGTTCACAATTCGTAAGTGGGTACAAAAAAATTGGGTATTTATGAGAACCAATTGGAGGTCAACGATAATGGATCTCTTTAATTTTGGCTTTCCATGAAAGGAGCAACTCTACATACACATACTATATACTTAAATAATACTTCTTTGTAATATAAAGAAATATTTATTTACATAGTAGAAAAAAAAACGTATATTTAAAGTTGAGAAATTGGCAAAAAAAATAATCTCAGGTAAGCAAGGGCAGGCGGCTACAGATAGCGAAAAACATGAGAAGTGGTCTACGAGACAAAAATGTTTGGGGATCTCTGATCTAGAATTATTAAAAGGGTAAAATTTGTAGGTATGTTAGTCGGACATTATAATAACTGGAGCTATGGCTATATACCTGGTGATAATTGGATTATATTTATTCATTGATATGTGGTCGTTTATAGTACCGCCATAGTTGTGTTATTTCTTTATTTACATTTCAGGGTGAAATATTGACTTTCCAGCAAACATATTTTGATATTTTACAAATATATCAAATTATTTCCTTGATACAATTTTGTCTCCTCCTCTGGGCATTAAAACCATTCCCGGATATTCAAAACTTGTAATAGACTTTCATTATATATTAGTGTTGGTCCTATACAACACAATATATTCATTCTTCACTACTTTTGAAGAGCAATCAAATAATATATACAATAATATATTATAAGCTTACTTGTTCGATATATGAATTATGTATGTATTCAATTTTCAAGTATGTTTAATCTGAATGAAAAAACTTAACTGTCGTTTCAATGACTGCATTGACTCTGGACTGTCTTTGTGATATTGAATCGATAGATATAATGACATTATGCAATATTAATTTAATTTACTTTATTCAATATGTAAAACACTAACACTATATAAATTATGTAACCTGGTTTTGGTTCATTACCTGTGACACAGGATTTCTTTCTTAGTTTATTTTTGTGTCCGGCAATATTATTTTGTAAAATAAAACTTTTTTATAATCAATGTTACTGGAACTATGTTTATATTTATAATTTGCTTCAGTAATATTTTGGTAACATTAAAACTAATGGTTTTTCAAAATTTATGGACAGTAAAAAAGCTAGTTCAACATACTATCTCATATTACTAAAGCTTTTTCCACCATAAATAGTAATATGAATCCAAGTGAGAACAAGTAAAAGAATAACAAGTATAACAACAAGTATAACAGTATAAAATTCATATACCATCTTTCTTTTTCAATTTACCTGCTCTGTGAATTATCTTCTTCTAAGGAAATTAAGCGATTCTCTGGTGGATTTTCCTCATCATCTAGATCATCATCACCTATTTTTTCATCATGTGAGGAACTCTCATCAGATTCGTTAAATATATCTTCCACCTAAAATGAAATTTATAATGAGTAATTATTCACATAATGCACAAAGCAGACCAAATTTAAACTGTGATGACAATTTAATAGTTTTGGGTTATTGTTTAGTCATATAAGTTTTACACTAGTTTAGATAATAAAGCTATAAAGACTTAAAGGTTCAAGTCATCGTCAATCTTTTTGACTGCTCTAAATATACATGAGCAGAACAGTAACTATAAGTACAGGTATAAATATCATCATCATCAGCCTGTAAGAGACCTATTGCAGGGTCATAGGCCTCTTCTCAAAGGAAGGTATATGGCATAATCATTACGCCAGTCCACAACGTATTAGCGATTTCAAACTCTGAGTAATCCAGAATCCTATATTTTTCCCACACACGGTGGTACTACAAGAACATTTGTCAGGCTCAGGTTTCCTCACGATGTTTTCCTTCACCGTCAACCAATAGTGTTACCAATGTAGATTAGTAAATGTATGCGAAATCTGAAAAATTCGTTGGTAAATGCCGGGATTCGAACCTACGGATATCGGATTAATTGATGCCACAATGTAAATTAGTAAATGTACGCGACATCGGATTAATTGATTCCACCGGTCAAACCACTGGACCGCCACGACTTAAATATGTTTTATATTTATTTTATTTTTTAAACTCTTATGAAAACTTATAGCTAAACAAAAAATTTAAGTAAGGTATATTAGACATAAGCGAAGGTCATTTATAAATTTTCGCATGTAGCATATAATGTAACGTTATAACATTGAAAGAACTTAAGGATAAACAAATGCCAATTATACGAGTACATTACATAAGTTATATTTTAACTTCGTTATGTATTAAAATATAGAATGTATTATGCATAAACCAGAACTTAAGGCTATATTTAGAGTAGCAAAGGAGATTGAAGTGGACAGTCCTTTAATTTTATGATTTATATAATAATTAGAGATTTATTACGACGAACCTCCCTGTCCATATCAGCGATGTCGTCGCTGGAGAATGAAAGCAATGGATTTATGGTGTCCATAAACCTTCCGGACGGTGTTCTCTTACGAAGGGCTGCGACTGGTAACGGGACAGGAGGCGCCGGCGGAGGGCTGCTGCAGTGCGCTGGCGGGCGACGAGAACTGCTCTGTGATATACACTACTTTTATGTATATCCAGTAAAGTGATGATATGAGGCGATGATGTCCTCAGTTAATAGTGTGTTTGCAAATTTCAAACTTATAGATTATATTTGTGTCTTACATTTCAATATGAGCCAAGTCCAATTATAACCCGTTCACATGGGTTTTAAGTTTTTTTATTTTAATAAAGATCTTTAAATTTTAAACATGTACAATTATATACATTTATGTATACTATTTTTATATGTATAAAATCTGAATGATCAGGAAATAAACCTACAATTTTCATAAACGGTAAATTTTGATCTTCGTTCAGGTTGCACGTACCTTTACGACAAACTAAAAGATCTTATATGAATGATTAAAATTAGACTTGGTTCATTTCATTATGTATTAGCTATACTTAGTAATTTCTTAGCGTAGTCCACTTGTGCAACATTTTAGTAATTACTACACTAGTATGTTGTCAACATGTTCATTTTATTATTAAACTATAATTTTTACGATCACTATGCATCGAGTTATGCGTGTTTTCTTACCGTGGCGAAGTGGGGTAAGCGGTGTCGGTGCTTTGTTCTATACTTCTTATTAAAATATGTTTTTAAGACAATAAATAACATAGACGAAGTAGTAGGTATCAGCTAGTACGAAATATTTTATTTGTTACGAAAATTTTCAATAAATTCCGAATGAAAGTTCTTATGTTTTTTACTACATTACCTGTCCGCCACGTTGGAGGGGATATAATCTTTCATCAACACGTTCCCACCTCTCAGCACATGTCCACAGCCAATCTGGTGTTACCACATGTCAGTTTTGATGGTTTCCCTTCAACTAAACGACGGCTTGCAGTTTACTTTTGCTGTTCCTGGACATGAAAAATAGCATTTCAATTTATTATCCCTACAGATGCAATAAATTGAAATGTTTGCTTTTAATGTCATAATAACAGCTTTGTATTAACAAATATTGACCTATATATAAAAAAAGATTTGGTTTTAATTTTTGTTGTTTGATCTGGCTACTCTCCGAAACGGCTGGTCCCAATTGTCACAGGACTTTCACTGGCAGATAACTGATATCACAAGGATAAATTAGTTTTATTTAAAAAAAAAAATGATGGCCCCGTGCAAATTCAGACTAAAGAAGTACTGTTGTCACAAAGTCTATAACTTGCGCCTGTACCCAAGTTCAGTCGTTCACTATCTTTTTGGGCGCTCTGATGTATAACCATAGGTACAGAGCTTGGCATAATAAAGTCAAGAATGTATTACAAAACACAGTTAAAATATTGTTAGATATAGGAATAAAAAAAAATCGCAATTATTTATCCTTAAGTTGCCTGGACATCAATAAGTATTAATAGAAGAAAAACAAAAAAAATTATATAGACCTAAATTTATGGTCAAAAAGTATGGCACTGACTGTACATAATCTCGATTAAATTTTTGACACAGACTATATAGTATACCTGCTCTCACTGCAACTAAGTGTGTTGTATCTTCATTGAAATCTTGAGTCACTTTTGCTCCGAGACTTCTCGCTACTAAATAAGCCCTCGATGTTTCCAGTTTCTGATGTGTAGGAACCAGCCCACTGAACACTAAACTGCATCCATCCAAAACCTTACTCTTCACTTCTGGTATAACAGCTTTAAGGTCCGGGATTTGTTTTTTACCCATTTTATCATAGATAAAGTAAAAATGTCTGAAATGTTACATCATATAATGAATGATTATAACATTTTTTTTTACAAGAAATATAATGATTGTTTATTCATGTCTGTTATTATTAACATTTATTTTTCAATAAATTATAACACATAATTTAACATATAGATTATAACTTATGCATGCGGAACTTGGCCACTCATCAAACACCACAGAAAAAAGGTTGAAATGCTGTCTCCATGATTGGAGAGGAGCATAACAGGCATAAAGTAGCAAGGCAACGTGAGAAGTTGCATAATAAGAGAAAATACTACAGTAGTTGAAATAATTACCCAAAGAGACCAACAGAAGTGGAGAAGGATGATATCGTTACAGATTGGTATCCCAGAGATGGTAAGCAAAATATCTCAACTATAAATATGTTTTTAAACACCATTGCGAAGCATAAAAAAAAACATGACAGACGCCTTTTTTCATATCATTGATCACCATGAAACACTAATAAAGGTTTTCAGCAAAGATTTTTATAAACACTACGCGTTCAAAGATGTATAAATGGGGCAAGCGGTGTTTCGCATGCGCAGGAGAGAGGGAATAAACGAATATCAACGAAATGTTGTAACCAAAGTATATTTTTACTTTATATTAAATTATATTTATATTTTAAACATATTGTTAAGATAATAAACAAAAGAGACGAAGCAAGCTAACAAAACTAGCGAGTTTACTCCTAAAACTAATTTCCTTTCCCGATTATAGATGCTTTACTAAAATTATAGATAATAAAATATATTTACAGTTAAGAGAGTGAGTACTCACGTGTGTATTCTCTTAAGAATATCTTCTAAATATATTAAATAATCATCTGGATCATCTATCTCAATTTGGCCATCTGCAGTTTCTACCCACTTCGGTTCCACTGGTTCTGGTTTTTCAACATCGTCCTCAGCATCCTTCGTGTCCTTTTTCACTTCCTTAACTATTTTCCCATTATCTGCCCCATTAGGTTTATTATTTTCTTTGATTGTTTTGTTATCTTTTTGTTCAGGTTCAGCTTCTAAAGTGGGCATTTCTTTCAAAGCACATTGAGCACCATTTTTACCGCTTTGTAGTTTTGGTTTTTCATCTACTAAAAATAAGATTTAGTTATGCAACAAGTTTTTGAAGTGAAAGCTTCTTTAGCCAAGTTGAGCGATTTTTGGTAATAGAAAAACTTGTGGTTTCGCGTCACTGATGACCTCGACATGCTCGTAACGTATTGCGCCAGATTAGCTACGTGTAGTGTAGCAGACCTCTGTATGTATAATATTGATATTTTGTATTGAGCCTGTGCAGCCCATCATATGTTTGATTAACCACTAAACTGTATAAAACGTATATAATTATTGCTCGGAATGCCAATAGATGTGAACACTAGATTCATGTTAATAATTTCAATTCACAAAATATGAAATTTTAATTATTCAAACTATAATTGATTTAAAATTTTTGAAAAAGGACACAAATGAGCTATTATATTGTTTTATGTTTACATTTCTGTCGGTAGTCGTTATAACTGTCTCGACTTTTTTTTACGTAATCATAATGATTGTCTAAACTATGAATATAAACTGTCTCATATGTCTAATTCATGTTTTCTGACACTCATGTGATAATTATTTGTCATTGTAGACCTCGTATCTGTCTTTCTTTAAAAGCTTTACAAAAGAAAGTCTTCAGAAGGACCATTTACTTTCTGGATTATTAGTGAAGTTACAAAAAAAGTTTTTGGAATGTAACTTGTATCATAATCCAATAATAAATTGAATATGAAACCTACTACATAGAATTAAAAAAAGATATATTATGCAATAGAAATTAAATTACCAGGAGGAGGTGCATTTATATCGCCTGTTGATTGAAAGAAGGAGTATGGCCTGACATGTATTAGATTAGTTGCGTGACGCCAAACAGTCTTCACGATCGTCTATAATGCATACCATGTTGTCTCCGCAAGGAAATAAAGCCCTGAAATGACATTCTATATTAATAAATTTATTCTATTCTATAACATTATTTACAATCAGCTGATACAAACGAGACTTCGTATGCCTTGTTTATTTTCTTAACAATACATATGTTATGTATAGAGGAAAAAATTGAGAGCAAAAATATACTTTGCTTACGAAATTTCTTTGTAAACGTTATCTGTTTTTCCTTCTATATCTAAAAGAACATATACATTGATGAACGCGTATTGTTTATAAAATTTATAGTTTAAGACTTTAATATAAAAATATCAGGTTTTTTTAAGGACCTAGTATCGAAGAAGTATAACAAAAAAAAATTGGTCTAAAATCTATCCAGTAGTTTCTACGTGACAACGGCCAACCCCTGTCATTTTATGTATATAATAATAAATTGAAATAATAAAAATGATACGTACTTCAGATTGGCAGATTTTGTTCTCGCGTCAAAACATTCATCTCTTGATAATATTCTATGTGAGAAGAATTTCTTTTGAGGGATCCAGCAGTTCTGCTACAGCATGAGCGTATTGTCTTGCGCCAAATGTACAGACATGAAGTTCATAGTTCTTAGCGGCAGATTCGAGAAATTCCTGTGTCCGAGGTCTTAACCTTGTATGACACCATCTACCGGGACTGCCTGGTCCACGAAGGAAAAAATGTAGGACTCCCTGGATAATAAATTATAGAAATTCAATAATTATAACATTGGATTAAAATTATTATTAACTATAAATTATGGGAGAATATAAGGTTATATATATACGTAGAGTTATAATCAATTGTTTTATCTTTTTCTCCTCATTTAGCTTAACTATCAACAACCGTTATAACAAAATGAAACATAAAAATCACAGAATCGATTTCTGTATACTTTTTTGTTTTAAAGGGTCATTGCATTTGTAATAAATACACACAATCCTAATGAAAATACACCATAGTAATGATATATATATAAAACGAATTTTCATAATAATAAGTATAACAAAACTAAAAGTATACAAGTATCAATGTTATTGAAACATCTTAAAACCAATCTTAAAGATGCTGTGTGTTAACAAGTTAGAATATTATTTGTATCATTGCGAATTTAAAATAAATCATTCACCCCTTAACAATGTAAACACTACTGTTTTACACTATGAAACATGTAGTAATGATTTTGCAATAACACAGTGCACAGGTTACATCAATTATAATAATTACCTATTAGCTATAAACCTACCTTTAAGTTAGGTGGTATGTTATCATTAGTAGTGTGAACTAATGTTTGATCTAAATCAACAAGCAGTACTAGTTTCCTGTCTTTCAATAAACGTTCTGCATCCTCACGACCTAGCTTCAAAGCCAGCTCTTCTGATACCTGGAAAAAACATTTTTTTATTTAAATTATTAGTGACTTAGTGGTTCACTTTCAAAGTAATATCATAATCATGGTACTGTAAAATGCACTAATTAAATTACAGCGTAGACTAATTGTGAAGGTTTATATACACAAGTATTTATATACTTATAGGGGTATGTGAATTCAACTAATTACAAAATAGGAACAATTAAAATACATTCATTTGAGCGTTTTCTCATCTATTTTGTAATATTAAAAATGTTCAATCAAAATTTAAATAATCGAACTGTATTAATATTGTTTTTGATTTATTTTTTTCTTTCAATTTCATATTTATTGTAATGCAATTAAATAACTATGGTAAAGTTGTAGCCCTAAGGGTTTTTTATGATTATAACAAATCATATCAACAACAGAAAAACTAACAAGCTTTTGACAATTATTGTATTTTTTTTTTTTTTTTTTTTTTTTTTTATATTATAGGGGGCAAACGAACAGGTGGGTCACCTGATGGTAAGTGATCACCACCGTCCATAGACACTAGCAACACCAGGGGAGTCGCAAGTGCGTTGCCGGCCTTTTAAATATGTGGGCCTCCGGCACTCTCACTGACCGAACGAAACGCAACAGTGCAAGCACTGTTACTTCACGTCGGTTTTCTGTGAGAGGGTGGTACTACCCCGGGCGAGCCGACCCATTCATGCTGAAACCAGTAATAGCTTCAGCGTAGCTCTACCACCTAGACTGTAGACCACCTGTATTGGTTGTTAACCTATTCTCTGTTGATATCATGGTCCTATGATATCTACAAAGGTCAACAGGTTAACCAACAAATTAGAATAAAAAAAAACAAAAGGTCTCTTGGTATTTTCTGGCAATTAACTTTTAAATTATCAAGAGGTTGATGAAATGCTAGTTTGGGGGTATATATAAAAAAAATCACCTTTAGTTCAGGAACGGAATGAACCATTGGAACAACAGCTATATCATGTTTGAGTCCTTCATCGGTGCGGAGGTCGGCACCACATTCTGCACACATTTCTTTCATCACAGTGGTGTGGCGACATCCTTCTATTTCAGCTACTGATATTCTGTGAAACAATAATATAGCATTACAGAGTTAGTTATAAATAATATTATATGTTACTACTTATAACTATTTATCAATTAGAGAGAGGTAAAATGATTAAATAAGTCACTGAACATTGGGATAATGTAATCTATATATGTAATAAACATATAGTTCTTTTGAAACTCAATCATTTTAAATCTACTAAACGTATTGGCTTGGACTATGACCATTCAATGCATTTGTTTTCGTAGATGATTTTAGGTTATTTATTTTAATTGGTTTGATTGACCCTTTATCATTTTATTAATGCCCAAGAAATGGGATGGGAATCACTTATTAACCTGTATGTGTGTATAGTTACAATGACATGCGAATACAAAATATTTTATGTTGTTGCACACTAACTGTGAAGGTCAAGACTCGGGGCTTACCTATACATGCTACTATTATAAAGAGGTAAAGTTAGTTTGAAGGTACTCCTAGATTACATAATCTCTTGAACAACTAATCCAATTTCGAAAATTATTTTCAATGATTAAAAGATATACTGTTTGTAAGTATGTTACTATAATAGACTAATGTAAATAAATTTTATATTGTAATCAATGACAGCAAAACCAGTATACAAAAGGTTACTAGAATATTCCAAAATTAAGTAAATAAAATAATTTTTATTCCATATTCCTGTGACCAACGCATGTTTATATTACTCACTATCTGGTTGAGGTCTGGTGTATGTCGGTTTCTACATCGCCAGTATAGTCATATAGAAGATACAAACTAAATTTTCACAGGCTTCGGAGGTAGGCAAACCTTATTTTAATGTATTTCTCTAAAATGTTTCACTTACTATCGAACAAAATCTAAGAACCCCATAAAAATTTATTGTAAGTTCCGCGCTGGTATTATTCGTCTCTGCCGCTGTTATTGAAAACAACGATTCGAACATACAACAATCACTGTTAATCCGTCAAAAAACAGTTTTTAAGAGGAATCAAATCTTCGATGCCTACTTCATAGGGCGTTATTATACGTTTTACAGTACATATTATGTTTATAAAGTACATAGCCTATAATACCATATCCATTTTGAATTGCCGCGCATTTCGTATATGATACATAAAGAATAATGAGTCCAAGATGGAGGGAGTATAGTAACAACAACAATCCAGTAAAATCAAAATATTACATTTTTGGGAATACAAAGTATAAACAAATACTAAAATGAATTATATCACTAATCTAGCGTGACGTCACTTACCCTGGCTCTACAATGTCTCCTTCCTTCACCTTGATCGATCTGACAGTACCAGCTCGTGCCGCTTTCAACTTCTTCACATCACTAGCACTGCCTGATGAATCATTATATAAAAATAAAATCTGACCTTGCGATACAAAAGCACCATGTTTTACTTTCCACTTTACAAGTTTCACAGGCTTTTCAGAAGGAACAAAAATAGGCATAGTTTTGTCAGCCATTTTGAGCGGAAATTACAAGTTAACAATAGAATTCGTGCTTCTCATTGGTCGATATAACATAATTTTGGCGGTTAAAGATAATCAACCAATGACCGAGTCTCTTATAAATATCAATACGCAAAAGAATAGAACTTCCGGTAATGTCAATATCAATAATTTGTCACAGCCAGAATGTGTTCAAAAACCACAATTATTAACATTACAGAGTCAAAATAGAATCTATTACAGGTATCTATTATTATGTAATTTTGGGAACATACAATTTAAAAAAAAAACAACTATTAACAATTTTTTCTTTCAAATTAAGAGTAAAATGAACGCTATAATTATGACATTTGAGGGGGTTACACCACACTGACGCTTGAAAAAATAGGCGTAAAAATATAATTCTTATTAACTAAGTCTTTAAAAATATAAATTTCGTTTTATTTTAGGTATACATGTAATATATATATATTTTTTAATTCTTATTGATGTGTACATGTTTTATTCGTCGAGCATTATCTGAAAAAAAATTTGTACATTGAAGTGCGTTGCTCCGGATTTTGATGCTGTGATACTTATTATCTCCCCGTGTGCCGAATTGGTGCAACTGCAAAATAGTATCTCCGATTAATATTTCTAGGTTTTGCTATAGTGGAGGAAGGAGGCACAAGGAGTATCTCTATTTTCCTTCACCGGCCCTTCGTTGACGGAGAGGGTCATTCTTCGTAGATTCTCTTCACTGCGTTGGAGTTAAGCTGGCTTAAAGGAACCTTTAATAAGCAACAATATAATACATTATTACTATACAATAATGTTCATTAAAAGCGAGCAATTCATTCAACTCCATAGTGAGTATATGGTGAAAACGGCTTTTTATTTTAACATATACTGGTATCCATTGAACAAGTTTATAATAACTATTTCTATTTTATTTTTTGACTAATATTCATAAGTGTATTCTGACAACACTGATTAGAAATGTCAAAAATGTCATAACACAGCAAGTAGGTATATACCTACTCAAGCAGCAACAATCTCGTTGGGGTGTATAACGTTTATTGTGTTTGTAAAGATTATTTTCTTTTTGTTGTCAGTTTCCTTTAATGTACATATCGTAATTTTTATCCTGTTATATGACAGACGAAAATATAACATTAAGTGATCATTCAGACTTGGAGGAGACCGGAAATCCTGAACTTCGCGGATACTTGAGCAAATGGACAAATTATATTCATGGTTGGCAGGATAGGTTTATTGTTTTGAAGGATTCAACTTTATCATATTATAAGAGTGAGTTGGAAAGTAATCTTGGATTGCCGCGGTGCCTTATCTTTGAAAAAAGCTAAAGTCAAGGTGATTATGTGTGTTTTTATAAATGTTGTCTTATGAATTTGCCCTTGTATTAGTCAATTTTTTGTTGACTAATTTGTCGTTATTGAACAAATAATGTTCATTGGTCCATGGAACGTGCAATCAGAGATTGTGATGTACAACCTTGGTATGTTATTTTTATAATAACAATTGGTTTCCAGCCCCACGAATTTGACGACTGTAGATTTGATGTGTCGGTAAACGATTGCGTTTGGTACTTGAGAGCATCGAATCCTGAGGAGAAACAACAATGGATAGATGTCCTGGAATCATTTAAAGTGAGTAGAAAACAGTACAAACACAGTAACAAACATTATAGTAACACAAACATGTTTATGACACAGCACACACAGTTAGTTATTAAAAATTGAATTGATCACATTGTTTTCAATGTTCTTCCTATCAAAATAACATATCCCACAAGTTAAATTATTTTATTATAAACCTATAATTGTTAATTGTCTGATTAAATATACAAAGTTCACTGTAAACTTGTTTTAGGAACTTTATAGAGTACAACGATGCTTATAAAATATTTTATCATGGTTTTTCATAAATAATATTTTTTGGTGTTCATGAAGTGAAGAAAAAAAAAGTTTTTTTGTTACTAACTGTTTTTATATTTTATTCTATGGCATATTAGATAATTTCATTGATTAAATAAACATTTCATATGATACTTGATAAAATAAGTATTTACTGGCCAACGACTTTGAATATTAAGATTAACTTCATTTGAAAATGGTTCTGTATGAGTAGTTGTCAAATAAATTGATACTTATTTACAATTTTTTTTAATTATATTCATGTACAGTCATCACTACTACATTTTTTGACAGCTCTCAACATGTTGTGCAGAAAACAAATGTAGATATAAATATGTGTTATATTATATGTGATATATTATATGTATAACATAGTGATAACTAAAAGATGAATGAATACCAATATTAGATTCCTCTAAAAATATTTTATATTGGTTTTGTATTAAAATCTCAACTATATCATGCGCACGCCTGAACTTATAGCTGTAGTCAGAGTGACAAAAAAATTATGATGACTCTATTATACTTACACGCAAATGATCTAATTACTTTTTATGATTTATTAGATTGGTATTAATGTCATTGCTTAGTTATTGTATCGTCTAGTGGTATTTTACAAAATTGACTTTTATAAATGTAATATTTAAAAAAAAGTCTTTTTCTTTATCACGGCATGAAAAAGTGACTGATCTGTACCTGATGGTAAGTATAATGTTATCCAAAAGGTATGTGCATAGTGATCACGACTCAGACAGTCTCTACTGCCAGGTTGATGCCAGCAAAATGTCATGCATAATGAAAGATGTTACATTTTCTGTGTGATGATTGTGAACCAACCAGAGACAATTTCCATATAGTACAACCATATATAACTATAGATGTGTTGGAAACACTTTGTATAAGGACATCTTTGCTAACCAACTTGTCCAATTCGTTACAGATATTATTATATAGGATAGGTTTAGCATTGATGGCTGAGATGATAGTGTATTTGGAGACAGAGTGGATCAATGTAGGTTTGTAACTGAGTCAGAGCTTTCCTTGAATGAAAACAGCTTGATGAACCCATAGCATGGGAGTAGAGATTTTTGTAATTCTGCCTGACTAGCTACTATTCTCAAGATAAAAATATGTCACCAAGAACTCTCAGTGTGTTAGAGTACTCGAGAGCCAGCCCCCTCTAGGTTTAGTGTGCTTACCATCTAGATCACATCTTCATTTAACATCAGATATTAGTGGTCAAATACCCATAAGGAATAAAAAAACACAAATTTCATAGAAACACAAATATAGCTTTAGGAAAGTTTCAAACAATTCACTGTTGACTAAACATACCTATTATTCACCATAAATGTTGCTATTAGAATTCTCAAATAAATCATTTGACATTTTAATTCATATGATATTACAAAAGTGATAACTAAATAGAGGTATTGTAGTCAATATAGCTATAAAATTCCTGAGAATGTGTGATATTATCAGCTATTAAAATTGATTCTATAACACATCAGTGAGTCAATTAATTTTAATTGTTAAATCAAGTTCGCACAGGTTGTGTGTAATTCTCGAGCGGAGGGAGGGAGAAAACCTCGTTAAAAAGTTACCATGGGAAGAAAACACCTCAAAAAGTGACAGAGGGATGGCTTTTGCGCCGATGGAGAGGGAAAAAACCTCATGAAAAAGTGATAGGGCTGTGGGTGTCCAATGTAGAATTTCTTCCCATATTAAAAAAAAGCAGGTTCTGTGTTATTCATTATACCTACTACCGTTCAAATAAGTAGAAATGCATCTGCTGTTTTTACCAAGATTGAATTTTGTATTTATTTGCAAGAGGGAAAAAGAGCGTCTAATAATATTTTTCTGCTCACCTACTATGATCTTCTGTTCTTAAAGTACGCTTACTCAATAAACTAGTTAGATGTACCATACTTCGCTAATGGCGTGATGCACCTCTCCCTTATATGGGGCAGTATACATGTTTAGGAATAACGATAAATGCAAAACATTCTGATTTATATTTTTCCGTTTATTAAGTATATTTTTATTGCAGATTTGTTTTGAAAATATGTAGGTTGCCATCTTTATTTTAATGAATATAGAATATACTTGTTATTGAAAGTATGAGAGTACAATGTTTTTAAGTAAAGTATGTCTTGTGGTAGGTAGGTAGGTGGTAGGTATCAGTGAATATAAGAGAACAATTCGGTATATTTTAATGTTGTTTTTTCATTTATTATACAAACAATTATTTATTATTTTTGATTTCATGATAATGCCTTTTTGTGAAATACCACTTATACAGACATTTATTAATAATCAAAGCCTATCACCATACTGAGTATACAAATTACATTGGTCAGTTTAGTCATTGCAATACGTTATGACGTAAAATAACGATTGACTTTTTAAACTGCTAATTATTATATTAAATAAATCATATATAAAAACTGTGGTAAATTAATATATATTTTTCATATTTTATGTAACAGTGGAAAATGCAATTCAAAATGGTGTTGCAGTTGTCCATAGGTGACGGTAAACATTTAACATTAGATAGGCCATCTGCCTATTTGCTGCCCTTTGGCATAAAAAATTAAAAAGGCCTATAACAAGAGGCACATTGTACTATGGGATATATTATATAAACTAGAACACATTCAATTCCCTACTTATTTTTTATTTAGAGTCCACAATAAAAGGCTTATTATTAATACTATACGTTTTAATGGTTTTAATAGCGTAGATGAATAGTTTTGATGCTTAGTAGTATTGTATTATGAATATTGTAGTTTTATGACTTTCTGTGTATTTTTATTTAATTACACCAATTTATATTTAATTATCATTTTTTCGTACAACTAATAAAATTAATTTGTTTTGTTTTCTGTTGATTTTGCAGTTGCTTTTTACGTTTGAATATAAAAATAAATGAATGTCTGCAAGTTTATTGATTATGATTTTTTTTTTATAAAAAAATCATAATCATATTTTATGCAACGATATTTCAGATAAAAATCTGTAATAATAATGTCATATTTTATGTTTTAACTTAAAAGAAAAAAAGTGTATATTGAATAATGAAGTAAAACCTATATTTTCATTGTTTTATTTAGAAACTAGCTTCGCTCGCGTTAACATAGATTTTACCTATCAGGGTTTACTACAAAGTTTACCTATCAGGATATAAAAGGTATTTTTAAATTATTTTTTCATTTAAACGAACTTTTGTTTTATTAAACCATGAAATTTAAAATGTGCGATGTCGTGACTTTAAAAAAAAACGTAATTCGCCATTTTGAGACCTGGGTTTTAAAAAATCAGCCGAGGGGTCAAAGATTACATTGAAGTTGATTATCAATTGTATGAACTTTTGAATGACGATTCGGTACATAAAAATGTTGTGATTCACTATATAAAGATGTATAGTACTTGATTGTGTGTTATCACTTTATCATGGCTCTATGCGCCGAACGCTGATTGTTGTCTTTTATCACTTATCAGCCCAATGAATACTGCTATGATAAGATTTTTTTTGTTGCAATGTTGTGAACTAAGCATAATGACTCAATATGTAAACCCAGATGGTAGTTAAATGTATACTTTATATATTATGAACATGTTTCAAATATAATTGATGGAAACATTGTAAGAGGGATAGTAAGCGAGTTCTCCAGTAGTGGCCACATTTATTAGACAGATATTTCTTTTTGGTGTAATCATTATTTTAATTGCTGTGATTTAGTTTAGAATCTAATTTAAACCGAGGCTTATTATTATTAGAAAAGAAAGTCTGCATAAAGCTAGATGTCGGGCAGATTAGCGCGCTTGATTGCAGTGTTTTGGTTTTTTCAAATGAATCAAAATAAAAAATTCTTTATTCAGTTTAGGCTCTGAGAAGACGCTTATAAAGGTCAAAACTACCACCGGTTCGGACAACAACTCAATCATCGAGAAGAATCGGCAAGAAACTCGATCTGGGTTTATCTTTTCATGAAACATAATATAACACATATTTATAGTTATAGACATAGATAATTACATTCGTTTGTCGTGAATGCACAGAGAGGGGCGTCATTTGCAGACGTCACCATCGTTCACATATTCACTAATTGGGCATTAAAACCCGCTTGCGATGGTGCTTGAACTTAGTATCCGGCAAATCGGTAATGTGCTTTGGAATTTTCTTATAAAACCTAAAACTATTACCTAAAAATCTGTTACCGCTCCTAGTGAGTCTAAAACATGGGATTGCCAATTTGTCATTGTTTCTATTATATACTAGATTATGCCGGTCTTTTACTAAATCAAATAATAAATACTCAATCAATATAATCATTATTAATGTGAAGGCAATTTAAAAATGTTATCAGCATTGTAATTTATATCGGAGTAGCTGAGCCCGCAGTTTCGCTTGCGTTAATGTTGATTTGGCCTATCGCTTGGGATTTTTTTCGGATATAAAATATAGCCTAGGTCTTTTTCTGTACCCTTGATTACGTGTATGCAATATTTCATAATAATCGGTCGATTAGTTAAGACGAGAAAGCGTAACAAACGTATTACGCATTTATAATATTTTTAATTGGTTTAGGAAGATCTATTAGGCAAGTTATTAAGTGAGTTTTTTTTTTAAAAACCTTTCTAAGCTTATAAAACACTAACGGTCATTATTATTATAACGACTTTTTTCTACGATTGGCTATTTTTGCTAGTGATTTTGTGTAACTCTAGCGTTTTTGATTGCTTTTGGTAAAAAAAATTATTTTGTATCTTTTATTAAAGGATGTTACGATTTTTGGTGGAATCTTGGTCTGTCATGTAGTGGGTTTTATATTTTATTCATAGTCTTGTGTTATTTAGGTTCTATATTTTGTAATATTGCTGGTGTTTTACTTAATATAGTTCGGTAAGTGATGTGAATGGGAAATAATAAAATGGAGCATGAATTTTGAGCTGCTACAAAAACTCCTATGGAAAGTTCTAACAAGGGAGACACCGTCTTGTCAGAACATGAAAAGTAATACAAGACACTTGTAATAGCATTTACTTACTCTACAATGGCAGTAATAATATAGAAGATTAGTGGCTAAAAGTAAAACTAAAAAAAGAATGTTACTTTTTTTATGACATGTTAAGATTTTCTATTCTACGTGTCCATAATTATCTTATAAATATTTATGAGATCCGTATTTAATGTGTACTTATATTTTGGAAAGTTTATGTAAACGCATACACAATACATGTAAATCAAATGATAAAAATACTACACGTGAATTAATGAGATAATTGTTGTAATATAATCTGTGGATATAATTTAGGTTATCTTAAAAAATTGCGTAACTTGTTAGAATTTCGGTTTCATACATCATCATCATCTTCTTACCCTTATACCACCTAAGTAGGGTCGGCATAACATGCTTATCATGTGATCTATGATTTGGCTTAATTTTTGCGATCTGCTGCCTGCCTGATATCAACCCTCCTCGGGATCATTTTGTAGAACCACTATAACATCATCTTTCTAACTTCGTATGAATGCCAAACGAGGATATTTGACTCTTCGATAACAGGTGGTAAGGATTCTAATGACCGCCCTCGTATACGATATATCCGCGAATTGCACTTCCACAAGCTCTGGTTCCTAGTCCGTCGTAGCCATGAGTATTTCTTCCTGCAAATCTGATTCAGGAGGTTCACTGGCATTTTTTCTATTTTCGCCCTTATTATTAAAAAAAAATGTTACTATAAAGTTAAATATGAGTTTTTTTTTCGATTATACATTAATTTGTAAATTGTATTAAATAGTTTTGTGTTGTCATTAACATAGAAGATTTCTTTTATACAATCAGTCTTTATTATCACTTCTCAGGTGGAATCGGGGTATGGAACGAGTTCAGATAGCAGTTCCAATGGAGGCGGTCTGCGGAGACATGGATCAGCCACATCTTTGCAGTCTACCGGCTCGAATGGTATTCTTTATTTTATACGAATATAACTACTGAAACATTTTGCTCCATTGCGATTTATGAAAAGAACGAAAATACGTTTATTAGGCAATATCTCTCATAATTAGTTATCCCTATATTAATTGTAACCATTTATGTTGTAGTATTAATATTTTATTGTAATTCGGGCATTAGATTCTCTGTCAATAATGTTATCAAATTCCACGTATCCATATTTTTATAGCTGTTTTTTTATACTGGCATATTAGAGATAGGAAATTATGGATATGCTTATACGATAAAATAACTTGAAAAACTTGAAAATTTTGATCAGATTACTAATTTGTGTGATGTAAATGTTCACAGATCGCTCAACTCGGCGTCTCACAGAGAAGATCTCAGAGTTGGAGACATACAACGAATTGTTATCGAAGCAGGCGGTGCAGCTGCAGCAGTATTTCAAAATGTGCGTCGCCTCGTACCCTCAGATCGATGATCCGAACGAGGCAATCGATGCCGTTAAACTTGCCGATGGTGAGTTTTCTCTATATATTCTTCAATATAACATCCACGCTTTCCATGATAGCAATTCCTACATGGTAGTATTTTTATTGGGCTGCGAAATTTGTCTATATCACGGTTTATTACCATATTAAGGTATGATGTTTATCGGGTTCACAAGAATATTTCTTCTATGCATTCATTTTTTTTAATACCAAATAAATACACTCCTCGGGTAAACTACTCAAACACTATTCTAAGCATAATGACGTCACACGGTATGATGACGTGTTAATTTAGTAACATAATGACGTCACACGGTATGATGACGTGTTAATTTAGTAAATAAATGTATAAATCTGTGGTCGGTAAAGAATTGGTGTACGAGGTATTCAAAATCAAATAAAAAATACTTTATTCAGTTTAGGCCCTGAGAAGGCGCTTATGAACGTCAAAGTTACCACCAGTTCGGAAAACAACCCAGTCATCGAGAAGAACCGGCAAGAAACTCGATCTGGTTTATCTTTTCATTAACATAATAACTCATATTTTTAAAACATAGTTATAAATAATTACATTCGGTTTTGGTGGATGCACAGAGAGGGCGTCATTTCCAGACGTCACCGTCGTTCACATATTGATCCACCCTGTAATAGCCTTTAGATATTAAAACCTGCTTGACATGGTGCTTGAAATTAGTATCCGGCAACTAAATTGTCAAAGGTAGTAACTAAACATAGCTAATCTTGGGCGTGTCTGTGGTCATGTGTATAAGGTTGGTTGTGGACAATTGCAGGCTGTAGTAACTGTGTCATTCTAGCATCATTTACATATTTCATTGTAACCAAATTATTTATAAAATCCACCATAAGCAACGCCGAAAAAAAATATATTTCTGTTATTCCCACATGCGATGGTACTATATGATAATACTATTTTCAAGCGTTCAGGTATATAATATATATACCGTATATTACCGTATAATGTAATATGTTCGTTGACCTTCAGCCGATAGTTACCAATGTATTGATAAAAATAATTAAATCGCGAAAAATGTTATAGTACATATACAGTTTCAAACATACGGTTCTTGGGTTTATTTTTTGCCAGTCTATACTACTTTATCGCCATGTCGATAAAAATTTAGTTTTTACCACTTCATTATATCATAAATACCCATTTTCGGTAAGTTATTCGTTTCCTTTTGATGAAGACTTTTAGCTTATGTTTTCATCTATAAAGTAAAAAAAAAATGTACGACACAATATTTTAAGGTTGATTAATGTTTGCTAGACAATATTGAATAAGGATTACTAAAATAATGATTATTCGAATTTTTGTATGTGATTTTGATATTAGTTGAAATTTTGCGATTTGCCCGCACTCGATTTTCTAACTTAGTTTGGTTCAATTTCTATTTGATTGTGGATATAGACTTGAAATATTAATCTATAGTATCTGTTATGAATATGACAAAAAAGACAAATAATTTTTGCAGGCAAATTAGTACAAATATAATTTTAACGATATGTAAACGCTTTTATTATAGCGGAAGTGAAGGCGGAAACGGGATTATGATAGGGCCAGTCAGAATTACATCAATTAACCATATGAAGCGTTACAGGAATATATGAATTAAATATTGTTAAGTTAAATATTTACTTAAGAGATTAAATTCTAGAGGTAAAATAACCAAAAATGCGTTGTGTAATTTATAAGCAATATTCTTGTACGGAGAAGTTTCGCATTTGCTGGTTTAGGTCACTTTACTGCTTAGTATTTATTCTGTTTCATATAGTTAATTCAATACAAATTGTGTAAGATACCAGACTTATTATATTACAACATACAGTGTTCGTCAATATTTTTAGTTGCTCTGAATATAACCGTATGTTCGAGCTTACACGTTATATAGTCAAGAGTTTATTATACGTATACGTATAGATTATACGTATTTATAACTAAACTTGTGTTTTCCGTATTAAATATTCAAGGCGGTCAAAAACTTTGGGCGAGGATTGTATGTTGAATTTTTGATTTTGCCAGGTAACGATCTGAGTTTGCACGCGGGTGAAGTGCGTGCGACGAGCGCGTCGTTCCGCGCGACGTGCGGCGCGACGCTCGCGACTCTGCAGCACTGCGTCGAGTTGTTGCGTCGCCGCGAGAAACAAGCGAGACAGGCGGAGGACCTCTATATGTATGTTTCCTTGTGTTCCTTTTCCTTGCATAGGTTTGACTGAAAAACCTTAAAGAAAATTGCCTTTATCGTTATCATCAGGCTTGTTATATTCGTCGATTACATATAAAACTTAATAATGTTAATATTTCACTCTCTCGTAAAATATCATAGAACTAGCTTTTGCTCGTGTCTCCGGTCGTGTTATTGTAGTTTTAATTGATCCCTAGGAAACAGTACTTTTAGACGTGATAGCGTTTTATAAATCGATGAACGCCGGCTGCACGCAGAATAAAGCACTACCTATTGTCACGTTCCGCCTAAGCCAAGCGTGCAAGCGAGAGCGCGTAACAAGCGATAAAGAGGCGCGATCTGCCTAAGCGTGCGGCTTGTGACGTATAATTTATAAAAAAAATTATAATTGTCAATTAACCTCTTTTTGTATTATACAAAATAATGATAATTCAGGGATAACATTTCAATTCAATTCAACAAAAAGTATGCAATTTTTCATCAATGTTTTCTTATGACGTTATCAAGTAAAATTATCGTCCGTAAACCGATTATACAGACAACAATTTTTTTTTATTATTCACCATCTTCAAAAAGTAAAATATTTTCAATTCGGTTGTATTTGTTCATGTTTGTTTCCTCAGAACTTCTTAATTTGTAAATCGAATTAGAAAGGAGATTTTTTCACAGTGGTCCCATTTTTATTTCATTAGCATTGGACCCGGGTTTTCGAAAGGACACCAGAGAATTCTTCAAAATCGAAATGTACAGTTATTGAGATATTGCTGGGTTTATGACAATGCAAAACTAGGTAGGGACCTACCTATGGTCAACTATGGTCAAAGACGTTCCGGTGCATTTTAGAGTAGGTTTTTTAAGTCGTTTTTTTTTATTTTTTTTGTACATTATAGGTATTAGCATTTGACCACAATCTCACCTGATGTTAAATAACTATATGGTGTAAGATAGCAAATACGCTAAACCTAGGTTTAGGTTTAGGATATAGGGGACCATAGGGTATGAAGGTTTGCGTGACGTTATTTATGTCAAATAAAAGGTCCAATATTCTGTAGTAAGCACTGTAATAAATTTTTCGGTAATAAAATGTTTTGCTTACATGAGGTACATAGAGTAACACGCAACGGGCGAGGCTCTGTAAGCGACTGGCGAGCGTTGCGCGCTATATTATGTTCTAGCCCCAGAAAGGGTGAACCAGTACTTCTCGTCTGTCCCTACAAGGTGATTTGTTCT
This sequence comes from Antheraea assamensis, assembly GCA_035772565.1. Taxonomy (NCBI): domain Eukaryota; kingdom Metazoa; phylum Arthropoda; class Insecta; order Lepidoptera; family Saturniidae; genus Antheraea; species Antheraea assamensis. Next base: position 1,734,976 of record JAQQSE010000106.1, on the reverse strand, counting down.
GAAGTGCAGCTACTGGAACACATCTATAGGTGCTTGTCGACAGATTTTCAACTTGAGGATGGTAGCTAGCAAGCCGGGCTTAGAAAAATCCGTACTACCCGGGAATGTAGTGTGACTAGAATTGATAAGATTGTAATTAGTTCGTCGCATTCGCGTTGTAAACGTGTAATGTTCGTGAATAGCTGACGTATTACATTTTCACCATCGAACGTTGTAATGCTTTGACTAATATAATTTAATTTTTTTTTTCTGAGATTTTTATTGGATAACTTCTTTATGAATAATGTGCCTTATTGTTCAGGTCGGCTATGTCGTAGCCATAGGTTGGATTTGGACGAATACATGTTCAACAATATTTTGTTTTAGGGCTTTGAAGAATCAGCTCACTGAAGCGAGAATTGCATCCAAACCGGGACCAGATCATGAGGTAAGCGTTATATTTATTTTACAATAATGTAAAGGAATTTATGAACCCCTTTTGTATAATAAAATTTATCTACTTAATACCTGTAAGTAAAATACTGCGAATAAATATATACTAGCAAAGAGCAGTATCGGGATTTTAAGATTTTTTTTTTTCATGGATAAACGCTAACCTGTAAAAAAAACCGCTAAACCTGTAAAAATAACCGCTAACCTGTAAAAAAAATAAATGAAACCATTTATATAATAAAAGTTACCTACTCAATACCTGTAAGTAAAATACTGCGAATAAAGATATACTAGAAAAGCAGTGTAGGGATTTTAAGAATTTTTCTTAATGGATAAACGCTAACCTGTAAAAGAAAAGCATGGGACAGTCGTAGTTTTTGCTTACAGTTGGGTGGGAAATACCTAAATATACCTTTGAAAACTTTTAATGTATCTACAATTCTATACATATAATAAAAATGATGTGTCTGTATGTAATATCTAAATTAACGAACTTTTTACTAATTGGATATGAACGTATACACGATACTGATAACAAAAATACAATTTTTAAAATTTTGTTTGTCTGTCTGTCTGTTGTTCTGGGTAATCTCCGAAACGGCTGGACCGATCTTGACAGAAATTTCACTGACGGATAGTTAAAATTACAGCGGGTGACATAGGCTACTTTATTTTAGACTAGCTGTCATCCATGGCTTCGTTTGTAAGTACTATCTGCAAAACGTTTGAACCATTTTTCACTAACAGATAGCTGATCTTATAAGAAGTAATTTACAATTATAAAAAAAAAGTATGCGGAGCTGCGGGCAACAGCTAGTACTTAAATAAGCTAAGCTTTGGAAACGAATAGCATAATTTCAATAGTGAAATAAGTATAAATTAGCAATCCTGTTTCAGACTCAGTAAAATCAACAAAAGTTTTTCGGGTATTAGAGTTAGTTTCTTCAATAAGACCCTAAAGCACATTATCAATTTGATAGATAAGAAGTTACAAGGACCATGTTAAGTTAATTTACTTAAAGAGAAAAATTTTTTTAGTATATCATTAGTAGATGTGTAACAATAATCATTGTGGCGGTCGTGTCGTTTGACCGGTGGAATGACAATTTGATGTCTGCAAGTTCGAACCCCGTTGTTTTGTTTGACATTCACGTACATTTACCAATTTAAATTAGTATCACTATCGGCTGATACTGTAGGAAAACACTGTGAGGAAAACGCAACCTGAGAAAAATTCTTGTAGTACCACTGTATGTGGGAAAATATAGAATTGTGACTTTTTCGGAATTTTAAATCGCCATTACGACATGGGCTGTCGTGATAATTATCCCTATAGTTTTATTCGGGAAGAGGCCCAGCAGTGGGTCTCTTACGAGCTAATAATTATATGAGTGTGCAAATAGATTATACGAGCTTAAAATCTATATTTCGATATCACTGACAGACACTTTGATATCCCTCTATATAGATTGTTAAAGTAAGTTTTGTTACAGTCTATCCGTAGATCCTATACTAGCGAACAGTCCCGGCTTCGCACGGGTACTATGTAGATACTAATATGGGGGCGTTGTGGAGTGATTGATAATATTATAATTAATCTATACTACAGGATATTTTTGTATGCTACAGTTGATTTTTCACGAGACAGTACAAACATGTTTTTCTTTGGAGGTTTTACTTGAGAGCGCGACATATAACTAGCCGTGTGAGAAACATTCAACGCTCACATCTGAGCGTGCAACGTTGAATGCTAACCTTGTGATTTATTAATGGTCATTGCAAAAGATAGCATTACCGGAAATTGCAGGCGCTTAAACTGAAAGGGGAACGGCCCGTCAGCCGCTGTGCTTCCGCGTTTTGAATTTTTGATATCTTCCAAGATATCCATTTTAATGAAATACTGTCAATGTCAGTTTTGATCTTCATGACATGTACAACGTATGTAATGTATTTAATTGGATAAGCAATAATACTGTATTGTACAAAATAGTTTGGTAAATAAGACATATTTTTTATAATATGTAAAACATAAAAATGATTACTGTGGGTTGTCCTTTAGAGAGAAATATATACCATCGTGGACTTTTAATCCATTTTTTAAAATATATAATTCTGCAGTACATTAATTTGTATCTATCTCTTAAGGTTTAGCCAGCGTTTGCGATTTAAACGCACAAAAATATATCTGTTACGACATCACATTACAAATCTTTGAATTTTTCGGCTTTTCTGTACTATAATATGTATGTATTATAACATATAAACCTTCCTCTTGAATCACTCTATCTATTGCTAAAATAGTTTAAAAGATCTGAGCGAACAGACAGCGGAAGCAATTTCCTTTTATACTAGGTAAAGATGTTGGTTAATGTTGGTTAGATCGCAGTAACCTTTATGTTACGGGGTAGTGAATTCTATCGTTTACATTTTGCGACCTCGATTGATTCGTTTTAAGTCTTTGTTCTATATCCCTAGCAGTGGGTCTGTTACAGGCTGATGTGATGATGATGATTATGTGGCCGATAGTGATGTCTGGAAATGACCTCCATAAAATTACTATAAATAACTATGAACAATTTGCTCTAGTATGGACTTTATTGCAAAATATACAAAAATCAAAATCTGGTGAAAACCCGATCTGTCCTTTGCGGCGTTTTTTCGATAACTGGGAATGTTTTTCAAACCAGTATCTTAACATTCATAAGCGTCTCCTTAGAGACTCTTAAATTGAATAATGTATTTTGGATTTGATTTGGATTTTAAAAATATTCACCGTTGATTTGTAGTCTCACAAATATAAGCGATGTGTGCGTATGTCATATTATGGTGTTTTTTTTTTATTATGACTTGGCAAAGAAATTGAAATAGATTTCTATGTGTATTACGGTCTTATACTTCGTTGGGTAAATACTGCTGCATGTTGTTATTGGTCCCGTTTTTAAATTGCGTAGAATACTTTCTACTATGCACGTGGTGTATTTATTTGGAAAATAGTCTCTTGCTCTGAGCTTCGCTCGCATTAAGGTAGATTTGATAAATCCCTCGGGGACAGTACTTTTTTGTATGGGATAAAAGGTAACTTATGTCCTTTTTTGTATCCCGGACAACGTGTATGTAAAATTTCTTGATGATTGGTTTAGAAATTGAGACGTGAATGCGTAACAAACAATCTCACTTTCGCGTTTATAATGTTAGGAAGGATTACATGTGGATTTTGGAGGTTTTGTGATATTTTAGTACGATTTACATTTCTATTAAAAGTGTAATTAATCACTTGTAATGATTTCATAAATATTATGTTATATTTATGTGTTAATTTTATTACTAGATGAGTAAAATTATAATAAAATAAGATTTAGGGACGCGTTCTCAATTTTACGCAATTCAGTTTTGACATCGATTCATAGTACTACATGTGCACAGCACACACACACGCACACGCACACAGCGACACCTCTGATAAGCTGGGAAATTTTAACTCACGTGAAACGACTTTAATACTGTTATAAAAATATAGCAATGTATTCTTATCTTTCACATTCTATATTTTGTTATGTTTAATCTCATAGTGCTGGATTAAATTATCATTTCTCAAAATTTCTCACAAACTGTGCAACTTTGGCCTTGAGAATTTGTATCAAATTATTTCTTTAATTATAAAGGTAACATGTAAAGATAAATTATAAATCACAAATCCCCGATGTTTTTAAAGATTACACTTGTTTGTAAATGTAAATTTTCACGTCATGCTTTAATATCGTCTGTGCAGGGATAAGATGCACGTTTAAAGTGGTGTCCTGAAATGTGACTAAGAACCATTTATAATAATTATTTTTTTAAGTTATGAATAAAAAGAGTACGAATACGACATATTTATTTCTACCGGATAAGGAGTTCGATAGCAGTTTCTGAGATCCATCATGAGATGATTTTGTTCAGTCCGGTAGTAAGCTCTTGTTACTGGTAACAAAAGGAGTACAAACACGACATATTTAATTTCTACTCGTCAAGGAGTTCCGTTCCATAATGTTTTCTAAAGTTCATCTGCAGTCAAAACGTAAAAAAAGAACTTAGCATACATTGATAACCTTGAGGGAGAAGACTATAAACATGCGTTCATACTTATGATTTTTGTTTGAAATTTCAACCTGATTACAATGACTGTTACTGCTATAAATATAAAACTATATAAAAAGGATACTTTTTTAAGTGTATGTTGTTGTGTACGTATAGCAAGGTTTTTTTTTTAAAGCAAGCTGGTGTAAAGCGACATGACATCCACTCGCAACGGCTCACTAGGCCGGATTGATTTCTTGTTCAACATTGTTTTCTAAATTCAATTTAAATAAAGATCAAAATTGAACCTTATTTTGTTCGAATTACGACTCAATGTAATTTAGATAAAGTGGTGATATTTTGTTTAGAACAAAATATTTTTTTTCTCAGATATTGTAAAGATTATTTAGAATTATGTTATCCGTATTAAACTTCATTATATGTCGAATAAGAATGTATTTTTTACTTATTTTAGAAAATTGTCAATTTACTAAGATTTTCGTACCGAACATCAGGCTGCGTTGCGTTAGGGAACTACGGACAATTGATTTTTTAAATGGGAACCTATTAATTAAAACAAAACAATCATCACTACATTATTGTTCAAGAGTCAATGTATAAATCTATAGTTAATCATTATGCTTACCAAAGTTCAATTGTTTTGTAGTTTATTCATTCATACTGAGAATTGACCTTTTTTTAAGAATACGTCCCTAATTTGCCATTTTCTTATACTTTAAAAGTCTGCTGTTTAATTGTCTATGTTAATATTTTAAATCGCCATTACGACATGGGCTGTCGTGATAATTATCCCTATAGTTTTATTCGGGAAGAGGCCCAGCAGTGGGTCTCTTATCGAGCTAATAATTATGAGTGTACAAATAGATAATACGAGGTTAAAATCTTTATTTCGATATCACAGACGGACACTTTGATATCTCTCTATATAGATTGTTAAAGTAAGTTTTGTTACAGTCTATCCCTAGATCCTTTACTAGCCAACAGCCCCGGCTTCGCACGGATACAATGTAGATACTAATATGTGGCATTTCTATATAATATTATAGAAATGTAAAAAATATTTAAATTAATAATATTTTTTTCAAAGCAAAAAGTTTTGTAACGCGTTTTATACATATAAAATAATATTTTGTATAAACTTATCTATAAAATGGTTTGTAAAATTGTTTGACTCATGAAATTGTTTTTGAAAAAATATAGGTGAATAATTTCCATTTATTATGCATGTATTTTAATACAATTTCTATGAATAATTTGTTATAGATTTATTGCCTCTCGAATAAATCGCTGATTTCTTAAACTAGTTCCATTATAAGTTCACTAGGTATCGCAATAAAATTAATGTTTACACATAAATGTTATACTTGCATCTGAGGTTTTTTGTTTTATAATTTACTGATTATGTCTGCAGCTCCGCACGCGTTTTTTATTATTCGTTATGTTCTCTTTGTTCAAATATATACGTATACCAATTTTCATGACGATGGAACGGTATAAATTCAGTGCATCGCTTTCTAATAGCGAATTATAGTAGACAATCCTGATTAGGCCCCAAACATACCTCAGGTCACTTTTATACCGAGCGTTTTATAACCATGCCAATGTATGTATGTCATGCCAATGCAATTTAAATAGAAATTTAAATCACTATTCATAAATAGGATTAAAATTAAATAAAATTAACATTGCAAGCCACAACTGTGTTTTGATAATTTATTAAAAGTTTGTACGCTGTTGTTACCACTTTTAAAATTGTATTCTGTTCACAAAGTGAGAGTACAATGGTATAAATAATTGGTGTAGTGGAACAACTACTGTGATATGTATAAATTTCTCTTTTTTCAACATTCCTTACTACGATTTTTGTTAATATTATGAAAGTTTTTAGAATTACATATAATATTTAACTGTGTTTGAGAATTTATCATAAAGTAACTGTATTGGAACGTATGATATATACTGTTCTACTATAATACATAGTATCAACGTAATTTATAGCAGTGTCATTGGGAAAACCTATATTTGATGGATATATAGCTCGTTACAGCATTGTATTATGCCAATCAGTAGGGACTGCACTCGATTACATTTCAGTCCAAGAGCTAATATCTAATAATGAAAAGTTATTTTAAATTTTGTGATGAGAAAATTTTTGATGATAAAGAAATAAAAGGGCGCCTTAATCTTTTAATAGCACAATAATGACGTATAAGATCATTTGCTAAAAATAACCTACACAATTTTTTTCCCCATATCATTTTTTTTTTCACATTATTTTTAAAATAACCTACACAATTTTTTCCCCCATATAATTGTTAATTTTTTCTTATTATTCTTAAACTGCCATTTAATCGGTCATTATAACTAATGTACTACGTAGATATTTTATAAAATCATATCGTAAAAAAATGTCATATTAGAAACTAGTATCCCCCGAGGTATCTTTGAATCGTGTATTGGTTATTACAGAAACATCGTAATATAACATTTTAAAGAGCTTATGATGTCCTTTTTAAAATGTATTATCAGCTCCCCGACTACATTCTGTAGCCCACTCGGTCGGCATTCGACACACCGGGCGCACATTGCCGGCGCGTTGTTGTGCGAGACACACGTCCCCCAGCGCGACCGAGGCGCCATTATTGTTTACTTTCCCCCCCTGTAAACATACGAACTACATACATACTTTGAATTCCGAATCGTGATTCCATAACCTTGGTTTTGAATCAGTTTCGATACAGTTTGCGTGATGGTGTTTTGTGTTTAGACTGTATTTGTTACCGTTGAAAATTATGAAGTTTAAAATTTTGAAGAAAATACTCCGTCAGGTGGGTAAACTGTTTTTGTTGACTCAACTGGTCTTACAATTTTATGCGTCATGTTTTATCTAGAATTCTACATTTGTGATACACTTTTATAGAATACTAGTAATCATATGCGACTTCCGTCAGTTTAATTATACGTTATCAAATTTAGAAATAACAATAAAATATATATAGCATTATTACCATCAGTGCGAATGTAACTTTTCTGTTAGTGAATTGATTTTCAGCATTAGTGAACCTTAAATTATTTCCTACTTTAAAATTCATAAACACTATGAGTAGATTTGGTGAAAATAATTACGTGAAAACCCCTAAAAAAATTTTGAAATAGGATTACATTTTAACAGATTTTTGTATTTTGATAACAAAATAAAACACATATTCAAACCCCACAGTGACGCATGTAATAATAATAAATGTTCATGTTGAATTAGACAATTTTATTTAACACTAGTATCCGCCCGCGTCTTTGTACACATTAATTTGAAAATGTATAAAAACGAAAACACCTGTTCACTGAGGAGTAATGTAGCTTGCTATTAATGCAATAATTTTTATAATCGGGTCAGTTACTTTTAGATATTACTTCCTGCGAACAAACAACCTTTACTTCTTTACAATCATATAAGTTATATATATTGGCAAGTTACACGAGTACATTTTATTTTTAAAATACATATCTCATTAATAAAACAGCTACATTCAATTACAAAGTTACAATGTAAATCTTGCTGAATAAATATATTTTTATCGTTTTAATATTCCTATCATAAAATTTAGTGAGTATTATACACCTTTTATACAGTACAAATATATGTTATATTACTTCAATATTTTTATACCTAGATCTATAACCGTAGCGTAGCATAGTTAAATAATTAGAAAAACATTGTATTTTGCTGACCAAAAAAATTACCCAATTTTTCCATACCTTCCGTTTAATTTTCCAGCGATTACGTCAATTGTAAACTCTACTTAAATATGTTAATCATCTACTTCCTTCGACTATAATATTTTTTATCTGTGTTTTTAACTTTTTACTGCTACATATTCATTCATCTACTTCCTTCGACTATGATATTTTTTATCTGTATTTTTAACTTTTCCTGCCACATATTCATACTTGTTCGATGCTAATAAAAGGAAATCCGATTTTGCAGTTTGCTGTACTATTACATGTGCTGCTTCGAACTGTAATAAATGAATCATTGATTATAAATTAGATTGCAATAATGTTATGTTACACACTCTTAGTAAGTATCGTAATGAAATTAAAAAAATACATATATTTTTTAATTTGAATTACTTTTCATAATTATAACTCGTTTGTGTGTATAATTTTTGTGACCGAATGAGATCCCTTCGGTAAATTAATGAACCCAGTCAAAATAAGCGATGAAAATAACTCTTTATTTAAAAAAAAATTATGTTTTAGATAATGTACAAAATTAAAAAAGAATCTGCCACTATCACAAATTATCTCCAAAACGAGAAAGGGATAATAAAAATGTTTCATTTTTTCGTCCATCTATCGTATGTCGCATTATAGCCGTTCGTGGAGTAGGGGTAAAATGAAAAGCGCTCGGCAGAGCATCCAAGGCCAATATGGTCGTGCTCAGGCCTCAATTCACAATGATTTACATAAATATATTGTGCACAGTTTTTGAATGCAACGATCCCAAAAAAAGTTTCACTTGCATCGTGGTCTCATATAACCACAATTTATTTTATTTAATGCAATATCGTGGAAATGTACTGCAAGGAATGATCTTGTTTCGCACCAATATCGATGATAAAAAACTGCATTGATTGGCTTGGTTTTTAATTATTCCCGTTGATCTATATTAACTTGTTGGTATTTTGTTATTTTGGCCGAATTAAATTATATTATCATTCTCTCCTCTACGAGATACTTTGATTAGATCATTTAATTTATTGTGTCTGCGATTTAGTTAAGATTATAATTGTTAAACTTATATACAACATATTTTGCCTACTCAAATAACACTTGTTATATTCACGATTGAATATTGTTCGGTGAAATTGGTATTTTATAGGTCTTCAAGCATGTTTCATTAGAAGAACTAGCTGGAAATGGTTCGCCGGAAAAGAATAAACTTTCTAGTCATGCGATTTATAGTTTCTACTAAGACCCTTTTTTTATTGTAATTGCGGGTTTTTTTTTTAAATTCTAGTTATTACGTTCAACGACTGTGATGTTATTTCTCTTGCTAACTACGATTGTCGTGATTGTCACACACACATTGTTGTACAAATTGTTACTCTACGATTTGTAAGTAGTTGTATTTTGTTGTAGGGAATTTTAGATCTTGTTTATGAGGTTAATTTATTTTAAAAAATATTTCAAGAAATTACTTATTATAATACCTTGATATGAAGCTAAAATTATTTTGCATGATATATTCTGAGAAATTCTTGTATAAAAACTGATATTTCGAGCTGCTGATTCAATAAATTTCCATTGTATGTGATATTTCGCTTTTAATTACAAACGGTATTGTGTGCAGTAATTTGACCTGCAAATGTTCTAATTCAATGCGTCATATTATCTTTGTGGACTAAACGTCGCGACCCGACGCGACGGTGACATGTTTATGCAATTTAATTGTTGCATTATGCTTATTCTGCTATACTTAGGTAGTGACTTATTTTTAATACATTACTCAAGATGTTACTAGTAATGGGAAGAAGATATGTTCGATTGTTTTTTATCCATTACAGTGTCAATGTCATGGTCACATTGGTCAAATGACATCTAATATATGTCTGGCGATTTTTCATAGATTTTTGTTTATCGGATATGAAAATAATATCTCGATTATTTAATCCTAGAAATACAAACTCAATTTTTTTTACTTGTAAACTGCAAACCGGAGTAAATATTTACCCCATTGGTTATTGTTTTCAAAATCGTTCTGAAATCAGTAATTTAACTTATTGGTATAAGATTTTTTCATGCCGAAGAGAATGATAACGGGCAAATTCAATTTTAGTAAAGTTTCATTGGTAAAAAATCAATGTAAATAGCTAAAAGTACTGAAAACCGGTGTAACAAAAAACTAAAACTATTTTCTGAACACAGACTTTCAAATTTTCAAACGGCATTTTCTATTTTATTTCCAACGGAGAATAAAAACATCATGATGTTTTGCCAAAAAAGTCTATTCTTTTAAATGCGAATCTGATCTATGGAAATGTCAAATAAAAATCCATGAAGTATTGATTAAAAAATTTAAAAAATGATTTCTTTATCGGAAATACTGTCGATTGCTGATTCTTTAACAGCTCGTATTCTGTCATAGTTTTCGCCAAGTGAATCGGCGCTTCCCAAATTGTATATTTTCGTCATCATTTGCAAAAAAAATACAATGCATATCAATTTTTATGCTACTCCCAGTATGTAGGTAGTCAAAATATGAAAATCATTCGGTGAAAATTTTATATCTAATGTTTTATTGTAAAATAAGGTTACACAATACGTGCATTAAATTTAGTTTGACAAGAAACAGAAAAATAAATTACCTACACAATACACTAACGGGAACTGCAATCCCGGATAGATATTAACTCATCTACAGTTTCACATCTTCCTTGCGTCACAGTAAACAAGAAACTGAAGGATCTCCTCGCGACGTGGCCTTATTGTTACAACTTTGTACTAAATTATGGTATAGTTCTTCAGTCGATAATGTCAGTAACTAACTTAGAAACATTGTTTAAAGTTTACCTGTGCTAGATTCTATCCCGGGTATATAGTTCTACGAGATAAATATAATATCGGAGATATATTTAAACATTACGTGAGAATTAAAACGTTATATATATTTATATATATATATATACTCGTATATATATGCTAGCTGATCCGGCGAACTTCGTACCGCCTAATAGTCGATTCTTTAATTTTTTTATATACTCTGCTATTTGGGACGCTATATAATGTTACCCTCGTATAAATAATGACAAATATTGACATTAATATTTATACGATACTAACGTCACTCAATTGTTTTGCCTTCCCGGAACCTCTCCACTAAAACTTCAACTTTATAGTATGTTATTAAAGTTCAAATTAATTTTTAAGTATTATTCCGAATCGTTTGTATGGGAGTATAGAAAAGAGTTGTTTTTAGACTTTTCAGGCAATTTTTATTTTTTTTCTCTCCGTAAGAACCATCCCCGTACTTCAAGGGACATTGTAAAAAAAGATTCATTTTTAGGTTATAGTAGATATATATTAGAAGATATATATTAGAATTGATAAAAGGTATACAATATAAAATAAACAGTTTCATAATGTACTCGGTACGATTAACGCCAACATTAATTCGTTTACAATCTATAATATATTACTTATTCCTTTTATATAATCAGTCTCAATACGCGCGCAATGTATTTATTTTTGTAATATCTCTTTATATTAACTAAGGTGTTAATTATACGATTTAAAATACGTATTAAATTTACGTTGTCCAATAAACCAGTTTTATATAATATCTACTACAGTCTTGAGTAAATTTTCAATTTATAGTTTACTGCGGCAAATTTATGGCATGTTATAAAGGTATTTTAACAGTTCCGTTATTTATACTCTCTAATAACAACATCCTTGCTTCCGACTTTAGTTTCATTTTTTCACGTAAATAATCTGGATCTTCCATCGTCTAAACGTGTAGATGGTCAGATATTATAAGATGTGTACTTAGTACCAATCGGGCATTGTTGTTAGTTTTCGGTTACCACAAAAGGAACCATATTGCCAACTAAGTTCTATCACCTACAGATGTTCAGATATTGTAAAATGTGTACTTAGTACCAATCTCGTATTGTTATTAGTTTTCGGATACCATAAAAAGAACCATATTGCTAACTAAGTATACACTGCCCATCTTACTTTTAATAAGGCCTGTATCTTTTCAACCGTCATAGGTCCATCGTATCAACCAAAAAACTTCTTTTCTGGTGATAGGCCTCCACCAAAGATCTTGCTGCTCTTGCTTGCTGCCGCCAGCTGTTTCATGCAATATTTATCAGATAATAATGAATGCGTGTTGTAAAGGGTCTACCTACTGAAGAAGTATTTGGTCCCATCGAATATCCGTTCTAGGGGCTATGTGCCACACCCACTGCAACTTAAGTTCAACAATTCTGAAGAAAGAGGTTCTGTTAAAGTCTTTGGTTAGATCACGAAAAATAGCTCTGATTTTCTCCACTACCCTTTAAGTGACTTTCAGCTGCCTTACCGTTATAGTTTAGCGATTGAATTCTTCTCTGTATATGTATTATTATAGCGGATATCTTCAGAAAGAAGATGAATATTAAGGGTCTATATGTATACTGACAAAAAAGGTAGTTTCAGTGTATTGTGCTAAAGTTAAAAAACAACAAATAATGAAGGCCCGATAAAGCCCGAGTCAGTCGCGTTAAGGATCCCGAACCGAATGAAGGAATACATTTCTTTTTAAAAAATACGTAACACAAATACACATATATATATATTGTGTGGTACGACGGAACGAATACGATTCTAAGTTGCTTTCTTTTTATTCCATTAACGATTATTGCGTAAAGCATTATTTTGTTTTAGCAAATGGCGTTTGACGTAGAACAATGATAGTAAGTTAAGGTAACTTAACCTCGATATGTGACCGCGTAGATAAGTAGTACACTCTCGCTGTCAGTATAACTGTCGTTCCGGTCCGCCGGATGTGATATAACTTGTTACAGCTCCTGCAAGTAAATTCAGTGATTATAATAACTTAAACTTATTAGACCTTTTTTACAACTTAGCCTTTCCAGTATTTTTTTGTTTTCTCTATCTTTGCTATGATTGGAAAGTGACAATGCAGACATGCATTATATAGGTCTATATAAATAAAAAATTAAGCACTACGCGTTCAGTTGATGTGTTTCCTAGCCGTAAAGAAGTGGGACAAGCGGTGTGGTCCTTATGTTTTTACCTCTGTGTCTTATCTATTTATCTTAACTTATCTTTGTATCTTAATAATATATTTTATGTAACGAGGCAGACGAAGTTGCGGTTACCAGCTATTTAAAAATATATAATTTTTTTTTTAGGGATCTTAGGTTTTCATGTGGTGGCTTTTATTTTTTATTCAAAGTCGGAATTCAAGTTGGAATCTGTATTGGGTAATATTGTTGGAAATTTGTCATATGATAGTTTGGTTATCGTGTAAATATGGATTACAAACAATAAAACGGAATATGAATTCTAAGATGTTAGAAATTGTTTCTTAGTAAAGTTTTAGGGGTACCATTTGTATAGATTACTGCAGTTCTTACACGGTACTTCGTAATAACACTCGACAGAGAGGATTGATGCTAAAATTAGGAAGAAAAAGAAGAAATACAATTAACATTGGGAGTGTAACAAGATAGGTCAATCTTAAAATGATCTACGCACTCTTTAGAATATATAATATTTTGTGACGTATTTTCAACCTTACTATTACTACTTACTATACCTTACATTTTATAGTTAATTTTACATATAAATCTAGTGCGTATGACAATCATATGAAACTAGTTGTCCGCCCCCGGCTTTGCACGGGTGTACGAACGAAGAGAATGGTACCATATCATCCCTTCACAGTACGAATATGTAATGAAATAAAATGGTAACTAAACAGTTGAATGTTAGTCTGTCAATTCGTTCAATACTTTTGAAGGTCTCACTGCTTTCTTTTGTCTTGTTTCTAACCCATATTTTTCACTAGTCCGTGTGATCTTTAAATATTGTTTTTTTTTTGCGTACATACCTTGTCCTTATAATTACATATACAATAAAAACAAAATTAGCAAACTGGGGTGTAGCCTTTCTGAAGTGATTCGTTTACATACATTTATATATAGATCATAGATTTACAAGTGACTAGTTCAAACTGCATCAATTGACGAGAAAACCGGTGCAACGTGCACCTTTTCGTCTCGACGTATGTCATGCTACATTGATATCTAGGTCATTTGGATAATGGAAGTAGTCGCGTATGTAAAAGGCCAGTTTAACTCATATACCAAACATCATTCTAGACTTATACAATATCTACAGCTTGATTCGGTACAATCATTGATATAAATATGGTATAATATACCGAGGGTTTCATAACACTTCAACATTATACGACACTAGTTATAACGGCGACTACTCTCACCTGAACTACAATATCTATGTATACCACATTGTTATGTTGCGGCGCCGTCTAGTGACGATTTATACTAAAAATAATGGCAAAAAACCTTTTTAATGAAAAAAAAAACAAGACTCGTAGTTTTTAAAAGTTTTATGGCGACGGTCAAATTGCTTAAGGAGTTTAACGCTCTCAGATATACAAACATATGTTTTTATATTTAAAGATTAGAATAAATATAGATATTATATTTATAATTATATCTTAAATATATATTTTTTAAACTAAGACAAATTCTTATGTAATATGAAAGTGATTAAAATATTATTTAACACTTTTGAGACGCGTTTTTGACGCCGGTTCGTTTTTCTTTGAAAAAAAAAAATGCTGTAAAGAGTATTTTAGTGCGTCGCTCAGTAAGAAAAGTTGAGAACCTCTGTACTAAACGACCACTAGTTTTATATAATTTCTACGATGTTTGATTATAATAACCGCACATATACTGAACAATTTCTGTTTGATATGCTTCCGTTTTGTTACGTATGCGTGTAATTGCAAATGGATTATGAACGCTACAATTATTGTTTACCGTACATAAGTAAAATTTTAGACGCCTCATAGATAGCGATTTTATTAGAATAATTTCAAAATTTCTTCGTTCCGTTAATTAGTAAATATCATATATTTAAAATAAGTTTTTGTACCTTACATATCTATGATTGTTATCATGTAAAGATATTAATTGTGTAATTAAGGTCACTGGCCAAATAGTGGTAGTAAAATATAATGATGTTATCTAATGCGCCTAAAAAAACGTATCGTATCTTGCGTGGTAAAGGATAAAACGTGAATTTATTGTTTTTTTTTTTATTTTAAATCCAATCTATTAACCATTTTTAACCCTTTTTTCCCATTTTAGTAGCAATTGAAATACAAAAATAAATAACCACTATTTCACATTGTAATAACTTTTTAAAAATTTTTTGTCTCCTTGGTCTTGGTATAATATGCCTTAGCGGTGCAATAATATTTACCTGAATATAAATAAAAAACAACGTTCTTTCGTTTGTCCCGTATGTGCTCCTACACAATCTGTCAGATTACGACGGAACTCTAGCGAGGTGAAGATTTCTAAATTAGTACAGCAATTTTATAATAGGTGGTGTGTGAGTCGATTCACACGTTACAACGGGGTAACGAAATCACTGGCATTAATTAGCTGCCTTTATAATACTCCCTTTCCCGCGTGAAAACGTTTTCGCGCGGAAAAGAGTCGCGTGTATTTCACTCGTGAATACACGTACGCGCGCTTTCCCGTGTTCAATCTTGTTCATTCCAAAGAATCAAAGAACGAGTCGTGTGAAGGTATTTAATAGGAAGTACATTTACAAATAAATAAATACTAAAGCGTGGCGAATTACGAGTCACGTATTGTGAAGCCAAGCGGTTCATGATTACTAGAATACCCAAAAAGGTTGGGTATAAAATAAGGTTGAACATGAAGTAGAATTAATTTCAATTTTGCCATTGCTTAATATGTAAAGTGTGTATATGCACGTTAGTAATTACAAAGTCGCATAGTAAACGGCCCATCTGGCATCGTATCGAGGACGAATGATTGCATGTAAATCCTTATTATGTTAAAAAAAACAATGGTATATTGAGTCGTCTATGCCATTTTTTTTTGTTCTTAAAAAACATCTAACAACACACAATGGAATGGAAGGATTCAATCCGTGTTATTACAAAAAAACTAAATATGCGTCGAACACTTGTTTAAAAAAAGTTTGATCACAAAAGTGTGTCTTACCTTTGTTTAGAAATAGACACTTTTTAAATTTAAACATTGTATAACACTTGTTTAAGTTCACAGTTCTCATTTTATTGTTGTGATTTATTTTATTTCTATTTGCCGGCAAAAGGCGTTTCGTAGTAAATTATAGATTTCGTCTGTAAGATAAATTAGACAATTTTGAAGATTCACAAGTAAATGATAACTACTTCGATATGACACTATTGACATTTCACAATGTATTTATTCTGAGATTACACTGTTGTTCCACTTTATGCAATTTGGGGTATTATTTTAAATTCATATATTGCTTATTTGAATAATAACATCATTTTCTTTAAACCAAATGTCACAATAATTCTAATTTAACTTAAAATAAATAAATATTCTTAATGAAGATCCAAACAAAAAAATATTATTCGTAAATTGGAACGTTTTTGAACGATGACATTGAATTGAATGAATGCTATGCAGAGTTGCTTGCATAAAAAACAAAAACCAGATATTTAGCTAGATATTGTTTATACACTCTTTTGTGATAATGTATTTTAAACATGTGTTTAAAATTTTAGACACTTAGTAAAAGTCGTGTTAAACTCGTGTTCATTTTGGTTTTTGTAATACGAATGAATATGTCCAAACTACAATTCTAAGGTATCACACTAATTGTACTAATTCCCTGTAAACGTTTATTCTTGCGTGTATACATACATTTTTAATCTCATAATCGGATTGTATTGAATAATTAATTGGTGTTGGAGTTCATCGTATTGACCCTCTTTATTGTCTTGACTGAGGTTATTGTATTGGTAAAGCGTGACCTAACCGTCATTGGCGAAGTACTGGCGTAAGTAATTTGTCATGTAAAATTAAAAAGTTACCATCAGAATACGGTTTGTTTTACTTTATCTCAAGATATTCGACGGCGTTCACGATTGTCACACTCCTTGTGACTTATTTTGAACAGTTACCATTAATCGTGGTGGACTATACATTTGTAGTAATTTGATCGGTTATAATGTTTGTAAATTTGTTTGTAACTATATCCTTGATATAGTTATTCCGTTCTATAATTATAAATACGAATGTGGGTACGCTTTCCCGCGTAACTATTCAACCAATCGGGGAATTTTGCGCACATAATGTCAGGGGTACAGGAGGAAAGGAAATAGAATACATTTCGTTCAGAAAAAAAGTATTGTTCCTGAGGGTTATGTCAAATTTCCATTAATGCGAGGGAAGCCGCGGATAAAAGCTAGGTGTTCATAATCAGCCATGAATATATTAAGAACTTTTTTTAGAAACACATGATGTTAAACGCGTAAATGAATAGGGTGTCAAATACAGTGTAAATGTTCTGATAATACTTAATTGATTATAAGGAACACGTTGGTAATAAAATAAGTGGGGATTGCGTCGGAATACTACCACGCACCTTCGTATTGTATGTCGATATTGGTGCTCGGATTCATTGAATGCTGCATGTCTTGGCCACATGCCCATTTCCAATGCTAAAAACATGCAGAGTGTTATTGTTTACATGGAAACATAATGATGTAACTGGTATTCTGCGTTTAATAGTAGGTTAGCTTAATTTGCATGTTTATTTTTGCTTATTTTTGAACATAGTTTTTATTATAGGATTTTATTGAGCCCAGTAAATTCTTATAGTTTAGAACCGTTTACGAAAAATTCTTTAATGAATAATCATATCCCATATTGATATGTTACGTTTGTGATAGAGCTTCAAAAGAACTGTATTTATAATATATATGTATATACGTGTAGATATAAGTTACATGTGACAAATGTAGCGAATTAATTTACATAATATTGAAATATTTTAAAATATAATCAGCATTTGTAAAGGAAAAACGAGACAGTAATAATTGTAAGCATTTTTGAAGGCGTTCATTTATATCTATCTACGCCGGTCTTTGCAAAGATTTATAATGTTCCTCATGCGCACACTCTCGTCAGGGAATAACTCAAAGTAAATTTTATTGGATAATTAACAATAAATCCTATTCAGCAAATAATATTCGCTATTATTGTTTAAACGCAGTCATTTGGTAGAGGGTGAGCAGTGATAATAATATTAGCACTTTTAAAATAAATACTTTTATACTAACCGATATATACGAGTATATATATATATAAGGATAGCGAACTATACTAACGCATAACCCTAACTACTGGGCTAGGGTCGTGAAATACGATTTCCTTTTACATACACTGTAGTAAGTAAGGATTTTTGGAAATTCTATCCCTAACATGGTCATAGAGGAGATGAAAGTGTCTATGAATCTTCGTCATATTTGCTTCAATCAGTTAATATTTTATTTAGATAGATATAAAATAAAGAGTCGAAAATAATCGAAAAACGCGTGCGAAGTCGCGGGAAATTGGCCAATAATTAATATATTAGTAATTGTCTTATTTTATCGGGTTTATATTAACATCGGAATATTGTCCCAAAGATCAAAGTTTTGTAAATACTATACAAGTGGTACTATTCTTGTAGGTGGTAGAGCTACGCTGAAGCTATTACTGGTTTCAGCATGAATGGGTCGTCTCGTCCGGGGTAGTACCACCCTCTCACAGAAAACCGACGTGAAGTAACAGTGCTTGCACTGTTGCGTTTCGTTCGGTCAGTGAGAGCGCCGGAGGCCCACATATTTAAAAGGCCGGCAACGCACTTGCGACTCCCCTGGTGTTGCTAGTGTCTATGGACGGCGGTGATCACTTATCATCAGGTGACCCACCTGTTCGATTGCCCCCTATAATATAAAAAAAAAATACCATACAATATTCTTATATTGTTTGATATCTCAAAGTCGAAAGTATGGTAATGAGTGTAATGATTACGGACACTAAGAACGGTGAAGTGATGTTTATTGACAAGGAAGATCAAATATATTTAAATAAATTATTAGTACGAACGAATGGACATTGCGACTCTTGTTTTTCGTCCGGATGGTATATTTTTTCAAAGTCAACAACGGTGACAAAGACGTGAGCGATGAAGGGTAATTAAGAAAACTAGTGGACATTCCAATTTGGTATATTTGCGACATATGTAAGTCATGTGTTGCTCGTATATATTTTCGACGTGGAATATATGTAGTTAACTTGTGTACTACCAAAGTATTTCCACCTATTTCGATTCTCAATGTTGGCCATGAACTTCATTCTGACTCACTGATTTAATCGTAACGCAATGTTATATTTTGTTCAGGGGCACGCTTCAAACATTCAATCTATGGACACAGTTTTGTTCATGAATGTTATGGCTCTACAACTATTGTGAATATTGATTATAATATAGAGTAACAAAGGGCCTTGAATTGATTTCCCTGCGTGTTGTTGTTAGCGTTCGTTGGAAACGGTGTACAGTACTAATTTTAGACATCATTGTAAACTAATCAATTAATTCCTCTGTAAGTTTGTTGCGCCTTTAGATCGTTGTAAAACAAGTCAGATTATTTCTTGTAGATAGATGAGTAAATTATTAAGTTGGAGTGTTAATTCAAGAATGAATATTAACTCCTCGGCTGATTTTTTAAGACACAAATCTCAAAATGGCGGATTAGGTGTTTAATTTTTTTTTATGTTCATGTTATCGTATATTTTAAATTTCATGGTTTAGTAAAAAAAGTTGGTACAAATGAAAAACTAATTTAAAATTACATTTTACATAAAAATTCTAATTTTCAAAATATATAATGTATTATTTTTCAAAGTTTTTTAAATTAATCAGATATTTTTAAGCTTATGCTGCCAACAGTCTGTTGACCTGTGTCTCATGAGGTCTACATTCGTTTGTATGGAACTTAAACATTTATGGATCTTTTTGGACAGTCCAGAGGTTAACGCTGAAACATAGGGATTAATTCGTTTTTTTTTTCTATTTCAGAAGTAAGTTCGTATACTTATAATTATAATGCACTCGAAGTAATGTACACTCTTCTATTTTTTATTCAATCATGTATATTATGCTAATTTGAAATATTTTTAGTAAAGAGTTTTTACGAAGAACAAGTTCTCATGCGGTCTTAGAAAATTTCCGTTTCTAACGTTATTGAAGACTGTAATGAAACCATAGCAATATTTAAAACAAGTTTTTGCTTTGGTTCCTACAAATAAAATGAAAATAACTTAATATCAACAACACATTTAGTAATAAAAATAATGTGCTAAAACGAATTGAATTGCTAAATAGTCGTATGTTTTACTTCGAAAGATCAAATGTAGATGTTATCTTCTAATAAACATAACTTGTTTCTTGAAATAAGGAAGGCGAGTAAGTAATATTCTGATTTACTTTAAATCTAATACATTGGAGTAATTAAGTTTGTAAAGTTCAAGGTAGATATCGCGTTGTGTCGTTAGGGCAATGAAGGGGAGAAAACTATGTATTCTATATCGGGAAGTTATTAGTTCCTATATAAAATCGGGTGAGTGCCTTAAGCGCTCCCCTTAGTAGTCCGGTGAAACTGTAGAGGCCTTACCAGGTCAACAGCTGTAGTGCAGCTTCGAAAAAAAAAAAGAAAAAAGTTATTAATTTCAGAGACTAAATATTTACTATGTGAAAATTTTATTTCAATTTTATGATAGACAGATAAAATACGGCAAGAAAGTATTTGAGGTAAAATTATAAGTTTTCAACCGTATCTAGTTCAGAGTAAGGTTAAGAGTTGTAAAATCTATAAGTACTGTGGTGCGTCAGTTAAAAGTTTTATAATGAAATGTGAAATTACATTGGCTTTGGTAACTCATTGGAAAAGTGGATTCTCCGTTATGCTGGTACCGCAAGTATTCGGCTTACAAAAAGAAAACGCGATAATATACACTTTTATCTGAAGTGTACAAAGTAATTTTACTTCATTTACTTTGTATCTAAATCGACCGCAAGGAATAATTTATTGCAGGGAAATCTTCTTTAGGTACATTGAACAGTGAAACGTCATGTTCGGTTTGGTCACACTGGATCGGGCTTACTCGGCTCCAATCGACATCAAGCGCGCTTGGATTGGTGATGCATTAAATCGTAAAAATGCAGAGTGCCTGCAGTCGTCATCAACTATGTATACGTCTGACAATGAGTCTGTCATTCGACTAATTGCGTCTTAGTTATTGCGTATTATGATAGTAAAATAATATTACATGTAAACATTGATAAATCAGTATTTACTCTAATGTGCAGTTTTCACTTCTATCGTGGGATCATAAGTACACACACTGCTTTTTTGTTACTCTTCGTTTTCTTTAAGTGCAATTTTATATTTTCAACTTATGTACAAAAACGAATTACTTTCAAAGTAAACAAAGCAATATACGGAAAAACTTAGATTTTTCTGGAACCAAGAAACACTATCTTCAAATTTCTATAAAAGATAAGACGCCTACCACCATGTATCCGTTTGCGAAACGTATGTTCTAGAAAATCCTATAAGCACATCGTAAACAGACAACCGAACAACTCTCAAACTTTCCATTCGTGCAAGATATTTTTTTATTAAAAAAAAAATGTTTTTAAGTATTTATTTACGCATATTTTTATAATCTGTGCACATAATTAATATTTATGTATCTATGACAAAATCTGTTGTTATACAAGTTTTTGGTATCCTTGGTGATAAAAATAATAGAATGTTTACGACAGATAATCTAGGTAACGTGCCGAAACTAATAAACAGACGCCAATATAATGAAGCCTTTTTAATAAACGCCACACTTGTTATAACAACCAATAGCCATATGGCATTGGTGACGTCACAGTTCCCGTCCACTCCCATTCAGACCATTATGGGACAGTAATGAAATGTGGTTGTGCTTTTAGTTAGACGCTCGATAATCATGATTCTATCGAAGGATTTGTCGTACTATATTGTATGTAAGTTTTAAACATTATTTAATTCCAATAGTTCTTTATAGGGTTAGGGATATTTAAATTGTAGTTGAAAGCGATAAATCTTTATTTGGAATTGTTTACTATAGTCAAGCTATTCTATAGTCCATTGAACCTGGGATTGATATTGATAATATTGATTTCGGTTTTAACTTTTGTTGTTGTTTATATATCGTATTTATACCTCTTAAACGCTATATTCTGTATATATATCTGTATATTTTTAATGTAAATAACTCAGTGATCTCTTGATAGTTATTGTAATTATATCCATGTCTAAAAACTAGTGGTCGTCCAGTTTTGTCGAAATTCGATCAATAATAAAAGGTACAAAGATTTTTCTTCACGTGTTAATATATAGACTGGAATATGATCTGTATGTCTTTTTTAATGGTAAAACCGCATTGAAGATTGTATAAATATTGTAAATTATAGACGGTAAGGATCGTGAAGTATGAGAAATTGAGACTTATAAATAAAGGTTTCGATTCGTTGAGATGGTATGGAAAAAGCAACTATTTCTACAGCTTTTTATTAATAAATCTAAAGTTTCCTCAGTGGCTACTACACAAAAAATAACGAAAGACAATCGGTTGATAAACAGGAGAAACAGGTACTGAACTGTTTTATCAACGCTTTGGTATTTATATATATAAAGATATTAGCTCTGATAACACGTCATAAGCGTCATAACGAGTTGTCGATGGGTTTTTTTTTCGCGTCGACGTAATCTAGTTGGGTACGATATATCCACTTCCTATAATTAATGTATAATGAAAATGATACAATACTGTTTAAAAGAATTTTATGACTCAAAATTATTCAACAGATTCGGATAGGATTTTAAGTTTTAAGACTCCGTAAATTTTGCTTATTACAACTGTTTGTAAGCGGCAAGCAATCATGAGTTTATATAGTAAACTAGTTGGCCAGTTCGGTTTCACGCGAGTGTACAAATGAAGAAAATGAAATGATTTGCAGTACGCCCAAAGTAATGAAATGTTATGGAAACTGAACAATTGACCGTCAGTCTGGCAATTCTTTTAATATTTATGGAAATCCTACCTACTCTCTTCTGTCTCACTCACTCATTCTCTTTTTATAATGGAGATTCTTAACCACTGGACTGTCCAAAACCATAAAGCTTTAGTTCCACACAAATGAACGTATACCTTGCGAGGCACAGGGTCAACAGACCGTTGGTCAATGTACTGTAATAAATATTTGCATAAAGGTCGCTTATGACCTAGGGAGGAATCTACAGTAATATAACGAGTAGTACGCAGACGAAGTTACGGGAAAAATGGAACGTTTTTTTAATCACTCAAAAATGAAACCTGCGGACATTATATTTTCAATAGCTTTGAAACTTTTGTAAGGCATGACGTAATACAGTATACGTCATTCCTTTGGTGTGATTAGCGATAATTCCCTACTGTATGTAACAATAGAATCTTTGTTTTAATCATAAGTAGTTTGCTTAATTATCTCATTTATAATCTTATGTACTGACTACGTTGATTCATGCTTTAATATCAAATATATTAGAACTATAATGTAGGTATTTTCGTCTGGAATAATTCATATATCTATAATTATGGATATCGGTTTTTTTCACGGAATGCGCCGAGGCGCACCGTGCGCACTTGTGCTGGTTGCCTATAAAATTGGGTGAGTGTCCTAAGCGCTCTCCTTAGTAGACCGGTGGAACTGTAGCCGTCCTAACAGGCCAAGAGTGTAGTTATTTCGAAAAAAAAAACACGGAATGCGATTACATTATAAGGGAACGTAACCATACTAAGTGACCCATGTTTGATAATTTTTTATCCCCCTCCGTCTCTTGGTGCCCATCCGTCTCAAGTATATGAGAAGAATGGTCCTTCCCCATCTCTAGTTTGCACGTAGTTATTCATAAATACGGTTTTTGTCTTTTCTGTATTACCTACATTGACAAGGAATCCTTGTAACATTTAATGAACGCGTTGTACAGTCAATCGTACAACGATATTATTGTATCGGTAACAAATCTCGCCGATTTACTTGGCAACGGCACTGCACAATAAACTATTAGTTTTCAATCAGCTGTCGTCCCGGTCAGTGTTGCCAGCTGTGAGTTTTAAAGGTGCTAAACGCTGCGCGCCATTGAATGTAGTCCGAAACGGCGCGAGATTTCCTTTAGGGAGTAGTGATTACGTGATGTAAATCTAAGCCCCAACCCCATTACCCTGTGAGCAAGCGGCGTAATTTGTAGACTCTCTCTCTGAATGGGGTTCGTGGTCGTGGTCTGGTCTCGTAGTATGGGTACGTTCCCTAATACGCACTGTAAAGTCATACTATACAATTATATTGTACTACATTTTAATTTGAGCTATCGTTCTGGAACAGTTTTTTTTATACTTTATAGGTAAGCATTTGACCACAATCTAATCTGATGTTAAATGATGATGTGGTCTAAGATGGTAAGTCACGCGTAACCTAGAGGGAGACTGGCTCTCAAGTGCAGCTGCCGGAACACATCAACAGGTGCTTGGTGACAGATTTTCAACTCGGGGGTGGTAGCTAGCCAGACGGACTTAGAAAAAGCCCTACCACCGTGCTATGGTTTCATCACGATGTTTTCCTTCACGGAAAGTTTCGACTCAGTTGCTTGGATTAAACCTACGTCCTTCGACGCTGTGTCCGAACACACTACCAATTGAACCATCATCGTTTGTAACAGTACTTTATTCTTGATGTAAGTTACACTCAGCTCGTTTTTGGATTTCTGACAACGTCTATGTAGAATTTCTTTATAGTCGGTTGGGTAGTTAAGGTGTGAAAGTGTAAAGAAACAAAAATCACTTTCGCATCTACCAATAATACTACTCTAAGGGTTCAATTATTATTACAGAGCTAATAGAAAAATTACAAACTAACATTCCACTGAACTTAACCATCTGATTGCATTACATATAATTTTACGCGAACTTTTAGGGTATATTCAAGTATGCGCCATAAATATATTTAGTTCTTATCACGTTTCGTGACACGTGTACCACCGATGGTACACGATATGCTTGATCTTTAGGTCACGTGTACCATCGGTGGTACACGTTAAACTTGATTTTTCGACCACGTGTGTCACATACTTGCGATGTGATTGATTCTTACACTTCTTACTTGCATACATTGACACGATGTGATAACTACTGAAAACAAAAGAATTGCTTATGTATTAATATTGTCATGTAACATTTTATGAGAATTTATTAATTTTTAGTTAAAATATCAAATGACCTGAACGACATGTCAGGCAAAATTGATTTGGCACGGAAGGTGTTGAGAGTTAAGTGTGTAACTTTAAATGCGTAGTGTTGTATGTTTTGGTAGTTCTTCATGTCGCTACGGTGATTAAAACTGTAGTAGATCCGTTGTCATAATTTAATACAGTGCCTCAGTAGGTTTGCAATTTATTTATTAGTAATATTCTGTGGTCTAAACGTTTACGTCCATCTTTTGATTTATACAGCAGAAATATATGCACTGCTAAACTTAGGCCTCCTTTAAGAATTTTACACACTTAGAATCGATATAAAATGTGTTGTGACAATGTGTTTTAACAGTTTAATCAGCATGATTTAGCTTGTTGCCGAATGTCGGTTTTAATCAAGATGCAGCTGTCTGTTTTCTAGAAATTATAGCTATCTGTCTAGTTGTGGACCAACGTATCTATTTATGTTATTATCTTCAATGGAAATGGAGGCCGCCCTCTCTGTACATCCACCAAAACCGAATGTAATTATTTATAACTATGTTTTAAAAATGTGTGTTATAATATGTTAATGAAAAGATAAACCAGATCGAGTTTCTTTCCGGTTCTTCTCGATGACTGGGTTGTTTTCCGAACCGGTGGTAACTTTGACGTTCATAAGCGCCTTCTGAGGGCCTAAACTGAATAAAGTATTTTTGATTTTGAATAAGTCGCCTTCATCAACGGTAGATATAGAGGTGTTTATCGCCCTTTCTTATTAAAAAATAATTTATTATTAGTTTTCGTTGCTTTTGTGTCCCATATTTCCGAATCTGTAAAACCAGTAACAGTTTTTTTTAGGTAATAAGCGATAGGTTTTATAACAAAGTCCCAAAGCACATAACCGATTTGCCGGGCTGTAAGTTTAAGCGCCACGTCAAGCGGTGTCAAAGGGCTATTATAGAGTGAATCAATATGTGAACGATGGTGATGTCTGGAATCGACTCCTCTCTGTGTATTCACTAAAAATGATTGTAACGTGAAATATATTTGGAATATACATCTATATATGTTAAAGAGATAAACCCGATCGAGTTTCTTACCGGTTCTTCTAGATGGATGACTGGGTTGTTTTCCGAACCCGTGGTAATTTTGACGTTCATAAGCGCTTCTTAGGGCCTAAATTGAATACAGTATTTTTTTGGTTTTTTTTTTTCAATGTTGAAACAATAAATATGCGATTGACGTTATGATTAACATTACCTAAAAATTACCTTACAGAAGATATATTTCTTTGTTTAGATACGTCAGTATAAACTGTATAAAATGTATTATTAGCTGTGTAATAAATTATGGCGTTGTTTTCCTTGTAAGATGTCCAAAATGTAATTGTTCTGACTAGGAATTTCCATTTCTATAACCTTAATGTCAATAATGTGACAAAAAAAGAAACATTGGCACAAAACAAAATTGCCGACAAAACAGAAAAATATAAAAAAAAACGCAAGAATCGCTTACTTGGACAACTAAATATGTGTGTTCTTTATAAAATGTTTATTTACTAAAAAGAGCAAACAGAATCCATGATTGCGTGTCCAACCTCCTCCTACCCAATGATATAAGTTTTTATGCAATGGTATAACTATTATGATAATGACCGTGATAAGTATGTGGCTTTAATGGGTTCATTCACTTGCTATGTATAATTTTATGTCATCTTAGTACTTACAGTATTAAATTCTATCAAAATGCTTCTACTACTTACTGATGATGGCTCAGTTGGTAGTGTGTACGGACACAGCGTCGAAGGACGTAGGTTCGCAACCAAGCAACTGAGTTGGAGCTATCGGTGAAGGAAAATGTCGTGATAAAACCATAGCATGGTGGTAGGGCTTTTTCTAAGTCCGTCTGGCTATCTACCACCCTCAAGTTGAAAATCTGTCGCCAAGCACCTGTTGGTGTGTTCCGGCAGCTGCACTTGAGAGCTAGTCTCCCTCTAGGTTAAATGTAACTTACCATCTTAGACCACATCATCATTTAATATCAGATGAGATTGTGGTCAAAACGTTTACCCTATAAAGTATAAAAAAAACAAAACTTAGACCCGCCAGGTCAAAGACGTAGTCAGTTAGAAAAAAAAAACAATGAAGTGTATTAACTTTCATAAACTTCGCAAAAATATTTGCAGTTAATTATATTTGAGTTTTCGCCTGTGGAAAATAATGAATATGTAAGAAATTATTCACCATAATAATTGTCACTACCTATATCTTGACATAATAAAATGTCGCGACATTCCCTTTTGCATAGGGTGCGGCGGTGACGTCAGCGAGCAAATGGCCGTTCTCACCATTCCTGGGCGTGCCCGTCTACCCTTCTGCCGGTCATAAATATAAATGGGCGATTTCGTGCTAAGGCCCAAACGACTTTATTATCTATTTTATTGTCTATATTAAAATGCAACTGTTTTTACTGGTTGTCCTTTTTTTACTCATCTATATTGGAATGCTATTATTACACGGGATATGCATAACGTCGATAGATATGGTGTTGTTATATAAATATTAATAACAGATATGTCGGTACACTACTCTTAAATTTTAAACGATTACCTATCCTTACTAATACCAGGTATAAATACGAATATGAATTGGTTTATTACGTTTTCACACCTTAATTACTTCACCGGTCATCAATAAATTTAGCATGAACGTTTTCAGGAGTACAAAAAAGCATATAGAGTACGTTTCATCCTGGAAAACGTACTCGTCCCGATGTCTAGATTCAAACGTCATTAGCGCGGGCGAAGCAGCGAGCAGTAGCTCGTTTTGTTATAAAAGTTTAATTGATAAATCCAAGTATATTTAATATATAATGTGGAATATTTTGTTTTAAAATATTATCTAAAAATGTACTTATCGTTAAAGATTGTATGTTAAGTTTTGAAATATCACCGTGGTGTTTTCATTATCCTCTGTCGTCGTGACACCGTTCATTTACATGAAGCATAAGTTTTTATGGATCGAAGAACAAATAGTAATAATTAGCGTTAAACTCTAGTAAAGTGTATTGTATTTCTTTACACATAATGTTTACTTCTTTTATGTATTATTCGCACGGTGTTTTATGTTTTCATCCTTGGCGTATGCTTCAGTATATTGTATACTGTACCTGTATACGTAATTCGTCGTTTATCGACTTAGTTATTTGAATTAAAACAAGAATAGTGCGAGGTTAGAGTAAACTGGAATTGCACTAGACTTTACGGAATAAAACCGAAACCCATACAGTACATACCGAAACCATAGACCATAGACCTTCAAGCTACAATAAAATTATAGAGAGTTATAGAGATTGTGGTAGTTTTGATTTCGGTTTTTGCAGGCAAAAATATTCGACTTTCGCAGGTTTAGACTCTATACTGCCTTATTTTGAGTTACCTGTGTGAATTTTTTTTTTTCGTTGAGGTAAAAAAAAGAAGTTATTTCTAAGAAGGTATGTACATATTGTCAACAATATTCTTGATATAGGATCTTTGTTTTCCGCGAGATATAGAGGATAATCTCTATTAAAAAATCTTTTAGTTGTGGAAATAACAATATCACACATTGATATGTTAGATATTCAATAGGTTATATATATTTTTGTCGAATTATAAAGGAAAAATATGTAAGTATTGGAAAACCTTGTAAGTTTTCTCTTTATATTTTATGAATTATTATATCTATAACTCCTGAAATAATTACTTTCTCATACAAGCATTCATTTCCTATTTCATTCCCTTCTAGTTATATTTTCTTGGCAGAAAGGTCTTATTTATTTCTATACCAAACATAATACATCAAAATTGGTTCACCGGTGTAGACGTAAAATGCAACAGAGTTATTTTCTAATTTGTAATATTAAGTATGTATTAGGTTCTAGCGTTCAACAATATGTCAACTGATCTTCTATCACGATGTGACCCAAGACCGTAACACGCCAAACCTAAAGGATAACCTGGTTCTCTCTGATGATAGAACAAATTTCAACTCTATCGTTACGCTGGCCTACTACAATACTAAGCTATTTCCACTTATTGCTTGGCCAGATTTCGAGTAATGGGTCCTTTTTGAGTTTTACAAGATTTTCGATTTACCGAAGTTCTGCTATAACTGCGATCTATAAAGCCGGTCGCTGAAAAGAATACATTTTTAAAACAACAGAACGTAGGTTGAATCAAAGTGTATAAACGCGGTTGTGCTCTATTTTTACGAGTATCAAAAACGTTCGCTTCATATTCATTTCGAAACAAAGACTTAAAACGAATCGAGGTCGCAAAAGGTAAACGATAGAATCCACTGCCCTGGGAATATATATAGGTCACTCCGGCGCAATCTAACATTAACCTACATACAATATAAAGGATCCACGGTTAGACTATAACGAAATGTACTTAATTAACAATCTATACAGAAATATTAATATTAAAGTGTCTGTCTGCGATTTAGAAATAAGGGTTTTTTTTTAAGGCGATATTGTTATTTGCATCCTTACTATTATTAAAGTTAGAATAAATTAAGATTAAGAAATTAGGATTACTACAACCCAAACGACCTAAACAAAAACATATAATAGTGATGCACTAGACGTGTAGCGTTCGGGGATCAGCCCGAGTACATTCAGTTAGCAAGCGCGTTGATATGATGTTTGCACTCAACTTGATTACTGTCACAATGCACATGGTGATAAACCTATTATAGTGTAAGTTTGTCGCGATTCGACCTCAGTCAGTGTATAAACTTGCAGGCCTGTATGACAGTGTCGACAGTATTAATGGATTGTAGATATCTGGACGGTTACTTGGACGTGCAGTAAAGAAATAACGTGTCTTTGAAATGTTTCTATGTCTGCTTGTTTGTCTAGATTCCACTTCGAATCGGATAAATCGAGTTTAATGGGACTCTTTTGGCAGTTATAGTACATTTTATAGAACAATCTAAGCTGTGTATTTTAGCGGTATGAATAAACGATTATTCAATAGGTCATGATTTTCAGTAAAACACTATTATTTTGTTAATCAATAATAAATATTATTTCGATCTGGCATGGTTTTCAGCAAAAAACGTTGCTTAGTCAAAGGATAGCAAACAATTATTTAATTCGGAATGGTTTTAAGCGAAACACGATATATAGTCAAAGAATAATAAATGATTATTCAATCTGGCATGGTTTTCAGGGAAACGCGATGTATGGTCAAAGAATAATAAACGATTATTCAATCTGGTATGGTTTTCAGTGAAACGCGATGTATGGTCAAAGAATAATAAACGATTATTCAATCTGGCATGGTTTTCAGTGAAACGCGATGTATGGTCAAAGAATAATAAACGATTATTCAATCAGGCATGGTTTTCAGTGAAACGCGGTGTATGGTCAAAGAATAATAAATGATTATTCAATCTGGCATGGTTTTCAGGGAAACGCGATGTATGGTCAAAGAATAATAAACGATTATTCAATCAGGCATGGTTTTCAGTGAAACGCGGTGTATGGTCAAAGAATAATAAATGATTATTCAATCTGGCATGGTTTTCAGGGAAACGCGATGTATGGTCAAAGAATAATAAACGATTATTCAATCAGGCATGGTTTTCAGTGAAACGCGATGTATGGTCAAAGAATAATAAACGATTATTCAATCAGGCATGGTTTTCAGTGAAACGCGGTGTATGGTCAAAGAATAATAAATGATTATTCAATCTGGCATGGTTTTCAGGGAAACGCGATGTATGGTCAAAGAATAGTAAACGATTATTCAATCTGGCATGGTTTTCAGTGAAACGCGGTTTATGGTCAAAGAATAATAAACGATTATTTAATCTGGCATGGTTTTCACTGAAACATGATATTTAGTCAAATAATAACAAATAATTATAATTATACAATTGAGTTTGTTATAAATATCATTAGTACTAACGGGACTCGATTTCGTGAGTTTAGTCTTTTTAATTAGAAACTTGAACAGCTGCGCTGAAGTACATTAAAAATTTCTATAAATATATTATTCTTATTAAGTTCGACCTAAATACTTAAGTGTAAGGTCATAGTGAGGTAATAAATTTCGTCAATTGTTTCGTTTTGTTATCGTATGTACTGCGTTGAATATTTATTAGTTTAATACATAGACTAACTCCTTTTAACAACTACGAGTCACATAGATACGATACTCGTGTCTATAGGAAATCTGTATATTATCCAATATGTACAATTTATAAACAAGTTTAAGACATTTTCATTTTATTGGGTGTGATTGTAAACACACGTTCACATACAAAGCACTTTAAGTCAACCATCAGATGTAATAATAACCTAGTAATGGCTAACCTCAGTAGGACTCCCGTCTTACTGCGGTTGATTATGTAATTAGGTATAGACTGCAGTAACCGATTGACAATAGGTGGATTGAATGGGACAATTAAAATTGGAAACTTAAGACTAAGCTATAGAACACAATTTAGCTTACATAAAAACGAGTAGGTCTTACAATGACGCCATTATGATATAGATAGAGTCACTGTATGATCAGTGACTCACAGTAAAATTGTATATTAATCAGATTAAGAAATTAGTTGTTTGCTCCAATCTCTGTAACGGCTGAATCGAATTTGAAGCGTCTTTTACTAACGGAGAATTTTCAGAATATTACGGATAAAATTTAAATGGGTAAAAAAGTAAATGGATTAAAATATAAAAATAATAAAAGATAGTCTACAGTTAATCCAAATGAAATAACAAACTATTTTTAAGAGAATGTAGCTATGAGTGTTATTCAGTATGAAAATATAAGGGTATGAACAAGTATCGTATTATCACGGATAACATTAGTTGAATTGTTTTCAGGAGGGCCCGCACTCTACCCTCCCAGACGACGAGTTCCATGATGCCATCGAGACGGGCTTCGATAAGATGGAAGAGGAGCGATGTGCCCGAGTCCCACCCACCGTGCACACGCGCGACGAGGTCGAACTGCCGCCGCCAGCGATCGACAACCGAGTCACTGTGCATCCTCTTTGGACTGAGGTCAGTTTTTTTAGGAATCCGTTTTCTCAAAGGAATCCTTAGCGTAATACGTAATGGAATATGTGCTTTTCGCTGATAATAAAGACGGTAAAGAGTACAATATTATTTTAAATGGGCTTCTTATACATGTAGTTTGCCCTATGGTTCAGGATATGATTAGAACCTAGGTTTGAAATATGACAGAAAATAATAAAAAAACAGCCAAATTTGGGTTGGCGTTAAACAGCATCCCGCTTGAATTAAATGAAATGAAAGATTTTTTTTCCCTTAATATATAAGTTTTATTGTAAATGGTGAAATGGAAACCTCGGTTCGCGAGCGAAGACACAGTTGGAGTGTTTTTCAAAATTGTAATATTTAGGTGGCAACCTAACACGATATGATATAACCTTAATAGTATAAAACTTCGTGCTAATTTTCTTTGATTTTATATTTTCTAGGTTTTGGCGTTTGAGACCTATAATGTCGCCTGATGTTAGGTGACGAAGTGGTCCCAGATGGTAATCACGCTAAACCTAGACCAACTGGCTCTCAAGTAAACTTACAAAATATCCTGTCATAATCACGTTGTTTTCTTTCACCGAAACAGCTTCTTTCACTTCTGTCGAAACCCGCGTCTGTTCTGCTTTACTGGATCTATCATAGCTAGATTTATCAATAGACGATGCTTGTTTTCAAATTTTCATAATATTTTTGTTGTTTTCTTTTGTACTCTGAAATTGGTGAAATTTAGCAAACGTAATGCAAAAGTAAGGCGCCTGAATAAGCGCTTGTTATGTTCGTCTCAAGGCTGTTCAGTATTTTATAAAAGATTAAATTAATTTGGTGAAAATAAACATTAAGTAGTATAAGCCTTTACGTAATATGAATTTTAAAGAGACATTGTGTCGCGGAATGTCTGAATTTAAATTGATTGCTACTGAGAGACACTTGAATCAATAATAAAATGATATAATTTCAATTAAAGTCTCATGTAATAATATTGCTAAGTACATAGTGATTGTCATAACTGGTTTTGCGACAAGAAGATATATAAAACTTTGAACACAATAATTCTCACAGATATGAAAATGAAATTTTAAAGTTTCGATGTACGATATTAATTAAAAATAAGTTAGTTGATAACACAAAACCATCACAGATGACAGATGACGATGATGTAAGGAAGAGTGATGAGTATATTTTAAAATATGGCAATTTATATAATTGCATTATCTTAACTATAATATATAAAGACTATAACATTAATTGTTGGTTATTGTTAATAATAAAATAAATATTTTATTCTTTAAAACAATATTGCCTATTTGAATTAAATTAAACTTGATTAGTACAGTATTTATTGAATGGAATAAGTTAATGAAATAACAACTTATTCTATTGCGGAGAAAAATATACATTGAAAAGTAGTTTAACTGTGAAATATTCTGTTTCATAATCACGTTAATAATATGTGCTATGTATAAATACAAAAGATATTTTTAGTCCTGTTATCTAGCCTTCGGATGCCGTCTTCTTGTGGTTACAGCACATTAAAGGATGCATGAATAACTCACATATATTAGTTATATCAATTCTATCTTTAATCACCGTGTGAATGAAAGAGTTAATATTTAATTACACTTCGCTTCAGTATAAATTATATTTTTAGCACTATCGTCCAATGAAATATCTCTCATCAAATATATATGTATTTTGTTTTGCGTTTATATCTTTATAAACGACTGTATAAGACATTAAATCAATGTTGTCCGGTGAAACTGTAGAGGCCTTGCCAGGTCAACAGTGTAGTCAGTTCGAAAAAAAAAAAAAATTAAATCAATTTGATGAAACTGTCAAATACATCATAGATCTAAGTTCAAAAATGATGGATTTCATCCCCTTTCTCACCACGTTAATGGTTAAGTCTCTAACAATTCTCTGTGTTCATATACAGTGTAAAAGAATGCGAATTTTTACCGTCCTAGTTCCGGTAGTTTGGGCTGTGTATCGATGAATGGAGAAAGTAAAGATTTATCGTCGAAATAAATAATATAATGGCTGTAAGAAAATAATAATTAATATATTTCCTAATAATTTATATGCAACAAGTGTAACTCTCATGAAGTTATATACTGTAGCTTATTTAAGCAATACTACAACGTTGATTTTCAATGAGAGGCCATAGTGGCATACGAATGTTTAGAGACACATAGTCAAGAAACAACAATAAGCGTAGAACATTTCAGACTTTTGTTACATATACATTACATTACAGAACATAACGGAACTGCTATTTTTCATGTAATTTGACATATACTAAAATATGACTATAAAACCCCATGACACACGAGTATATATTATTTCATTTCGCTATACAACTCACGGGAATTCGTATATCAAACTATTTCAACAAGCATACTATTTCAAACATTGCCTAACTTTCGATTTTGGATTGAGTCATGTTTAACATAAAGATAATACACTAAATTAAATAGACTACATGCAAAACAAACAAAAATGTCTTATCTTTAATACTTATCGGTTTGTTCTAATAGTTGCGCATCCGAGTCTGTCCCTTTCCTTTCTGTATTTAATGGTCTGGTTACCTTCGAGTATAACGACCTATTACATCAGCTGCGTTCAGATTTTACAACAATAAATAATTATAATAAAAAAAAAAAACGTAGTCTGTACTTATTTATGTACATGCGTTAGAAGTTATACTTCTTTGACGTAATGAGATAAAAATCTTTTCTAAAATTTTATCTTTCGTCTTATTCTACGTTTGTAGTAAAAACGACACTAAAAATAGAAAAAAAGGTATTTAATACATACATACTTTTTTTTAATAAAATGTTGACTACAGCTAACTTCATGGTGTCGGTTTTTCGTGACGGTGTGCGCTCGCACCGTAAAAATTTACTCTCATCATTTTTCCCTAACGCGCCAAGAGAAGTATAACTTCAAAAACATAATGAATGTTAAAAACAAATTGTATTGTAACAGATCGACAGGATATCAACAGAACAAATGCAAGCTGCATTCGAAGGTGTCGGCGGTCAAATAGGATGGCAACTGTTCGCCGAAGAAGGAGACATGAGGATGTACAGAAGGTAATCTTGTATTTATAGTTTTTGCAATCAACATTGGCTGTTTTAAACTGATTTTATTATATGTTTTCATATAAGAACGTAAACAAGTAATAATAAATTATGAGCGTAACATTTGGTGTTAAGCAGATACTAAGCCATTCATCATCATCATCTTACCCTTATCCTACCTAAGTGGGGTCGGCACAACATGTTTTCCTTCTCCACTCTCCCCTATCAGATGTCACCTCAGTATTCACACTTTTTATACACATATCATTTTTGTGTTAAA
Organism: Antheraea assamensis; assembly: GCA_035772565.1. Classification (NCBI taxonomy): domain Eukaryota; kingdom Metazoa; phylum Arthropoda; class Insecta; order Lepidoptera; family Saturniidae; genus Antheraea; species Antheraea assamensis. The sequence goes on along the minus strand of JAQQSE010000106.1, from coordinate 1,699,116 downwards.
TTCTATGCTTCTAGAATTAGATCAAAGGTTTTAAGTTTTGCATTGCCTGTTAGTAAGTCTTTAACGAGTTTTTATAAAGTAAATAGATATGAATTTGTCGATTTTACAGGGAAATGGAGGTCGACGGTATGGTAATGGATCCGTTAAAAGCGATGCACAAAGTTCGCGGCGTCTCCGCTCGAGAGATGTGTCACTATTTCTTCAACCCGAGATATAGATATGAGTGGGAAAGTTAGTATTATTTGTATATTCATTGTTATATCTACATTAATTGCTTGTATGAAATAGATCGAGCAAAATATGGTTTTACAGAAGAAATGTATGCCGAAAAAGTGCAAATAGTCGTTTTGTAGATGTGCATGTGTGACAATTTTGTACGCAATAAAATTTTAGTAATTTTGAGCAAACTTTAATTTTTTGTTGATTTTATAAATGTGTTTATTTTAAAATAAGTCTTTACGCAGTTGTGAATTGATATTTATGAAAAAACTGTTTGTAATTAATCGAATGTGAGATCGTACGAAAAATATATTTTTTGAAGTGAAAACATCTTTAAACTCGGGCCCGTTGCGATTTAAACCTCAATGAAACAAAGTGACATTCAAAATAGACAAACATTTATAGGATTTAACTTGCGAGAGAATGAGATAGAATATATTATACAGTGTTTCTTATACTCGCTGTCTCATTGTTGTGTATTACCTACACTACCTGATACTGACTGGGGTCCGAGCGTTCTATGTTTGTATGTATGTGTGTACGTGGATGTGAGCGCCTGCGTATTACGACACCTTGGGATAGCGTGTCATAACCAGCATGGTGTTATTGTTCACATGTATCGTTTATATGAATATTTTATAAATAGTTGAAGGTTTCACTTCCACCGCGTATTAACTGCACACATGTTTTTTTTTTTATATAGTACCTACCGGAACAAATTAACAGTACAGTTTCTTATGGTAATCACTGTAGAATCCAAGAACAACGGTGAATCGTCGAGAGATTGCAATTCATTCACAGTTGTCGTTGTCAAGCAGTCTTGCTTTTTTGTCAAGCTTTTCAGGTATACAATGATTGATCCTGTAATTGAAAAAGCATCAACCGATTTATCTCTATATTTATAGTCTTGCTACTCAGTCCGGGAACACTGACTATTTATATCAATTCTGTACAAATATGTTATTCTATTAATTTTACGTGTAATAGAAGGAAAGAAAACATATATTGGAGCAAATACACGGGCAATACAATAGTGAAGAAAATCGTGTTACAAAAATATGTATAAATTAAAATAAATAAAAAAATTAACATTACAAGATATTACAATTTTACTATGGTATTGCTACAATGATGCACAATTCAGCATGAGCTGTATGCCAGCAGGTGACCCCAACGCAGGTTTTCAATTGTACCCAAGTGGGTTTGAATCACTGCCCATTAAATATGAAGTTCATAATTTATATATATATAAATATATTTATATATATATATATATAAATATATTTATATATATATATATAAATATATTTATATATTTATATGTATATAAATAGATATATAATAAACGCAATAATAAATACGTAAGTCATATGAATTAAACAATGAAAAAGGTAATGGGGTTATATAGCCGATACCTCTAAATTATAATTTTCTTAATTTATTTTTAAATTTAATTAAACTAAATAATATATTTTTAAATGTATTAATAAATATTTATAATCGGTTTGTAATTTCAGCTACTCTGGAGACGATGACGATAGTGGAGGAGGTGTCCTCGGATACGGTGGTGTTCCACCAGACGTTCAAGCGGATCTGGCCCGCGTCGCAGCGGGACGCGCTGTTCTGGTCGCACGTGCGCGCCTCCAGCGACAACACCTACGCGGTCACCAACCATTCCACCGTCAGCCCCGACTTTCCGGTAACCGTACTTATATTTGTTTATTTTATTTCAAACTCCTAGGTAAACCTACGGCTAGAAAAAATTAAAATTAAATTAAGTGTTTAGACATGAATGAAGGTCATTTATAAGGTTGCAGTGAATACGATAATAGTTAGTGAGTATAGAGGTCAGACGATGCCCTCGGTCGAATAGAGTCGAGAGAGAGTCACTCGGATCACAATTTGCTTACTAGGGCCTGTTGGCACCCCCCAGCCTCATTCTTCCGGGAATAGTTAGGGGTTGTCCATTAATGACGTGATGCGTTTTTAAGGTTTCTTAACTTGTTTCCCAACAAAAAAAAATACAATTAATCTCTATATTTACCAATGAATTCGAGAATACAACCTTCATTCCGCAAACTCCTACTTGATATCTATAAATTTTTAGGACATCGTTTTACTTTTTTTTATGACACTACTTAAAAATTTCACATTATTTAAAACTATATATGCATTACTACGAAACAGGTCGGATACGATGCAGATTCTGGCATTACAACATTTATTTTTGGTCACTACCTTACACTTACAGTGTGAATAATAATGGTGTTACAAAAGGAATAATGATAATGTTACCTTTTGAGTAATGACGATATTACAATGTAAATAATGATGATATTACGATTGGGAATATTGGTGAAGTTACACTGTGAATAATAATGGTGTTACACTATGAGTAATGATAATGTTACGTTTTGAATAATGATGATGTTACAATGTAAATAATGATGATATTACGATTGGGAATATTGGTGATGTTACACTGTGAATAATAATGGTGTTACACTATGAGTAATGATAATGTTACGTTTTGAATAATGATGATATTACAATGTAAATAGTGATGATGTTACAGTGGGAATAATGATGATGTTACAATGTAAATACTGTTAATATTACCAGCCGAATTCTGGTGCATGCATCCGTCTGTTCGTGACGGTGTGCCTCGCGTGCCGCAGCACGTTCCCGGCCGGCGAGCAACCCACTCGCGACAATATCACTACCAGTATCGCCTATTGCAGTACAGGTATGCTTATATTATGCCAGCATATATGTAAATAACTTTATATTGTGTATAATTAATAACATTAAAGCGTAAGGATGTGATGAAGGTAGTCGTACTTCATAATGGTAGGTGTGATATTTAAAAACCAAATTAAAAAAATGTAACGATTACATGAAATTGTGTGGTACCTTATTATTTCGTGAAATGCACTACAACAAGTACACGTGATACTTACTTAAAGTTAGAAAACTAGGGTAATAAAATTATATAACTTAGTATAAATATGTATTGGTTACATACGTTTAATGTATATGTGTATTATATACATATACAAATATAGAGAGATAAGAGTGCAGTAATATGCTTAGCGTTAAAAAAATATCAAAAAACAGGTTGTGAAAAAAAAAAAACAAAAAGAAACGGTCTATATAGAACTTTTCTTTTTTTTTATTGTCTTTTTTCTATAAAAAGTATTTAAAAAAAGTGTGTGTGGTATTATGTTAATTACCATACGAAAGAAGTGAAAACTCTGTCACCCATCAAAGTACTGACCGCGCCTGACGTTGCTTAACTTCGGTGATCGGACGAGAACCGGTGTTTTCAACACTCTACCCGACACAGTGTTTACCCCCACCATACTTTTTGTCACAACGAAAGGTTGCTGATCAGAATTTCAAAGCGGAGGGGGGCTTAAGAAGTTTTACTTCAAAAGTGCGAAACTGGGGCGCGACTTTATAGTAAACAATGTTGTGTGTTATTCCAGTGAATCCAGGGGGGTGGGCGCCCGCCGGCGTACTGCGTGCCGTCTACAAACGCGAGTACCCCAAGTTTCTGAAACGATTCACCAGTTATGTAGTCGACCAGTGCAAAGACAAACCACTTGCCATCTAGCGCAACATGTCGCCCCACTGTCCCGCCACGTGCGGCACGTCAACATTCACATGTCGCTAACTATATATAATATACTGTAAACTCTATAAAGCGACACTGGAAGGACTGCGTGTTTTATTTTATTTTTGTTTATCTTTCTTGTGCACAATTGTACACATTTATTATTAGACATTTTATATTATGTGGTTAGTACAAAGGCCGGCCTTGATTGTTAATAGTAATCTCTTCCAGCCAATCTTTGGATGGATATGTTCCAGGGAGAAGGATCGGGGTATTTCATGTGTATAAATAAAATAAAATTGATACTAATTTTATTCCGTTATTGAGAGTTGTCGTTAAATGAGACAAATAATTCAATATTGTTCTCCTACTAGCTACCTAACACTCGTGACTTCGTCTGCGTTGTTTAATACCATAACAATATACATTATATCCTGAGGGTAAAATATAAATAAATTCATGAGTGAGTTCTATGCTTACAAAAATTATTTGTAAACAATATTATTCGTTTACGTCTCCTCTTCTGCGCATGCGCACCACACCGTTTGCCCCCATTTCATACTACGCTGACCGCGTAGTACTTATAAAAAACGTAGTTTCTTATTATTAACTTTATAATAAATAGAGATATCGTGATATATTTTTTAAATAAAGACGAAGGATGGTTTTATAATAAATTTAAAACAATATATCGAAGTCTGTCGACTGGTTATTGCGTGATGCGCGCACAGCGGCATATCTCTATCATTCTATTTATATAGGCTATATGTACTTGCAGATAAGGTATTGAATTTCCAAATAACAAACAATTAACACTGAATACACATAGCGACGCTTATTCGCTATGGTCTGACGTGATTTGTGTGAGGTTTTCTTGTTACTCCAATATTTTCGTTTTATTTTCTTATGTACTTTATTTATCTCTTAGGATATTGTGGGATCGATTGTGATTATATAACAATATTTTTTCTAATAATTTCGCTGCATACTGTGAACACGTATAAGGTTATTAATTACAAACAGTTCTTATTAAATGCGACAACTTATAAAGTACTGTTTATTGCTTAATAATGACGTAGTAAATTTCGACGTCTTAAGGAGTTTGTCGTTAATACGAGTGGCGTTATATAGAGTTTACATTATATACAACGATATTGTTGAAAGTTTATTTAATTTAATAAGTGTTGGGATGTTGTTTTGGTATAGGGATGTTATCGATACTTTCGCTGTATCGAACTAACTATATCGACATCGAGTATTTTTCTTCTTTTTTTTTTCTTTAGACATGTATAGTTGTTAAAAAAGTGTTATCGGTTATTCGATGTGTTCAGGGATTTTCTCGAGGAAACTTCGACTACTCGGTTTTATTTACAAATTATAATTAAAGTGGTTTGATGAAAACAATATGGAATGCTTTGATAGTATGATTACATAATGCATGTTTTTGAATATCGTTCTACGTATCTGTTTAGATTTATTAAAGTTATATAACGCAATTCAATATTATGGACTATTTAAATGTCTATGTTTATTTATTATGTTGAATAAAAACATCTTTAAAATTTCGAATTATAGTTTGTCGTTCTTAATGTGTCAACATTTTTTTCTTACGCGCCCTTTATCTTAAGTTCATGTCCTGAGTTGAATAGGAAAAAGTATTACAGAAGACCGGTAATCTCTTTGAAAAGAATTCCCGTCACTTTAATTAGGTGTTCGTGTCGTAATTGAAGATTATTCTCGAATACTTATATCAAAAGTAAAACACTTTAAAATTATTGTTTTGTTAACACGATTACAATTTATTGCAATAATGTGAGAAGAATTTATTTTTTATTAGTATATTAATTCGCGTTTTTGTCGATTATTTGTACTTGTCGTCGTTTTTTGTCTTAGCTCTGTGACTTTTATTACAAATTGTATAATAACACCTACAATTATACCAATGTATCATTTATCTATTGAAATATTCGATAACATATTTAAACTATCGATAGAGCAATCGGGTGAGTGGCCGCTCTACGACAGAGAATAAATGATGACCATAAAGTTTGTTTTATCTATTTATTATTTTGGTATTCTCTTGAAATTGAATTGTGAAAAAAAAATTGTATTAAACTGTTTAATATTATCTCTAATACTATGTATGGATAGTATCGTGTTCGGATGCCACGTCGAATGATATAGGTTCGAATTCTACAATAAGCCGGAGATTTCGGTAAAGGAAAACATGGTAGAGATTATTCTAGTTTCCATCTGGTTAGCTACCACATATCAAGATAAAAAAAAAAACTGTCGCCAAAGAAATTTTTGGTGTGTTCTTTCGGCATCTGCAGTTGCGAGATCCCGTTTAGATTTAACTAACTCATAATTCAATAACTGGTTAAATTGTGGTCAACAAACATGTAAAACTAGTATAGAATATGTAAATGTATAAAATAGTTTTTTTTTTCTTCTAAAATGTTCAAAGATCTCATATTTGTGTGTTGAATACTTAAAATATTAACTACATTACTAAACATGTTTGTGAAGTAAGAAATTTCACATGGAATTTATACGTGTAAAAAAAAAAAAAACTTCTTCAATAAAAATTATGATAGTTTAAACGTAATGTTGTTTCCATAATGTAATACTGAAATTCCATTGTCTTTATGCATTATGTGACAGTCCAAAGTGTTTTCATAAATCCTCGTGTTTTTTTTTTTTGTTGTAATTTGTAACATATAATAGTATATGTCGAGAAAAGAGGAGGATATATGTTGTGGTGGGTGGTTGGGATATAATAAACATAATAGAAATTCTCTGTTAAAAAAATGAGGGATATACACACAGGTTTAGAATCGTTCATATAAGCGTTATAGGGTTACACGGACGAATTATATAAATTATGTTTAGCACCTAGAGTTATTGACAGTATACATTATATATATTTTTGTTTGTTATATTAACTCCTTTAAAATTATAGTTAATAAATAAATTATTCATTCCATCGGAGAAGGTTTATTTGTTTCTATATTTATGACAAGTTTTTAGTTAGTTTTATCTCACTTTACTAGAATTGTTTATTATCCGAGTTTTAATAACGAATTTTTAATTAAAACTATAATTTTGAATTATAAATTATTTTTTGAAAATATTAATTTCCGTGACAGTATTCTAAAATATTTCTTTTTTTTTTGTAAAAAAAAAAAACTTACTGTATCAGACTTTATTTATATGTCCATTGAATTATTATAGTATATTGATTGCATTTATAATATTGCAACGTGTGAATTGTACGTATTATTGTAAAAATATGTTTTTTTTTTCTAATTATTATTGTTTGTAATAAAATATTTTATGATCGATATTTGATTTTATTCAATATCCATGTTGTTAGTTTCCTATTCAGGTATTTTTGAAAATGTCTAGACGGACGCATTAATATTTAGTAGTTTATAGGGTAACAGTAGTTGAAGTAAAAATTTAATGTACTTTTTTTATTGATTGTATGAAACGACTTCTTCTTGATAATATTACTATTTTACCAAAAAACTAGATATAAAAACAAAAAAAAATTATCTATGATTTTCTTATACTACTCCCTCGCATGACCTCGAAGATATACCAAAAATACACTCATATAAGTTTATGGTATTTTGGTTTGAATAGCTTAAATAGTTTTTATTATTATGTGATTATCAATTTTTGGTAAATTGTCTAAGGAGCAGTTCAAGTATTACGTAAACCGTCATTTTTGACTGCCCCTTCATCTTGGTAAGCGAAAGTAAACAATGCTCTTACTCTCTCCTCCCGTGCGTTGGTAAACATTTAAATATATGTATTTCATCTGTTCTGGTTTCCTTATTATTTATGGGCAGTAGTTAACACGCCTAGAAATAAGCAGTTTATAGTCTATAGAGGAATTAACTTGGTTTGGTTCGCTACTTGGGCGATGGCGTTGATAAGATCGTGCGCCTCACCTATCGGAGGACAAACAAGTGGTTATTCAATATACGTAGTTATTTTAGAAATATTCAGTAGAGCTCACTGTACCTACATCGGATAAATCAAATGAACCAATACAGATAATTTTAATTATTTAATGAAATTGGTATATACTATCTCAAGGCCATCACAACATACAACATTGGAGTAAGTAAAAATTAGTGTCACAAAAATGTTTCCATAGACAATATATTACTATAAGATAAAAAGACTAGGCCAAATATAGAAAGTAATCTATTTAAGAGACCTACACATTTTATTTTCCTACTCTAATAGTAGCATAAGAATTAAATACCGAAAAATATCAATGTCCTTGTGTCTATGTATTTCAAAGGATAAAAAACCGATGTATTATGTGAAGGTAGATGTGATGTAATCGATGTGAACCTTATTGATTGGCGCTATTGTCGGTGGTATTATTATTACGGTTATCTGTTAGAGACTACATTTTTTAATTTTTAGGTCTTGTCATTTGGCAGTTTCTATTTTTTTCATAATGAAAACGGTATAATATTACCGCCAAATCGATACGCAATTCAGTCGCCAAAAAGGGCCGGAAAGAAACTCGAATTGGTATATCTATTTTGTTTATGTTTTTGTTATAACTGTACAAGTTATTATTGTCACAGTTGTTTTTAGATTTACAAAGAGAGATGTCATGTACAGACATCATTATCGTCCACATAATAATCCACCCTATACCTAATCCTTTTGACATTGGTATTCATTCAACGGGGTTGGTCAGTCCTATATTTAATGGTTTTTGATGCATTTGGCATTAAAAAATGTTCACATCATTCAGAAACGTTACAAAACCTGTCTAGAAAGTTCTACAGTACTGAAATCATCCGAATTCGCTAATATCACAGTAATAATCTTCGATAAGGGGAATTGGTATTTTCAATGTACGAAAAGTACTTCTTTTCACTGAGTGGGACAATTTCCTGGTCAAAAAAATTACGCGGCTGCAATGCCGAATGTTAATGGAATAAGGTTAAATAAAAAAGCAAAAGACAAATGTTGATTGATACCTCCGTGAGAAGTATTTAAACGTTTATTTCGTTTACAATAAGTAACATTAAATTTATTGATACTTTTACAAGTAATACAACGCACACATGTTTTCGCATTATAAAACACATAACAATTTTTTTTACTACTTTCATATTTAAATATGGGGACCAGCCCCCGTATGTAATCTTATTAGTTATATTTTTCAATAATTCAACATAAATAAGAACGAGGGTTACATAAACTCAGATAATTATTAACGGATAGAAAATAAAATTCACCAGAATTCAAATACAAAATGTTACCAGAACATAAAATGAATTCATGAATTAAAAAAAATAATAATAACATTGTTTCATAAATGCTTAATGAAAACTAAATAAATTGAGCTATACTATTACAATTAAAATTAATTTCAATAACTAATTTGTTCATTAAAACGTTAGTAGGCGCAAATACCTATTATAAATTGGTATATATTTCATTTGAAATATAATACATAATATATGAGATTGAACACCACGACCTAATCGATAAGTGAATTGGTAAAAATTACTACAAATATTTCTATAATGAAAAAAAGGTATATGATGTAATAATTAAGTTTTAAGTTTAGACCGCTATGTTTTGACATTGAGCACGAGAAAGCGTATCTTATGATTTCATTTTACATTTATTTAACATTATTCTTAAATACCAGCGTCATATAGACGAATATATTCAATAAACATTATTACAAATATGTTAAAATTTATTCGAATATAAATATTTTAGTAAGAGACATTCAAATGATCTTTATTTATTATAACTGTATGTCGTAACCAGATGTACAGAGTTATTTTTTAATAATTAGTTTAATGCACAGATTCAAAAGGTTGGTGGATAAAACAGTTTATATTAAAAACGTCAAAAGGGAAACTCATAGTCCAGATTAAAAAAAACTGACGTTTGGTTACGACCAGTGCAACAGATAACATTAGAAAAGATTACGATATATGCATATAAATTGTTTGTATAATATACCGCAGAAATGAACATGTAATAGTTTAGTCAAGTAATATGAAGGGTAAAATTTTGAATTCTGATATGACGTCCAGACTTTTAACATCTGGCGTGCACTACAAAAAGTTTATTATAAAAATAGGGTTTCTTTCGAAGCTCAAGTGTGGTATGGACCAATTTTTTTTTCTAAATAGTTTAATAATATAAGACGTTGAGAAATAATCTTATAACGTCTACAAATATACCCCTTAGAAAAGGTTACGTGTAAAACGTTCAGAATCATAAGGAACGTGAATAACATTTGATTAAGGTATGTGAAGTGAATAAACAACTGTCATGGGGTGCAGTGAGAAAGTGGTTCCTTAGTTTCATTTTAAATGTAATAATGAACGATTGGCCAATCATTTAATTATGGCACTTTTATCACGGATTCCATTGTAGAACATTATAAAAGTAACTAAGACATATCTACCCGTGTACATGGCAATTATAATAATTCAATAATCACAATATTATAGTGGATAACGCCAATAAGTATAATACAATTAGATACCAATGAAAATAGTATAGTGTTTAATACATTCAGTAATATAAGTTATACATTGGATTATTTAAATACAACTACTTACAAAAGTAGATATCAATATAATTTCTTTGATATCAACACTAACACTGATATAATAAGTATAAAATAAGCGTATTACCGGATTCATCCGTCGGCATATCCGACGCTAATGATCCGTTTCAGACTTGTAACGTTAACATTCAAACCTAAAACATAAACACTTACCCACCACATAACTGTGTGAGGATATTATCTCGGTGGTTCAAACTTGTTTACGTTATGCCTTTTCCTTGTTGTCATTACTATCGGGAATTAATCGATTGAATTAAATAATTTATATAACATTGTTATATGTTCATGTGGAACGACGTCCCGAGTCTTTTTAAAGTGAAACTTTTTTTTTTTACATCGCCTCAAATTTTTTCCTCCGCCTATCGCATGTCGCATTACTACCGGTCGCGCAGTAGGGGTAAAGTGAAAGGCGTTCGGTATAGCAGCCAAGGTCAATATCGCGGCGACCATGAGTCAATTCATAATGTTTCAATGGTTTAAATAAATATTATGCTCAGTTTTAAAAATACTACGATCCGAAAAAAAAGTTTCACTTGTACCGTGATTTCATAAAACCACACAATAATTTTATTTCCATGTATTTGCTTAGTTGGTATACATCGGTGGTCGATTCTACCAATTAACATGTCTCACCCGTAAATTTAGCCACCAGTGGCTTAAATAATAGAACATAGCCCTATGTCGTCGCATTATCGAAGGAAAATATAAGCCGACACATTGTTCAACAATAGTTAATAAATTACGATTTAAATTCTAGAGCGACTGAAATCGATTACAGTTTGTTGCATGTTTAAGATTAATAATCTATTTTGGGATTCGTCATGTCTCTTTCCCTTTGTATTTCTCATTTGAAGTGGCTACCGGCGCCGTAATTTTTAATTTAGAGACTAGCTCTTGTAATGTCGATAGATGTTAACTATTTTTCATTTTGTTTTAACTCGAAGCCTGCTTCAGTATACCAATTGAAATGTTACTTGCGTTAGAGACGGCAAGTTTATTCCTCGGCGGTGGGTTGTGAGGTGGTGTTGGTGTTGGTGGGAGGCGGTTGGATGGCGTTCTGTCGCTGAGCTCGCTTCACGTCGGCGATGGTGGTGACCTTGGCCTCTTCGAGATCGCGCCAACGTTGGTAGTTGTTCGTCGCGTGGTTCACCAGCTCCGGCATATCGATGAATGCTGTCAATGTTTAAGTTAAATCGACTAAGTTTTCGTTATACATATCAGCATTATAAAGTTTTATTACCTATGTTGTTGCTTGAACGTTTATCTAAATACTAGCAGGTCTGGCGGACGTTGTCCTGCCCTGAATGTATGTGTATACCGAATGTGCATCATTTCAGAGAGGCTGCACATTTTTGGTAACTTTTCTCATGTTGTTCTTGTAATTGTTATAATAAGGTGTGTATAAAAGAAAGTGTTTGAAAAATCGTACGGAACAGTGAAACATTTGGGTTAAAAAATCCACATATAAAAAGCGAGTGTGTGAGTGAGATAAAGAACAGTAGATAGATGTTCAAAAATATTGATAGAATTGACAAATTGTCGCGTAGTTGTCATTTTATTTTACGACATGGTCGTACTGTAGAGAGAAGTCTAATGTCCTTCGTATGTACGGTGAATTTCAAATTCGAATTACAAGGAGTTAACGAGTCTCCGACTTGACAAGAATTTCAAGATGCGAAGGATTTAATTGCGACTTATGCCCGGTTTCTGAAGCCGTCAGTTAAACTATCAATAGCTATTGATTCAATAACGTTATCCATAAGACAAGCGGCGTTTAACTGTCAATGTTTCTGAATACAGAATGAGACGTAGACTGACATTTCTCGTGTCATTGTGTGTTCAGAAACCCAATTTGACAAGTTATCGAACCGATAGCGCTATTAAGCAGATAAACTACAGTTAAAAATGCTTCAGAAACCGGGCATTAGAAAGGCGCGAGTATATTTTATTTACTTTTAGAGTCAAATTTAAATAATAATTGCACTAAAATGTGTTATATTCGTGAAGTAAACTGTACAAATAACTAAAAAAATCTATTAACTCCTTTTGATTTAAGCAATTTATATATTTTTTTATTAATTACTTTTTCAAGTTGAACCAATGAACCAAAATCATGATCCTCGATATCATCACATCTTTCAACGTAAGTTTTGATTGTGGCTCTGGCTTCTAATAATGTAGATATTCATTGTAGTTGGTACAAGGCACAAACAATAGTTTAGAAGTCTCGAAAATTCCTTTTGGATTTTACTACTATTATTTCGGTGTAAACCAAGTAAAATGTCATTATATTTTACTAACTACGACTTATGGAGTCTCCTTTTTGAAATTCGAGATATAGAATATATAAATATGTCTTATCAATACTTCGCAGTGAAATAACATTTCTATTCGACTTGAAAAGTCGAAATAACTCGAGATACCGCGTATTTAGGTGTTCAACGGGAGGGAATGGGTTTTTTTTTACTTACTGAGAATTAGGACTTATCGAGGTTCGAGTTTAGAAATTTGACTGTATTATTATTATTAGTAATATGGAGTGAAATGAAGTTACCAGCCCAGGCTTCCATCATGTCTTTAATGATGTACTCGATAAAGCCGATCTGCGAGCGCGGGATGGAGCAGGACGCGCGGTCGAACATCGGCATCACGACCGGCAGCTCCTTCGCCTTCTCCTCGTCCGTTTGCAGGAAATACTCTTCGGCAATTCTACCCATTAACGTTTAGCGCTATTAGTAACACATAAACCAAGGAGGAGATTCATTAGATAGGTTCAATGTGCAAATTCGATTCTTTGCTTATTGATTTTTATGGAAAATATCGACATTTAGTGTAAAAATATTGTATAAGTTTTTAAAATTACCTAAACATTATTCTATTAATACCTTTTTTTTTTTAATGAAACTTTTTTTACATCGCCTCAATTTTTTTCGTCCATCTATCGCCATCGGAGTAGGGGTAAAGTGAAAGGTCCTCGACAGAGCAGCTAACGCCAATATGGCAGCGCCCATAGCTCAGTTCAACATTATTCAATGATTTAAATAAATATTGCGCTCAGTTTTTGAAATGCTAGATTCGAAAAAAAGTTTCACTTGCATCGTGGTTTCATAAAACCACATTTTTTTTGCAGTGGAATTAAAATTAGAATCAACTTCATCTCTTAAGGAATCTAAGCAATTAAAACAGAAATAATCATTATGATTATAATAACTGGAAAATTAGATTTTATGAAGTGAACTATTTTATCTCTCTATAATAACAATCCAAAGCTAGTTCTTCTATATAAAAAAAAACAATAGACGTCTGCATGTACATGCATCACATAAAAGCTACTGGACAGACTTCGATCATTTTTATTTAATGTAATGTCTTAGACAATTGGTCCTTACTTAAAAAAAAAATACCTCGTATGTTCATTTTATACATATCAAAGTTATTAAAATTTTAAAAAGCCACAATTTTAATGAGCAGTAAAGACAAAAAAAAACAATTTTTAAGCAAAGTATATGCTTAAATTTTTTTCTTTCTTCTGTACATAAAATATACTGTTAAGGTAATAAACGTCGCATACAAAGTCTGCGAGTATCAATCAGCTAGTAAAATTTTAAATACCTCCTCGCCCATTCGAACGCGAACTTCTGAGGTCTGGACGCGTTGGAAACATCGGCGCATTTGATCATCATTCTCTTCACCAAGATAACGTTCTCTGGCTGTGACAGCGCTGTTGTATCCAGCGACATCGGCTCCTTCAACGTAAAAAAAAAAAAAACAAATTAAAAATTTCATTATTATACATGTATTTCTTTTTTTACTTTCATATCACTATGATTGTAATATAAATATTTTCTTATTGTATAGTATAAAAGTTATTCCTGGTTCTCTCATGTGTTATTTCGCTTTATATTTTGGAATACTGGTGGCGTTTTACATAATATAGTTTGAGTATTGTGCACATGTGAAGTGGATGGGAAATAATACCACGCAGCATAGTTTCTTTTTTTTTATATTATAGGGGGCAAAAGAATAGGTGGGTCACCTGACGGTAAGTGATCACCACCGTTCATAGACACTAGCAACACCAGGGGAGTCGCAAGTGCGTTGCCGGCCTTTTAATATATGTGGGCCTCCGGCGCTCTCACTGACCGAACGAAACGCAACAGTGCAACCACTGTTACTTCACGTCGGCTCACGTCTGTGTGTCGGGTGGTACTACCTCGCGCGTTGGGCGAGCCGACACATACATGCTGAAACCAGTGATAGCTTCAGCGTAGCTCTACCACTTACACAAGATTCTGTTTTGCCACAAAAACTCCTTGGAAAGTTGTAACAAGACGGCCACCATCTTGTTAGTTAATTGAAATAATCGCATGAACTTGTAAAATCATTACATGCTTGGCAATGGCAATAATAATTTACTAGAATATTGGTTGCCATAAAAAAAAGATCCTAAAGAGGGTTGACGTTAGGCAGGTTGCTGGTCGTAAAGCACTAAATCCAATAAAAAAACAAAATATGTTGTATGGAATCCTGTTTAGGCGGGATTAAAGCAAATAAAAGAAGGAAAAGGTAGATTTACATACATCGGTGTGCATGCCGTCCTCCTTACTACCACTGGACTTCGCGTAGAACACGTTCACGAACTTTGCCAAGTGCTCGAAGTGCTTCGTCATTTCAGGTGGCGAGGATCATGTCGATGACGTTGTGCCGCACCGTCTTGTACGTGTCGCGGTCCAGGTTCTTGAATATGTTCACGCGATCGTCATCTGTCCAATACGTTATATTATATTACTTGTATTATTATCTAATCACAAATCTAAGGCCTAGTGCCAATTAAATCCCCTTTTCAATATGACATTTGTTTCCAAATTGATGAAGTTTTGGGGTAACAAATATAAAAAAAAAATACAACCGAATTGAGAATATCCCCTTTTTGAAAGCGGTTAATAAAATGATATATATTTTTAATCCAAAAAACGACGTAAACGTACTTCAGCGAAGAAATTGTGCGTGAATCATGGTAGAAAAGCTGTACCGACTGTACCCGATAAACCCGTCAAAATGACTTCCATTAATTTGTTGCTTCTCGGGATCATGCAATATATATCTAGATGTCAAGATGTATAGATGTCAAGTCGTGGTGGTCTAATGGTTTGACCGGTGGAATATCAACAGATGTCCACAGGTTCCAACCTCTGCATACATGTACCAACGAATTTTTCACAATTCCATACATTTATTAATTGAAATCGGGAACACTATCGGCTGATGGTAAAGGAAAACATCGCGAGGAAACCTGAACCTGAGAAATGTTCTTGTAGTATCACCGCATGTGGGATAAATATAGAACTGTGGATTTCTCAGATTTTGAAATCACCAATACGTCATGGGCTCGCGTGGTAATTGTGCCCATACCTTCCTTCGGGATAAGGCCTATGGCTTTGCAGTGGGTCTCTTATATGATGATGCTGATGAAGATATTTGATAATAACGAGTAGTGACGAGCTGTGAGTATGCCAGAAGGTAGTTAGATGTGATACTGACTGAGCGTGAGTTTGAAGGTGAGCGCGGCGTGGTGCGACTCGAGCACGCAGATGTCGTTGTAGAGGAGCGCGAGCGGATGGCGCGAGTTGCAGAGGAAGGCGGAGGAGGTGCCGGGGTGGTCGATGTCGTGCGCCGCCGCCGCTATCAGCGCCGCGGCCGCCTCCACAGGCTCCAGCACGCTCTTCAGCCGGTCCTTCTCCAGGAACACCGCCACCGCCTGATGATCCCAATACCACACTAATTCCATAAAAAACGCTTATTTATAACATCCGAACGGAGTTTTTGGCAGGATCTTCGAATGTAATGGTGAATTTTATATTTCATTCATAATCTTGTGTTATGTGGTTCTGTATTTTGTAATATTGGTGATGTTTTACGTAATATAGTTCGGTTATTGTGCACATGTGAAGTGGATGGGAAATAATGCCGCGTAGCATGGATTCCGATTTCCCATAAACACTCATAAGAAAGTGCAAACAAGACGACCACCATCCTGTTAGTTCATTGAAATAATCGCAAGAAACTTGTAATATCATTACCTACTCGACTGTGGCAGTAATATTCTATTAGAAGATTGGTTCCCAAGCTAAAATAAAATAATAACATCCTGACTATCTTTCCTTTTCCATTGCATAGCTCCCGCAGCAGGGGTAAAGCTTTTTTATGTGGGAAGAAATCCTACATTGAACACCCACAGCCTTGGGGAGCTGTGGGCTGTCAGACTCTTACTGACTAAAAAAACCCACGAGATACCGTCTGCCGCGCTATGGAGTGGCATAGGATCGAACAAGCAAGCACCATGCCACCCCGGCGACAAGGCCCAGCGCGAACGCCCTGAGCGCGACGACAGCCCGGTCAAGCTGCTTACCCGTCTACCGAACCAATGTGCAATGGAAAGTCAAGTGGCAGGGGTAAAGCTAGCACAACTCTATTAAGAAGGCAGTACAAACATTTAAAGAAACATAAATTAAAGATCTTGATGCAAAATGCCTTTCCAAAAAGTACCGTCAATTAGTAATTAGTTTAAGTTATTGACAGTTAAGAGGACTCAGTTGAAAAAACTAGTGTGTCGGTACGTATTCTTTTAAGTACACTGTTTGGATCAAAACAAAGGACCGCGATTCTGTCATCCCTAAATTCGGTGAGTACAAATTACAGGATATGTTTAAAATAATTTCGTGCTAAGTTATAATATATTCGGTGATATGATACCTGTAGAACATCAGCAGCATGAGTAGAGTTATGGTAGGTGTTGACGGCGTGGTAATTCGTTTCGATAACGGTGAGCCAGTGCAGCAAGGTCCTCTCGTCGCACTCGAGGGCCGCGCACACGTCGAAACGGCCTCCCATGAGAGCGAGGCCGAGGTGGGCGAGCGGCCGACCGCGAGTCAAGTCTTCCAGCCGGAATATCTCAAAGTCCCAACTGAGCGCCGTGTCGAGGAGTTCTCGCAGTTGACCTGTTGTCTGTTGCATCGGAAATAATAATATATATTGGAGATCAAACACTATTCAGAGAAGTATTATATATGTGGAGAATCTAACTCTAACAGGGACTCATCCCAGGCTTAACTCACTTTGAAAAATCATCCATGAAGGAATATTAGAAATAGTAGTTGATAGGGAATCAACAAAAATCGACACTTTTATGCAATAAAAAACAAATAATTAGCTCAACTGTAGTCAAAGTCAGTGAACTATTATGGTGTCTTCTGATTGAAATAATAAATATTAGACAACCATAGTAATTAACGATTTAGTCACTTTAGACCTAATGTAATACGAATTTTACTTAGAAGTTTGGGTTACTAATGAATTTAACTACTTTTGGACTGAAAACAGTCTCTTCTGACCGAACACGTGCCCTGATATATAGAAGCATAATATTTCATTGTTGAGTAGTTTATATGAAATTTTCATAAATACAGGAATATACTTTATACCTAATTTGGGAAAGCAGCATTTTATAGATGTTAAAATAAAAATAATTGAATACAGATGAACTGGTATTTTAGAGGCGTAGGTATGTAAAGAGTTTTCATAACAAAACGTAAGAAAGTAAGTAGTGCTTGTGTCAATGTCTACCGCATGAAGGATGTTTGACTGACAACAGATGATACACGAGGCATTCAAACACACTAAAATATTGTAGTTCCGTTAAAAAAGGTTATATATATATCGTTTTTTTTTTTTTTTATATATACATAAGTAATTTAAGTTTAAAATCCTCACCTTATGTTTGATGTTGGTTCTGTTGGTTTGAGATCGAACAACGGTAGAGTCGTTGCTGCTCCTACGCGATGACAGTACGTTCGTTGTACCCTGCTGATGTAAATTTACTATTATAGCCTGTGTATATGAAGTTATATCTTCAATTCGTGTTCAGTTAATAGTCGCTTAATAGTCAGTTACGATTATTAATAACATTTCTTTTTAATTTTATACTTAGTGACGATTAACAGCGAAGGAAGTAAAGGCACGTACGTATACTTTATTGTACCCGTATTAAAACTAAACTATAGCATCCAGTCTCTCTAATCTATTTGTTATTGTTTTTTGCAGAATATTAATGATAAAATTGATCTATTAAACTGAAATATTCTTTATTACATTTGAAACTTGACAAGAACTGATCAAAAATCTCAATCGGTTCGACGTTGTTTAATATAATTATTGTATTATCTTTTGAGACTGTTATAATGCTGTTACTATGTAAGGTTATTGGGCTAAAAGACTCCCGTTTAATTTACAGAAGAAAATAAAAGTAACCCGTGATTAAAAAGCTGAAATATTTATAAATGAAAAATACGATTCAGAAAATTATCGTACGCTATTCAAAAGACATAAATTAATTAGAAACAAAAAGATTACAGTTAGTTACATTTAATAAATACTAAATAGTATATTGTTATTCAGGTGTTAGAAAAGTATATAAATAAGAAGTAAAAAAAGCTATTTAGAATTAGTGACAGATTAGAAAATAACTTTTTCATTATTAACAGTACATAATTGTTTAGTACAAGGCAAATCTAAATATTAACAGTACATAATTGTTTAGTACAAGGCAAATCTAAATACTCTAGAAAATCAAAATAATTTCTACGTTATCATATTACATATACATGTGATGATTTTTTTTATAAACATTATTTCTATAAGTTTACAAGTTAGAGTAACTATTTATTCATGAATACTTTTTAATCGAACTTCAAGTCAATAAAACAGCATAAGCAGATCTATCTATATGTACTAAAGTAAAATCTATTCTAAATTCACTAATTTACGATTGTGAAGAACTAAATATTTTTGAGAGAATTAGTTATTATTAAGAAAAATTAACACCATTAGAGTTTACAGCAAGCTTTTAATTAGAAGTTTTGCGTCTACGTCTAGTCTAGAGAAATGGAAGTTTTTCTTTTGAAAAATGCACAAACAAGATGTGGTAAAAACCAAACTTCCTACCATATAAAAAAAGTTTGTGTTCACTTGCTCCCGCTGCCCCGGTACATCAGGTTCACAGACAAATAAACAATAATAATGTTAGTATAAATATATAGATAATTGCAACGACATTTTTTATAAATGTGTGTATTAAAATATATATAGCATTAAACTGCATGCGGCTTCAGTAATATATACGTATTTAAGTTTAGTTAACAGCTGGATCATTACAGTATCAGTTTAGGCCATTTTCCTTAATACATATAACTAAAATGTTTATATATAATATCGTGTGACGTATAATTGGTTTAGTCATTTATATATTCGTTAAGTGAGTTTAACCATATACATTTTTGATTTGATAATTAATTTTAAGAATCTATAAGAAAAGTTCATTAAAACAGTTCACTGTTTGCGATTCATATAGCACTATTCAGTTTTCAATTTTAAAATGTACATTTAAATAACATATTATAAATCATATAGAATATTATTAATATATATGAATAGTAGTTATTTTTAATTATAATAATTGTAAAATATAATAATAACTTACCGACAGCAAAGCTCCTATTAAATCAGTAGCGATGGGATCCTCCACCCTTAATTTGGGTTCGTCTCTCATTTGCGGTGAATAGAGTTCAGAGGTTCTCAACATGTCAACAGCCCTCTCGATGCACGCCACCGTCGACGGCGGAGCGCCCTCTGTCGCCGCGGACAGCAGGGATATCACCTAAAAGTGCATCATCACTGTCATAGAAACGGATTTATTTAATCTCGCTTGTAATGCAAATTATATTACAAATTCCGTTATTGAATTTGCCAATTTCGTTTTAGATGTAATAATAATAACTTCGACACTGACTCGACACAAATTTATAAAGTAAACTAAACTGATTTATCTTTAATATTCAATATTTTTTACCCGCCACTTCAGTGGAAGCGTCCTATCCACCGCCATCAATCACATGCATTACATTTTCAATACTATTGGTTAAACTCGTGACATATTCTGTAATTTTCCTTATAAATTAATTTTAGAATCATCGTGACGTATATTTAAAGGCAATTTGACAATGATTATTTATTAAACAATATATACATATAGGTGCACGTCGATTTAACAGCTATTTTACATACACAAGTTATTGTTATACAAATTTAATTCTTGCTCAAAATTCATAATGAAAACAAATGAAACAGATAACCACAGACACGCATTCAGTGGTTAGGATCGTGTTTATTACTGCGTGTCGTAAATTCATACATTAATAATGTATAATTGTTATTATCGCTCGACTTATGCCAACTTACTTGGATTAAAATTGGATTATACTCGTATATACCTACCTGTGTTATGCGCATTATTACGTTGTATTCCACAATAATCTTTTAGTATTTAGAGGGACAGAGACAAAGAGAGAGAGAGAAAGAGATATCAAAAAGAATACAACTAATTAGGCTGTACTATGAGTTCGTTTCTCGCTAGTAACGAATTTATTTATTGTTGGTTGTGCCTAGGGATCTAGTTAGAGGTAAAATTTGGTCTATTTCTTGTATGCTTCTTTATGCTTCTATTCTTGTTGTGTGATCTTGCATTATTGGTACCATGTGAGTTGATATACTCGTATAATGTTTTTAACATCTTTTGAGCTGATTATTATGAACATTTATATTTTTTTTGTTACATGTATAACTGATAGTATTCGTTTTCTACTTTTTTTTGTAACTGGGTATTCTATTTATTAAGTTAAACTGTTGTGATACGTAATGTTACTTATATATGTTTTGTGATATGTAAGTGACTGTATATCTATCGATTGGTGACGTAACATGGTTTTCAGTCTTCCAGTGCTTTTGCAAACTTCGCTGGCCCCTTTATATCTATCTATACATATAAATAAAATTGAAGTGTTTGTTTGTAATATCAAAATAACGACTTTTTCCTGTTTGGATATGAATGTATACACGATACTGATAACAAAAATACAATTTTTTAAATATTTGTCTGTCTGTCTGTCTGTATGTTCCGGGTAGTCTCCGATACAGCTGGAGGGCCGATTCTGACAGAAATTTCACTGACGGATAGTTAAAATTACAGTGGGTGACATAGGTTATTTTATTTTAGACTAGCTGTCATCCGTGGGTTCCTCTGTATTACTATCTCCAAAACGATTAGACCTATTTTTATGGGACTTTTACTGACAGATAGCTAACGTTATAAAAAGTAATTAAAGCCTTTTTATTTTGGACTAGCTTTTCTCCATGGCTTTCTTTGCAGTATTATCTACAAATCGTTTCAACCATTTTTCACGGAATTTTCACTAACAGATAGCTGATCCTATAAGAAGTAATTTACAATTATAAAAAAAAACGCATGCGAAGCTGCGGGCAACAGCTAGTTGTAAATATAAAACTCTAAAGTGTTTATGAGAACTACTTCTTGTTTCATAATAATCAGGAATATTTAAAGCACCAAGTGAAATACGTGGAAGTACCTTAAGTAAGTACCTTACCCCTTGCCCCCCTTGCTCTACCCTACCTTGTTAGTACAGATAGTGTTACAATTTAATCTCTTCTAAAAAGTTTCGCCTGGGTTGGTCTTCACCATCGTTCCAATTACACTACGTCGCTGACAAACATAAATGACACGAGTCGTCATATCATTACAATTTACATAGTTTATTATGAAATGTGTATAGAATCATAGAAATAGATCGGCTCGTAAATAAATTCAGTTAAAGATGATAAGGTTACCTTAGTAATGGGCGCCTCCAAGGGTAAACCTTGTAACTTCGCCAGCGACGTGCGCCGTAGCCCGTCGGATGCCACCGAACGGACATCGAGAGATCCACGCCTGATGGAATGCAAGGAACCCCTTCCACGTTCACCGTCAATTGCGTTAGTAGGCTCGCATACAAAAACCACGTGAGATGTCGTCCTGGAATTGGAATTGTATACAGTCTAACTAACATTTCTTTACTAACTGTTCTTTTTTGTTATTGTATGTATAACTGATAGTATTAGTTCTCTAATTTTTTTTTTCGTAACTGGGTATCTTATTTGTAAAGTTAAATTTTAGATTTACGCGCCATTTTTGTATTTTTATCTCGTTTTTAATTTTTACACGTATAACAAAGTAAGCTGGGTTTATGCCTAGAAGTGTAAAATAAAAAAACTAATAAAAAAAGAAGAAAAAACATTATAAATGCATATTTGAGTTATGTGCTTATTTGTTTGTTATACTTTCACGCCTTAGCTACCCAACCGGTTGTCTTGGAATTTTACGTATACGTTACCAAGTTTACCGAAAAGAATATAACGCAGCTTTCATAACCAAAAGAGCCATTCCTGTGGGATAGGTCAAAGGTAGTCCGGTGGAACTGTAAAGGCCTTATTGACTAGCAGTGTAGGTGCGTTCGAAAAAAAAAAAAAAGATAGGTCAAATATAAATTAAGACGAAAGAACCGCGGCAAAAAGTTAGTATCTAATATATCTCGATAAAAATAATGAACCCATCAAACATCGCGACGGCATCCGGTGTATTATTCGATTGTTGAGCGACATTAACCCTTCGGCTGATTTTTAAAGACCCAGATCTCTTTTTATTCCACGATATCGTACATTGTAAATTTCATGGTTTAGTAAAGAAGAGTTAGTACAAATTAAAAAATACGTTTTACATAAAAATATAATTTTACGATACATCATTTGTTATTTTTCTAAGTTTTATAATAAATCATTTACTTTTTAAGCTTATGCTGCAAACAGTCTATTAACCTGTGCCTTATTACGTTTACATTCGTTTGTATGGAACTTAACCTTTACGGTTTTAGACAGTCCAAGGGGTAATAAAAGTACGAATGCTTGTATATAATTGCATTATAGATAAGTTATAAAATGCTAGCAACGCTATACACTAGATACCACTTTGTTTCTGACAGTTACTTTTATTTTCCTTCCATTTCATTGTTATTGATACGTTTGATGTACTGACGTTAAACCTGCCAATTCACAGTAATAAGAGATATTATATTCAAAGAGCTGACTGAATGCATAACAACAAAACAGTTTTGGCCCTTTGAGCTATTCAAATTGTTAACGTGTTAGGTTCAAGTTACATTAGCCAGACGAGTATTACATAAAATCAATATTGCGAAGGTGCAATCCAGGGATGGGTGTCCGTAGCTATATTATTGTAATAAATTTGTATGACGTACTCGATTATTTCTTTTCTGGCCGTTATTTCATAGAATTATGAATTATATATTTATTTTATTGTGAATATAATAATGTATTCTGTTGGATTACAATAAAATTATGATATTCTGTAGTAGGAATAGAAATTTTTTTTCAGTGTTCAATATTACATATATGTATGGGGACTAGGATCGAGATAGAGTATGTGACGATCTACTAGCAATATCTGAAGAAAAACTACTAGAGATGTTGGTTTATAAATCTAGTTTTTGCTCGCAGGTTGTCTCGCGATCACGTATATTTAATCTATCCTTCGGAAGCATTCGTTTTTTGGACGAAATGTACCCAAAGGCCTATTCTGTACCCCTGACAATGTGTATGGATGCGTATGGATGTGTATAGATGTGTATGGATATGTGATTAGTTAAGTACTTAAGGTGTGAAAGCAACCCAACAAACAAATAAGAAAGGATAACAACCTACTAAGTAAATTATACTGTGTAAAAAAATCGAAAGTACCAACAATTGAATAAAAAACAATAATAGATTTTCATCGTTCTATTGTACATAGAGTATCAAACGATTCGTTCATACCGGTGACCTAAACACGTGACAGTGATATATTACCTTGTCAATCCAATAGTGGCGCCTCGACATGGTAATAAAATGGGGTCAGGAGCTGCTCTGCGGCGTAATGTGACCGGTGCCTCCCAATCCCTTGCTCCAGTTGTTGCTAGGCGCATTGCTTCGCCACCTGCTGCTTCCGTAAGAGGCCTAGGTGCTTCATCGACTCGCCAACCGAGCACACGGCACCAAGACTTGTTTGTCAGCTAAAACAAATGAATACACCATACTTTAATTATTGCAAATATAATTACAACTATTGGGTTAATAGACAATAAATTGTGGATTTCGCGTCCAAATAACTGAAATCTAAATCACAAAATCAAATTAATTAAAAATGTAATCTCAGTCTTCTATATTATTGTAAAGTTTTTCTTTATTTATTTCGCCATTGAAAACTTCGTACACCTTGATGGTTATACAGTCTGTTTTTTGAAGTTACATGTTTAGTTACTTGTTTTGGCGCGTTAGGGAAAAATTATGAGCATAAATTTTTACGAACCGTCACGAAAAATCGACACCCTGAAGTTAGCTATAGTCAACATTTTATTCAAAACAAGTATTACTTCTAAACCGTGTACATAAGTACACACACACTTTTATCTATATAAATATATATTAATTAACCCGTACAAAGTTAGTTTGTGGTAAAAAGAAATAATATAAAGAATGTTATATACAAAAACATTAATGTGAAAACCGGAAGCAAGGAAAATACTTTCGCTTTGATGGTCGCTTGTCGTTTTGTGTTTATGTAAATGAATATATTTTTCCAAATAAAGAATACAATAATATTTATAGTACAGTAGTAGTTTTGCAATGATATCTCGACTGGAATATTGCATTAATTATACTATCTTTACGAAATAATATGTTCTGAAAAAATAGACTTTTAAAAACACTACTCTTGTAGGCTGTTACTACAATAATCGAAGCACGTAGAATACAATTTAGTGTAAACCTCTATGAGTAGCACTTCTTACACACAGATTAAGGTAATTCTAGATTCTAGTGTTGTATTAGCGTTGCTACTGTTTAAAGTCATTACAAGATTCCTGACGCACTAATCTTGTTTGGAGTAGGTAATCATACTGGTTTGATTACTTGGACGTGTATCTTAGAAATAATGTTTTTATTTATTTACTAGTTCGTGCACGCTGCTACGTACACGTGAATGTGGTGGTCATTGTTCCATGGGAACTTCATGTATTATCTGGATTTATTATTGGATGCCCTCTTTTAGTTATAATTTGGTCACTATTACGTAATTTATCTTTAGAACATTTTTATCTTTATGTCTTCACTGTCCAGTAATTTAGCTGTCTTTGTTAAAATTTATTTTCTAATTACTGTATGAAAAACCTATGAAACAGCATAATGATATGGAGGCTAGGTAATACTCTGGATATAATATATGTCAGTCAAAATCGGTTTTACTTTTTTTAAGTGTTTCTTTTCCTCCATCGCCTCAAATTGTATCGTCTACCTATCGCATGTCGCATTACAGTCGGTCACGAAGTAAGATTTAGCACACGATTTACACAAAACCCTAAATCGAATAATTTTGCTAACTTTTTCAGTTAAATACCTACGATCCCAAAAAAGTTTCACTTGCATCGTGGTTTTATAAAACCACTGTATATTATTTTTGTATATTATGCATCCTTTTGTAGAAAATTGTTTAATTACATTTGTAAGTTTTGTAAATACTTAGATTATAATCATATTGTGCGATCATTAAAATGGAGTATTTGTAATTCTCACCTAAATAAGTACCACCATCAAACGATCTATTACCAAGCATATTTCAATGTGTTCCAGTTGACAAATTGACAACCGACGAATAGTAATTCAAGCTAAGTTAATAATAAAGGAAGAACTACGATTACTCTGGTATAAACTAGGTTTAAAAGTTATGGACAAAAGAGAAATATTCACTAGTATCCTCTGTTGATCATCGGTGATAGCGACGAGATCCCGGCACCTGTCAGCGGCGGCGGCTAGAGCAGCGGTGGCGGCGATGTGAGAACGTGCAGTGGCTGCTGCTGCCCGTGATTGTAGGATCTCTGCGCACCATGCTGTAGTACTGGACGTTTCCACCATTACCTGCAGATACATTCGACAATTTTAATGGTACCATAAATAATGCTACACTATCTTATATCATAGTAAAATACAAAAGTACGAATTCCTCAGACTTTTTGCTGATATACTTGATTCGGTTTTTCGGTTTTTCTGTAAATCCAACTAATTACAGCCACGAAAGAGAATATGTTTCGATACAATAAATTTTCATTAATAATAAATAGTATTTGAACGGACAGTGCTTGTTAGGAAATTACTATACAAATTTTATTGACTGTGTACAAAGCGATGTAATTTTGTTGAACGATCGAAGAAACATGAAGAAACAATTGGCGATTGCTCTTAATTGTAGCACGCATAATTGAAACTGATTGTCTTTTCAATTTTCGATGTTGAGTATGGTATAATATGGTATTTCTATACTTACCTAATCTTTATGAAAAACCTTTGTAAAGGACAGAAGAACAAGTCTCATTATAATGGTCTTTTTTTTTCTTTGAATATAAACATATTGTAAGAGTTTCAAGGTTTTACGATACGAGCAAACTTGCGCCAAAGTTTGTCGTTACCCGCCTCTAACTCATTATATACGTGGATAAAGGTGAGTTGTTTGCTGACGCGATATTCAACTCTATGAACACGAAATATATGTACAATAGTGCATTAAGAAACGAGGGTATTTTGGAAGAAATTAAGATTTATGGGCTTGTCGTGAAAAAGTCGTGGTGGTCTAGTGGTTTGACGGATGGAATATCAATACGATATTTGTAGTTTCGGACCTCGGCATGTACCAACGAGTTTTTTGGAATTTGCATACATTTCCTAATTGCAATAGGTGACACTATCGGCTGATAATGAAGGAAAACATCACGAGGAAACGTGTACCTGAGAAATGTTCTTGTAGTACTATCCTACATGGGAAAAATATAAAACTGTGGATTTTCTCAGAGTTTGAAATCGCCATTACGTCGTGGGCCGGCGTCGTGATTATGCCCATACCTTCGTTTGGGAAGAGGCCTATGGCGCTGTAATGGGTTTCTTACAGGCTGAGGTTGATGGGCTTTTTGTTATTAAGGATTGGTGATAAGCATTCTGCTAATCCTCGTCTGAGCAAAGTTTTTAGGTTGAAAATCAGTTGACAAGTCTAAATTCTGTGTGTTCGACCAAATGCACTAATATATATATTGTTACTCTTCTAGGATATTAGCATGTAAATAATTTCGAGCAAATGGACACGACTTTAAGGTTTGAATTAATTCTTTACACTAAATATGTTTTAAGCGTACAGAGGAAATATATTAATTATTAGTAATTTATATATAAATAAGCGTACATAATCCAATACATTTTTCACAGTGGCCTGTGAATCCTTTTTTATTTTCTTTGGTAGCTATAGCCGAGTTTTAGTGTATGTTATCA
This sequence comes from Antheraea assamensis, assembly GCA_035772565.1. Taxonomy (NCBI): domain Eukaryota; kingdom Metazoa; phylum Arthropoda; class Insecta; order Lepidoptera; family Saturniidae; genus Antheraea; species Antheraea assamensis. The sequence goes on along the minus strand of JAQQSE010000106.1, from coordinate 1,671,340 downwards.
ATTAAAAAAAAAGGAAAACATTTTGTTTTATTCGCATGCATAAGTCTGTATTCATCATTCTTCACGATCCTTACGTGTTATTTATCTACAATATTTCTACATTTTTTAGCAAAAATACTCAACAATATTGTATCTTAAAAAACCTTACGGGTTATGGTTGGTTTTCGGTCACTAGTACATATAATTACGTTTATATAATACTCTGGTCTTCTGAAGGTACGGATGTGTAATTAGCATCACGTCATTCTAGATAACTCGTGTAGTAGAAGCTCTTTTATTACCTGTATTAGTAGGCCACTTCGACGTTACCGCTCGGGATAAGTGGACGCATTTACATAAACTATCCTATTTGATATACACAGGGTTAATTTGAACGTCCCAGTTTCCACTCGGTTTAACCAGTTAATGTCTGTGTTTAACGACTTTACATTTGAAACGAATTTCTAATTGCGATTAATAGTTTTCATTTTAGTTTATAAATTAGCCTTTTTGCATATAAAATACCTTGGAGTGCATACAAATAAAACAAAATTGCTTTTCGTGTGTGTTTGTACGTTCTCTTAGTTTTTCTGAACAACGCAACGGCATTTGATAGAATTTCCTTTATACTTTACCAATTTCTTTTCAGAAGATTTATATATATAACTGATGTGTATCATATTTATATGAAGCAGAGCAAAAGTCTATGTATTTTAATGAAATTGTAAGAAATAATTTTGGCGTGTTATCCGGCAAAAAAGTCCCTGCGAATCGGACATAACCCATTATCTGGGTATCCGTTAGGGATTTCCGAATGTAAAAAAAATGTACCAGCATCATGTATCAACGAATTTTTCGGAATCCGTAAACATTTATTAATTTAGCCTACTCTTTCCTCAAAGGCTGGCAACGCATTTGTGATGCCTCTTGTGTCTGAGGTGTCCATGGGCGGCGGTGATTACTTACCATCAGGTAACCCGTCTGTTCGTTTACCTCCAATCGCATAAATAAAAAAATTGGTAACAATATTGACTGACGATGAAGAAAAGCATCGTGGGGAAACCTGAACCTGAGAATTGTTCTTATAGTACCACCGTATGTGGGAGAACATGGAACTTTGGATTTCTTGGAGTTTGAAATCACTAATAGGTCGTATGCTGGTGTGGTGATTATGCCCATACCTTCCTTTAGGAAGAGGCATATCTCTTACAGGTTGATATGTATGTGTAATGAAAAAAGCTTACCCTGTTGAAACCAGCTTCCAAATAAGGGAGGACTGCAAACTCATCCTTGAGGTATGCGCTGTAACAATGAAATAAATATTTAAATACACATTTTTTTATTTATAGTCGAATAATATTGTCTTTTGATTACTACCTGCTGTAAGTAGTACTTAAAATTTAATAAATATTCAACGGATAAAAACAATATCATAGACCCCCCGCCTTTGTATCTCTGTAATGACGAAATAACACAGGGCCGTTCAAAAAAACAAAACGGACCTTTGATAAACATACGTAGCACTGTTTGTTGTGTTTATATACTAATCCACTATAAAGAACATGGTAGCTCATTTTTCAATAAGTACTTTGTGGTGTAATTAAAAAGCGTTGTAAACCTCGGAGTTACTATGTCGTTCTCAGTCGGCTTATAAACATTGTGAGTGCTGCTATTAAACGCAACGTGTCTCGGAATGGCAGTTAATTACATATTTTATCGTCTATGTATACATATTAGGGTCATAGGGAACATACCCTATGTTTGAAAATTTTAACCCCCCTTCCGCTCCTTGGTGACCATCCGTAGCATATGCGAAGACCCTTTCCTCCTCTAATTTTCAAGTAGTAATTCGTAAATAGGGTTTTTGTCTTCATTAATTCATTTGTATTTTTTCTATTGCTTGCCTTGACAACAGTAGCGGATTTGCAGTCTTGGTCGCCCTACACCCCAGGCCATGAAGTAAGTAGCAGCCACCCTACCATAATGTGCACGAGCCTTTAGATTATTTACGTACTTTGAGTTATTTCTTGTTATCATCAGTGAATTTTTTATCACGATTGGCCGCCCTTAATATCTGGTTTCCCTAGACCCGGGCCTCCTGGGCCGTAAGGCAAATCCACCATTGCTTGACAAGGAATCCTTGTAACATTTAGAGAACGCATTGTACAGTCGATCGTACATAGACATTATTGTACAGTCGATCGTATACTCTCTTGGTAAAAACTCTCATCGATTTGCTTCTCAACTGCACTTCACTACAAACTGTTAGTTTTCAATGCGCTGACGTACCGGTATTTGTGTGTCAGTGTTGCCATCTGTGAGTTTTAAAAGTACTAAAGGCTATGCACCATACTTAAATATAGCACGAAAGGGTGCGAGATTTACTTTAGAGGATATTGAATACGTGACGAAAACCTAAAACCACCCACCCCCTCCTCCTTGTAACCATTGTGGTACTTTGAAGACCTCCCTCCCCCCTAAACGTTTCATGTAATATGGGTACGTTCCCATATGTTTTGAATGAATATTTTTTTCGCAAGTCCAATAAAATATTGTTTTATATACTGAAAGAAAAATGTGAATGTTTGCCTAACTACTTTTTTCCATTTAAAATACATAGAAAATATAGGACTTTTTTCAATTTCCAATTACTTAGTGGCATTTGTTGCTATCGTAATGGATCAAAGCGCAATTTGTACACAATAATAGGCTCTTTGAAAGTAAGTACTACTAGTTGATTGACGTCGCCTCATTTATTTTGGGTACGATTTACACGTCACCAACATAAATAATTTTTTTTTTTTACCAATATGTGGCAAAGTAATTCGTATATCTTTTCGCCTATGAGCCGTATCGCTTTCATACAAAGGACCTTATTGGTAGGAAATTAAATTTCTTTTAAAATTACTCTTTTCAATTTTCTTGTAACTTAGACTATTATGATTTAAATAAGACTATTTCGTAGAAATTAAACTTTAGTGACGTGCATATACCAAAATATATGTGTTAACGTCAAACTGTAAGTATGTTTAAGTAGTAAAAAGAAGTAAGTTGTAAGAATCTCTTATTGTCAGAGAAATTGTACAGATTACGCTTTGTTCCATTACAGCAGCTAAATGCTGCTACGTTATAGGAAATAGAAAAAAAAATCTTAAATTTCCTATTAAAACACGTAGAACGTAAAAACTTTATAATGCAAAAAAAAACGTTGTTAGAAATAAAATGAAGACCTAAAATTTTCAGGGAAGTTATTTTTTTAGTATTTAGTAGGATATATTGCTGGAAGAGTAAAAAAAAATATCGTTCAAAATGAGTCATTGTATTTTTTTTAATGCGATTTGAAGCAAACGAACAGACGGCTTATCTGATGGTAAGTAATCACTGCCGCCCATGGACACCTGAGACACGAGGGGCATCATAGATGCGTTGCCGGCTTTTGAGGAAGAAGTAGGCTCTTTTCTTGAAGGTTTGTGGGCTGTATTGGCCCGGAAACGCTGCCACTGAGAGTTAATTCCATAGGACCGACGTACATGGGAAAAACGCACGTAAGAACTTCATAGTAGACGACTTCCAACAATCGAGATGACATCGAATGATCGAGATTTTTATATATTTTCAACAAACATTTAGAAACAGATGTTGGTTGGTATATCAGAGGCCGATAAACTCCATTCTTGTTTGACCTATTACTATGAAAGATGTAAGTGTGTTTTAATGAAGAATACTTTGACGCTATGTTTTTTTATATTATAACTCGTGACTGGATGGTGCTAAGCTACATTTTTTTATTATTCAGTTTTATATCGTAATTTAACGCGAACGAAGGGGCTGGCACCTGCTAATTACAGTATAAAAATGAAGGACGTATAAAGGAATACACCTTCGTAAAATAATATGATAAAAAAAAATGTCATCCTTTGTACGTACAATAGAATGAATGAATTAATTTTATACAATTTTGTATCTCACATTGCTATCACTTTAATATATATCTATAGGGATTTGGAAGAAAAATTATAAAAAACGTGAGCGACTGGCGTTGATATTTTATATTAAATTAATCAACAATGAAACGTAAGTATAAGTACATTTCTTTTTTCTGATCTCAAACACTTAAATATACATAACATTACTGGAGAAACACTTTACATGGAAAGAGGCGTGAAAGCAATATTTTGTTTGATGTCGTACTCGAAATTGTGTTATTCTTTAGACTCTCATCAAATGTCACGTCCTAGTACACTTTTTGTGCTGACAATATTACGTGGAAAATATATTAAAGAATTTTTAAGGCAACGATTTTTTTTAAACATGTTTCTTACGTTATATCCATATCATCATCATCTTACCCTTATCCCCACCTAAGTAGGGTCGGCACAACATGTTTTCCTTTTCCACTCTTCCCTGTCAGATGTCACCTCAGTATTCAGAGTTTTTATACACATATCATTTTTCACACAATCCATCTACACCTTTTTCGGTCTTCCTCTACTCCTATATCCGTCCACTTTCAAACTCAAAACTTTTCTTGTTACATGACTTTCATCTCTTCTCATAATATTCCCGTGCTATGCTAAGCTATTACTCCTCAACTGCTCTGTCACTGGTGCTATTTTCAAACTTCCTCTGATATACTCATTCTTAATCTTATCCATTCTTGTTACACCATACATCCATCTTAACATTCGCATTTCTGCCATACGTAATCTTTTCTCATCCGTCTCTTTCGTAGCCCAGCACTCGGATCCATATAACACAGCTGGTCTTATTATAGTTTTATACACCTTCCCCTTGAGTTTGAACGGCATTTGTGGGTCACAAATTACCCCAGACACCTTTCGCCAATTCATCCTCCCTGCATTTATCTTATTCCTCACGTCCTTGTCTATTCCACCGTCGTTTAGGATCAATAAGCCGAGGTACCGAAAATTGGAGCAGGCTAGTAAGAACACACCGTTGAAGGTAATATGACAAAAACTGGATGGACCCCCGAAGTCACAGAAGTTAAGTACTGATCTTTAAACCAACATTCTCGAGTTTCTCTTGCTATTTCTCCAGTCTACTATGGACCTCGGCAGCATTTTATTTTATATCCGTATATGTAATAATAAAACAGCCTAAATTCTTTAAATAATGCGATAAAAAAAAAAACAATATACAGATTTTCTTTAATGGCGGCACAGAATTCTTCTTCATAGTAATTACTTAGGCAACGAGTCCTGAATAGGACTAGTCGGCATTACCGACAATATCAGCAGAACATTACCGATTGTCAAATCGATATAATAAAACTATCGATACGAAGATTATGTAAAACCTTAAATAATTAAAATGTATATGAAATTGAAATTTATTACATTAAATTAAATAAAAACTATGTGTCTACATTTGATAGATAATTTTCTTATAGTCGTCTATAGGCATTTCCACAGTGTTACCTATCGATGTACTTCAGTAATTTCATCAGAGGATCAATAAATTAGGCTAATATCAAATCAGGTTTTGTGTACCGTTTTACAATGCTTACTAAGAGAGATTAATCAGATCATTCTGACATGATAATCAGCATATGATAGAATTCATTGTGTAAAAGTTATTTTGTTGTCGGTTTTTCTAGAGAACAAGACAGGAATGTTTTCTGAACAGTTATTAATTTGAATAACCATTCATTCATTCAATCATTCATTCTTGTTATATTAAGTTATAGCATAATTAAATGTTTAATATTAATATTTGTATAAACTGAAGCGATTGGTAATCTAAACTATATGTACATTTGAAAGCATTTACCTTATAACCTATTTACTGGATTTTAAAAACGAGCCCAGCAATAAGCGAGTTATAATATAAATGTACTATAGATAAATATTCTAAGAAAATATCCGAATAAAACGGATACACATTTTTTTAATATTTACTACATTCACCGTGATGTGTTTGAATTTCAGCGCTGTATAATAATTTATCTGTTAAGCAATAATATACGGAATGCAGAGGTACCTACGCTGGTATTCAAGCAATGAGAGGAATGCGCCGACTGTGATATTATAGTTATATTTAGCGGTAAGTTATAAACAACTACACTACTACGTTAAAATTGGATTATATTCACAATTGTATTCGATTATTTACTATAAATGATATATATTATCACATTATTTTGAAATAAGGATATCTTAAATGATAAATTAAATTACATTAGAACAACCCTATTAACACAAACAGAATTAGATTATTATCCTTTAGTTTGAATTCTATTAGATACAAGAATTCATATTATTAGTTGTATTAACAGAAAATCGAGTATGTATTTTTATTCAAATGATATCTTCAGCATATCACATCTACAACAATATAAGATGAATGATAAATCATACTTTTGTACTGAACATAAATAATTATTAATAAAAAGTTCACATACCACTTTTTTAAAAACAAACTAAAATGTATAAAAATTTTTGTTTTCAGATTTTCAGAAGGATTTAAATCAAATTTCTCAACTGGTATAGATTTTCTCATTAATTTGTGATTGTTAATTTTGAATAGTTATATAAATATATGTAAGATTTGAAACGAAAAACGTGGCCATGTTCAAAATATTAAGTTCATTAGAAAGTTAGCTAAAAATCAATTGCAAAATTTCGTTCGACTAGATATATAATAAAGGACGTTAATAAAAACTTGGTAAAATTTAATTAGCATTAACTGTTATATTACTAACTGTCGTCGAGAGAAATGCTGTTGGGTATAAAACTCGTTTTCAAAAATAAGTAAATATTGTTGTGGAATAAAGTAAGACATTGGTATTTTAGGTTAATCTATGGTTTACTCTGTAATGTTAAATTTGTCTCTATTAAAAAAGTAGCAAGAAAATAAAGACGTCGGAAGTACCGCACTGTTGTTTTATTATTATAATAGAAAAGGACCCTAACAAATATGATGCCGAAGATACATTTTACAATGAATAGTACAATTGGTTATACCATTAATATTCTGGCATTATTCTTTGTACGTAAAATCAACACGATTTCTTGCAATTATTTGAACAGTTCGAGATAAAGTGAGAACCCACAAATTTTCGTTCATCAAAATATCTGTTAGAAATTCCGACTTCATTTGCCCATTGTAGAGAATTGTAAAATTCATAAACGGTATTTCCTCTTCGTAACGACTGAACTAAATATAGAGTAATATCTTATTTCGGTGTTTACGTATTTTAATTCATAATTGTGTAGATAGCTTTAGATTTTTTTTTGTATAAAACACATCTATAGAAAAACATGTCACAATGTTATTTTTACTTAAAGAAAATGACTTTATTTTTTTAAATAGATGTCCGCTTAAACGCTCATGTTTGTCATGAAGTTGGATCGGCGTCACACCATTATACACAACACTGTTTATCTTCGGTATGAATGTACCCAAGTCTCAGAACAATGTTTCGGAAGGTGTGTCGTCACACGTTAACATATACTTTGTTTCCGTTCCGGCGATAATTGGTTCAAAATATATTTTGGATATGTATTTAAAAATTTTGTGGTATTTATTCTCGCTAAAAGTCGAGAATGGCTGGACTGATTTGGCTAATTTTGATCTTGAAATATTTGTGGAAGTTCAGGGAAGGTATAAACGGCGAGACGCATAAATAATAAGGAAAGAAAAAATACTAAAAAAAGACTATTTAATTTTCAAAGTCCAAAATGTCACTAGCTACGAAACATTTGATGTCTTTTGTCATTTTACAACTACAAAATGGTCATTCGCTTGTCAAATACTTACAGGTGTGTTCAGAAATTTGTCTGTCACATAGCTGTAGTATGAAAAGTCCGATCTCTTTGGTCTGTTTTGTTGGAACACAAAATAGTTCTGTTGCAGAAATAAAAATAGTATATGAGAAAACTTTAAATAGGTTAAGTGCATAACTGTGTTACATTTATGATATAAATAAAAAATAAGTTTTGACCACATTTTACACAAATATATGTAAGTGATATGAAGTTCACCGGATTATCTAGTTTCTATAATATACACTACCGAAATAAAGAATTTATTTTTAGTAAGACATAACGCAACAATTGGTAGCGAATTAAGCCTGTTAATCTTTTGAATTAAATGAAACAAATTAAAAGGCAGATATAATTCATATGTTCATCATTGATTATCATACATAATCATGTCTATATTTGCTACAATGCTTATTTAATATAGAATGCAACATAGTCTGGATCGATTCAACAAGTTTTAAAATACAACTTATGGTATTCATAAAACACCATAACAAAATATTATTATGGTATTTTATGAATCGATCGTCTGAAATATAATCGTTTGATTACAGGTTCTTTTTTGTATCATTAGAACGAAGTCCCTTATTGCGGCTTGCGCTGAGAGTTGCCTAGTAGGAAACGTCACGTAAAGAAAAAGCGTTATGCCCCTCCACGCGACTTTCACTCTCTCTGTCTCGTTCTATTGTATACAAGACGAGCATCTTGCACTACCAATTCTACAACCTCAATACTGAACCCATGGAAATTTCATTATGCTTATTTTAATAAAAAAAATTTTACATAAGTTATAGTTCACTATTTTGCATCTAATTTATATCTAATTCTAAGTACCAGGTATATCTACGGAGTAATAAATGCCTATAACACAACATTCTCTTGTGTTTTTATTTCCTAGTCGGTAAAGCTTTGTTGTAACATGATACAGTAATGCCGTGTCCAAATCGTGTCTCATCGTAATGGACACAAATCCCTCATATTTGTCGCTGTCGCATTGTTTATGAAAATAAATTGTCTGGATATGTGAACAGCCCATACATTCATTTGTAAATGTGCGTCAATTTAAATAAAGCTTTATTGTACGTTTACACTAATTGGTGTTTATGGGCCTAAAAACATTATAACTCAATTATTATTATCCACCTTGAATGTATAAAGATGTGTAATTTTACCATTTTGTCTATTTAAGTACTCTATAGGTTTAATATAGGTCATTGTTATTGTGCAAGTAAGTCTATTTTCTATTAAACATTTTAAAGCGATCGATATAAACTTGTGTTTATTTTTTATGAATAAATTTGATGCGAAAAACAGCCAGACAAACGTAAAATAAAGAGAGCTTTTGGCGGCCTTGGCACGTACCTATTACAAAGAGTTGTATAGTGCTCTAAGTGAAAACTTCTTTAATACTTTGTTATTTGAAACCCAATGAAACGAAAAAGCGACATTAAAAAGAGATAAACATTTATAGGATTTAACATGTGAGAGAATGAGATAGAATACATTATACAGTGTTTCTTTATTATTTTTTGAAATACCTAGCTAATACTTGCTCTGATCCGAGCCTTGTACGTGTGTATGTTTGTACGTATGTAAGTAAATGTGCGTGTGTGTGCGCCTGCGAAATACGAAACTTTTGGAAAACTTTAGGTATTCTTTTAACTCGTGTGAACTGCACATTTTGTTTTTAAACTCTGATTACTTATTATTATGAATAATTCCTTATTTCGGTTTATTATTAATCTGTTACTATATTATTCGTTTATTTATAAAAAATATTAATTCCCACATGAACTACTCCACCCCTTTGGGTTGAATTTTGAAATAATGCTGAAACCCGTCTTACGTTAATTGGGTCGATGAGTATTATTAACACAGAGGTTCAAATAGATGTGACCCAACAAATACTATTTCCCATTTTCCGAAAAATACTATTCCACTCCTTTTTCACACCCTTAGGGGTTTAATTTCCAGAAATCTCTTCTCAAATGGTCCTCCCGATACAAACTCAATATCCTTTCCAAACAAATTTCAATCCTTAGTACTTTCGGCTGGGTGATGATGACTCAGTCGAAATTGTACCTTTTATTTGTATACGATATATAAATATAGTTGTGCTCGCGGATTCCTACAAGTTAGTCGTTATTTATGGTTATTATTATATGTTATAATAAATTTTTGAGTTATATTGAAATGGGTATTGTGTAAATATTATTCGCTTCCAAGTAATGTTTGAACGGTACAGAAGTTGAAGTGCTGCAATGCCATCTAGTGAGGATTGATAATATGAAAACTTTTTCCATGAAAACACATAGGGGTTTACCATTTACCAACTCCTATGGTGATACGTCGAAGTTATCGTCGTCGTCGATGTTCGAGTTTATCAATCAGATATAGGTTTCACCAGCGTACACTTTTATAGTATAACTTTAGCCTAAACCGGTGTTTAGAATTATCGTACCAAAAATAGTTATCGATTGAGGCTTTTGCGTCGTAATATTTTCACTTATATCTATGATAAGGGACACCATCGTGTATTATTTCATTTGATTGTAGGTGTTCATACTCCACGTTACGATGGCAACTAAGAAAATAACCCCGCATTCAACGGGAGAGATATATATGTAGGCGTAAATACGCCGGGAAAAACGAAAGCAAATATAATTCATATTTCAAGGATCTGAGAGTCATTGATTATATTTATTTTGAGAAAAGGTACAGCGATAAGTAGTAATATGTTTGGGGTATTCGTACAAAGGGGTGGGATTTAAGTATGTGATTAAAACATTATAGGGTATGGTTTGTGGACTTTTGTAGCTATTTCAAACGACAAAAGGTCCTTTATTTTTCATTATATAAATATAGCACAAAAAGATTTTAATGTTCTTAAATATTCAATTTTATTTTTTTCCGCTTATGAACATTTTGATATCAAACGACAATTAAATAAAATATTACTCTTTACAAATATAAGATGAAATAGAAATTCCTACAAAAGATGAACACTTCTTTCGGTAAAAAATCAATATAGTCTTAAGTTCCGGTGGAAAGGTTTTCCAGCTCAGTGAATGGAACTACACCGTTCAGCAGAAATCCCGTCAAACATATTTCAATGCGGTCACTCGCTTGACTAGTTTCTTACATATCCGGTCAGAAATTGTACTAAACGATACACTACTGTTAATATCTTTAGAACGCTGCACTATTTAGTATTGATATATAGATATCTCTACGAAAATTACGAACCGTAAGTAATAGTTTTAGAAGAAAAACCAGAGTCCATAAAAGTGTTTGTAAAAGCAAACAATATCGAAATCGATTCTTTAAAAACTAATATCCCAGTGGGATGATCAAATTCTATTTTAACAAAATAAAATATATAAGAAAAAGTCTAATATATATAAATAAAAGTTAAGATATAGTAAGTGTTCGGGTAACATCGTACGTACCTTTAATGAAGCAATCCCTTTCACAGCCCATAAAGGGTCCGTCGACCCACTTCTAGGTACATGAAAGGTTTATTCACTTCTGTCAATTTAGACTCGACGTTTACAACTAAATACCATCAGGGACAAGCCGGTCACGCAATTTTCGCTTGTGAAGGATTTTTTTTTTCTTTTAATTCAATCGACGGTTAAGAATCAATACCACTCATCTCAATGTCTAGTAATTTTTTGCCTTTAATGCAGTAAACATAAAAATCGAATTTCGCTCGAGCTATCAAATAATTTGTGTAAAAATTAATACAATTTCAAAAGTTATTCGTTGTGTTAATACCAGAGATCGTATTTTTTTTTTCAAATAGTTTCCTTTTGTATTTGTTCTGTAATGTAACGTTAGTTTTGGTTTTTTAAATACTGTTTGTAGAATTACTTATCCGATCATGATGACCTTCCATTCATGTTTATGAAGTTGTTACGCCATCGCAACACACCATAACTACTGACCAAGAGTGATGTCCCACGGTATGCCAGGTGCACGGGGCATCGAATCAGCAATTTCAGTGGAAACGTTCGCCACCCCAATTTCTCAGTTCTCACAGTATTTTAATCGAGTCAACAATTTCAGTGGAAACGTTCGGTAACCTGGTTCCTCCGTTCCCACATGCTTTGGTATAGATGATTAAACCAAAATGTAATTAGCCAGTGTTAACCTAACATCGGTACCACTATTAAGTTGATTTTTTTTTTTTTTTATGTTCCGGCTCTGACCTTCGTAACTAAGTATCTAATGTTTGATTACGTCAACGAAATATTGTTTCAAAAACGTTACAAATGTTTTGTAACTTTGTGCCATTAACATAAAGTAATTTTATTTCATAATTATGTCATAAAACAATTTATTAAAAATTCAAAATCGAAATACTTTGCAGTTTACAACGATTAAGATGCCGTCGCCGCAACAACTCGACTGGTTTAACAGTAATATGTGTTAATTAATTAAAATTGTAAACCTAAATTTAATCCTAGTAAATAACATAACATTTTTAAAATTCTACAGTAATTACTTTGTAGATTACGAAGATTAAAATGCAGTCGCCGCAACAATTCGACTGGTTTAACAGTAATATGTGTTATTTAATTAAAATTGCAAGCCTAAATTTAATCCAAAATAACGTTTAATTTTTATAATTCTACAGTAAATACTTTGTAGTTTACGAAGATTAAAATGTAGTCGCCGCAACAATTCGACTGGTTTAACAGTAATATGTGTTATTTAATTAAAATTGCAAGCCTAAATTTAATCCAAAATAACATAACATTTTTAAAATTCTACAGTAATTACTTTGTAGATTACGAAGATTAAAATGTAGTCGCCGCAACAATTCGACTGGTTTAACAGTAATATGTGTTATTTAATTAAAATTGCAAGCCTAAATTTAATCCAAAATAACATAACATTTTTAAAATTCTACAGTAATTACTTTGTAGATTACGAAGATTAAAATGTAGTCGCCGCAACAATTCGACTGGTTTAACAGTAATATGTGTTATTTAATTAAAATTGCAAGCCTAAATTTAATCCAAAATAACATAACATTTTTAAAATTCTACAGTAATTACTTTGTAGATTACGAAGATTAAAATGTAGTCGCCGCAACAATTCGACTGGTTTAACAGTAATATGTGTTATTTAATTAAAATTGCAAGCCTAAATTTAATCCAAAATAACATAACATTTTTTAAATTCTACAGTAATTACTTTGTAGATTACGAAGATTAAAATGTAGTCGCCGCAACAATTCGACTGGTTTAACAGTAATATGTGTTATTTAATTAAAATTGCAAGCCTAAATTTAATCCAAAATAACATAACATTTTTTAAATTCTACAGTAATTACTTTGTAGATTACGAAGATTAAAATGCAGTCGCCGCAACAATTCGACTGGTTTAACAGTAATATGTGTTATTTAATTAAAATTGCAAGCCTAAATTTAATCCAAAATAACGTTTAATTTTTATAATTCTACAGTAAATACTTTGTAGTTTACAAAGATTAAAATGCCGTCGCCGCAACAATTCGACTGGTTTAACAATAATATGTGTTAATTAATTAAAATTGCAAGCCTAAATTTAATTCAAAATAACATTAAATTTTTAAAATTCTACAGTTAATACTTTGTAGTTTACAAAGATTAAAATGCCGTCGCCGCAACAATTCGACTGGTTTAACAATATCCGACACTGAGTAAATTGATATAGTAAATTAAATAAAACTCCTGCTACGGGTAACTCCGTGGCGGGGCTAGCAATTTTCCGATATTAAAAAATAATTGAAACTGTAACTAGGGAACGAAACGGGAAGCAGCGGTTTACGATGCGTATCGTGGTGAAAAATATTATATAGCTATTAAAAAGAAACATGTTTTTTTTTAATTTATCACCGAGCCTCACACAATTTTATGTAGGTACTATGTACAAGAATATGGAGGCAATACATTTTTATTAATAAATAATTTATTTTCAAAACTCATAGAGTACATTCATTGTTGAAATGTATCAGTATGATATTGTGTTTGCATGTTTATTTGTCAGTGTGTGAATTTATAGGCAATTTTGATAAAATTCAATCGTCTCTGAGCGATCTTTATAGATACCAAATTAATACGCCATCGATTGTCTTCCATTTTACATTTTAATACAGTCTTCGCACCACGGTCTAAAAGGTGTCCGTACAACAAGGGAATGAAAATTAAGAACAATCTATTTTATAACCGTTTGCCATTAATATCCTACAATCTTATTTATTATTCCTCCCACAAAATCCCTTTTAAATCGATGGAGCGTTGCTTAAAGTATCAAAATATCTGGTGGAAACGTTGATGTATTTGCATTTCCTTAAAGCTGTATTTATTAAATGACACCTACATTTTATTGAGAACGTGACTAGAGTATTAATGCAAGTATTAAGTGGAATGTGTCTTTTAAATAATATCTAAAGCTTTCCCTTGTATTGGTAACGGTAATAGTTTCAACTAGATTTTTTATTATGTTATCTGTCGCTAAGTTTTTTTGATTAAAAACTACGAGATAACTAAATGATGTCAATATTATAGAACAGCTCGTAAATGAAACCGCAAACAAATTCAAGTTAAGAAATAATTTCGTTTCCATAATTTCCTAGTAAACAAAAAAAACAATAAACGTTACGCGTTCTTTTTTGTTGGACTGGAACTTTCTGTGGAAATTGTTTGAAAGTTTAATAAAATGTTCTGCTCAAATATGAAACATCGATGTTACAAGGTTTTATAATGTTCTACGAAAAATGAAATATACAAACTGAGACTGCCTTTTATAAGATTTGTTACTACAATAAAAGAATGACCTTGAAGATGTTCGTTCAGAAAATAGTGAGAATACTTATTCCTTTTAGCATTTCCTCCAGTACTCACCCTCTTAGTAATTCCTTTATGAATACTGGACTTTACTAATAGTAGAAGTGCGAATAGGAGTTAGTTTGTTGTATTTTAAGTTTTCACGCTTTAACTACACCATGGTATAATGGTTAAGGGTATAAAAAAGACCAAGGTAACTTTACACCCAGAAAAGTGTACTCTGTTCTTGGAGGGATAAGTAAAATCTACACTAATACGAGCAAAGCCGTCGGCAAAAGCTAGTATTATATAAATGCTCCAATAGGATCAATGAGTAGTTATAGCATATACTGTATACAGATATTAGTTATTACTTGTTAATTACTTGTGTCCACTTTTAATTCACAAGGTTGTAAGCATATGAATTCAGTTATTACTGGTTGGTAAAATTCATAAAACAGTAAATAAAAGGAATGTAATAAATTTAGAAACAATATATTCGATGTCATCTCTGAGCGTGGTTTTACTGCGAAGAATAAAGCGAGATTTAATAACGCCGAGCAAACAATGAAGCCTTAAACAAAAAAAGAAAATTTTCAGTTATCATTATACCCCTTAAAAAGAAGGGCAATCGACACGGGAATCATTATTATATCCTGTTAATAATAGTGTATGAGAACGTTCTAGTTATTATAGAGAAACATTGATGCAATTCCTTTAAAATTACTCACTAAAATTAGAAATTGAATATTACACTGAATTGCTTTGTTTCTTGATTTTAGTGATATATATTGTACTAGCAGGCTCGGCGGACGCTGTCCTGCCCTGATATTAAAAAGTATACACTTATGTGCATAAAATTGACTTTTTCCGATTCTTTCAATAATTATCATTATATTTCAACCAATTTACAAAAAAAAACCAGGACAAATTATATACCTAAACCTTCCTGGTGAATTACTCTATCTCTTGGTGAAGGGTGCATTACAATCCTGTTCAGTAGTTTTTGAGTTTATAGCGAACTTCCAGACAGACAAACAGATGCGGCGGACGACTTTGTTTTATAATATGCAGTGATTATACCTTATATTTTGTATCGTGAAGCACTATATGCGTAGATTGGAGATCCAGAAAGTTAACAATGTAATTCAATATAGGTTATGTTAAAATAGAACCACTAGTTCCTACATATAATTTACAATATAAAGGTAAATAAATCTGCGTACATTAATTTGAGGGGAAACACAGATAAAAATTATCCCACAACTGTTTGCACTTAACAATTCATTTGGCGAACGAGACCGTCCGTAAATTGAATTTATTTTGAGTGAAAATGAAATTGTTCCTCAGCCCATCACATAGAGTTATCTCGGATGTTTGTAATTCATTTCACCATCTAATTTACTTTTACTAAAATAGTCCATAATTTGTATTTTCATCTCTTTTGCATATTTTTTTTCAGATTAAGTTGTTACTTGTCTGCTGACAAGCGTGAAATATATGTACCTGATGTTAAGTAGTCACTATAGCCTATAGGTGATGTACGAGATAACATCGTATATTGCATACGTTGCATTTTTTTATATATTATAGGGGGCAAACGAACAGGTGGGTCACCTGATGGTAAGTGATCACCGCCGTCCATAGATACTAGCAACACCAGGGGAGTCGCAAGTGCGTTGCCGGCCTTTTAATATATGTGGGCCTCCGGCGCTCTCACTGGCCGAACGAAACGCAACAGTGCAAGCGCTGTTACTTCACGTCGGGTTTCTGTGAGAGGGTGGTACTACCCCGGGCGAGCCGACCCAGTCATTCTGAAACCTGTAATAGTTTCAGCGTAGCTCTACCACCTAGCTGTGCCTGTGCCGAAATCAGGCGTAACGCTAATAAATTAATATTTGTAATAGAGTGTAGTGTTAGTTTATCACTCAACGCGGACGCTTTTACTTATCATACCCGATTGCCCGTATTCTAATTTTGTCATAACCAAAATTTGTAGACTGTAGACCACTACAGCTAATATAATTTTTTTGATCCTTCGAGCCCGTTTTTTCGAACAGCTGTGTATAACCATCCTCAATAATACTGTAGTCTCGAGGCCAATGATTATAGACTTCTGAGAACTGAATGGGAACTCCTCATGTGTCCAGTATAAGATGTTACCCACATCCTTCGAAGTGGAACATTGCGCTATTGTGGTAGGAATATATGTAACAATGGTTGCAAACCTTTTTTGTGTGTAAGCTCTTTTGTACATATTGTATAGGCGCACAATTATACTTAGCCCCAGACTTGAAATTTTGTAGTAAATAATTGTGTGGTATTGAAAATTTATTATGTTGTTTATTAACTTTTATTTTTAGCTTTGTCTGCATTATTTATTGTATTAACAATATATTTTATGTATAGAAGAAAAAGCATAAGTAACACGCCGCTTGCCCCACTTCTCCACGGCAAGAAAACCCATATCGCTGAACGCGTAACAGGTACTTATAAAATCGTAGTTTATTGTAACTCTATATTAAGTGAAGATATCGTTATATTTTTTAAATAAGAGTTAAGTGTCTAAGAAGTAAAAGTAAACATAATTGATTAAAATGAATCTTTTTTTTAAATACTTTATAGGTTAGCGTTTGACCACAATCTTATCTGATGTTAAATGATGACGTGGTCTAAGATGGTAGTCACTCTAAACCTAGAGGGAGACTGGCTCTCAAGTACCTACTGCTGCCGGAATATACCAACAGGTGCTTGGCAACAAATTTTCAACCTAAGGCGGACTTAGAAAAAGCCCTACCACCATGCTATGGTTTCATCACGATGTTTTCCTTCACCGAAAGTTCCGACTCAGTTACTAAGATTCGGACCTACGTCCTTCGACGCTGTGTCCGAACACACTACTAACTGGGGCATCATCACTTCAAATCTAGAAGTTTTTGCGTGATACGCTCACGACGACATGCCTGCATCATTTTATTTGTATAGATTTATTCTTTAACCCGTTTATTACAAAATACCCCTTCATTATAAAAATACCCTTTTTCCTTTAGAACACATTTACTAAACACCTTTTATTTACTTTATCCACTTCAAAGCTTAGCACCACTACTTATTTGTTATCGACCTTTAACGATCCGATGGTTGAACAAGAACTGACTATTCTCCCTTTGTCGCTGATGATATTAAAATACGATTACAATGCATTTCCGATGACCAATAAATAGAGACACTAAACAAATTCTAAAACTGACATCAGGAAGCTCACTGAAGTCCGTTTAAATCATTTGAATATCATAAAATATTATAAAGGCAATATTAAATCGATAAAATCAATTACCAAAAATAGAAATCATGACACGTTTTAAAACATTATCCAATTGTAAATACATAAAACAGACTCGTATACGAGTAGGTAATCCGTAACGAGATCGCACCTTTACATCATACTCCCGAATGGCTAAGGACGGCTATCTAATACGTCACGGCTTACATCAAAACGGGTTTTACGATGATAAAGTAGACCACATCACTTCGGACGGTCACAATCAAAAAGCGAATCGGCCCAGTTATACCGTTTATCGTATAAAAAAGCCGTTTTTTTATGTGCCAGTCAAAGAGGCGAAACGTGTTACTTGTTTTGCGTCAGGGATTTTATGTGATAAATAATAACATTTGATGTGGGCGCGTGGATCGGTTTATGTCGCATTAAAAATCTCTGATCGTAAAGCACCTCCCGGTATATATTGCACTGATTTTGATAATAGATTAGCTGTTTACGTTCGTGCGTCTGTTGACATCATCGTTTTTCGTAAATCATATACCAAAGCCGGAAGCTTATAAGCGATTAATGTATTTTATATCTTTAGGTGTGTTATTCTTGATATAATCCCAATACTGTGCCAATATGTTTGATTATAAATATTATGACGTATTAATCGCGCACCTACACGCGTCTTCCCTCCATGTTAATATATACGTATATATATATTATACATCATTGCTTTTGTTCGCAATTACGTTCAAGTCAATGTAGATTTTGAACATAAGTCCATGTTACTCGCTGATTATGTAGCTTTTTATATGCATAAAGAATTTTCAAAATCGGTTAAGTATTTATTGAGTTCATATATTACAAACAAAAATAAAACAAATCTTTTCTATATATAACAGTAAGTATAAAAAAATTATCAATAAAAAAATTTGGGAACCGATTTTTTTCCTGCCCACCTTTGTCGAAAGTCGAAATTTTTAATATTTTTTTATTGTATTTATGATAGTAAATTACAAAAAAAAAGGAATTATAACCGAATTTTGACCACTAGACAATCACTAATTCCTATACTTGCAAGGTAATATTTA
Organism: Antheraea assamensis; assembly: GCA_035772565.1. Taxonomy (NCBI): domain Eukaryota; kingdom Metazoa; phylum Arthropoda; class Insecta; order Lepidoptera; family Saturniidae; genus Antheraea; species Antheraea assamensis. Next base: position 1,652,403 of record JAQQSE010000106.1, on the reverse strand, counting down.
TAGGTTTTGATGGCGATTTCAGTGGCTATTTTTTTTTTTTTTTTTATATTGTAGGGGGCAAACGAACAGGTGGGTCACCTGATGGTAAGTGATCACCGCCGTCCATAGACTACTAGCGACACCAGAGGAGTCGCAAGTGCGTTGCCGGCCTTTTAATATATATGGGCCTCCGGCGCTCTCACTGACCGAACGAAACGCAAGCAGTGCAAGCACTGTTACTTCACGTCGGTATTCTGTGAGAGGGTGGTACTACCCCGGGCGAGCCGACCCATTCATGCTGAAACCAGTAATAGCTTCAGCGTAGCTCTACCACCTACGAAAACAATCGTCAGCAAGACATAATCAAGAAGATTCCAAGGAGAGTTGACGTCTCCGTACAAAATATGAAAGAAGAAATCACAGAAGAAAACCAGGGTCGGTTGCGAGTGGGATAAGAATTAGGAAAAAGTAGGAGTGATGTAATAAATAATTTCAAAGCACCGCTTTTCGACAAATAGTTAATACACCAAACGAGTAATATACAAAAAAGCAACAGTAACTAAGAGTTGTATAAAATGAACCATACAAATATCAAACGAAATGAAATAATACAAGCAGTGTAGACGTACGTACGTGCAAAATGCAATAATAAAACTGTATGAGTTCGTAGCACGTAGCAAATATCAACATAATTATTCGACACCGGCGATACGTATTAAAGCGAACAAACAATCAGTAATGTTAGTAATCAATTCCTAGAGGCATATTAATAATATTACGACGTGAAGAAATAGTCTCGAGTACAATTAAACAACGTAGAGGTAAAGGTCTAAATATTTTTTTATGTACAAGAAATCCATGTTATAAGTTTGCATTCGTTTTACAACTGGTGAATTATCACGTTTTTTTTTTATTTCTGAAGGTATCAAGGATATTGAAGTCAATGATATTAAACATTCTAAAACAAATAATTAAGCAAGTTCTGATTAGTATAAACATACTTGAAGAATTTTTTTTCTTACTGAATTTTTAATAGGCCCGCCTGGATAGTATCCTCAAGTTGAAAGTCTGTCGTCAAGCACCTACAGTTTTGTGTGTTTCGGCAGCTTCATTTGGCAGGCAGTCCCTCTAGGTATAGGGTGTGTACCATGAACCACATCGTCATTTAACGTCAGAAGTGAATGTGGGTAAATTATAAGACCGATAGAATATTAAAAAACCGCGATCATTATTACAATGAATATATGGGAATAAAATATAACATATATTTTGATTTCTCACTAGCTGAGCTATGCGGTTTCAATTGCTTTTAATTTTTCAATGCTTAAATTATTGCAATTTAGATAACACATAAAAATTTCCATATAAGGCATACCAGTTACGTAGGGAGCATCGCTCATATAAGCATGGGATGGTCAATCCGCCCTCGACGCCCGACTCCCCGCGTTACCCCACTTGGCCCACCTGTACTTCGCTGCCACTTAGAATAATTATTATCCCACAATTTGATTGATGATAGCTCCGGTCCTAAGGCTCTTAATGTAATGTTAAATAACTTATAATCGTCCGCATTAAATAGGCTACAATTGATATCTGGATAGTGGTTCCAGAGGTTAACATATTTAAACAAAAAAACTTTTTAGTTTTATAATAATAGGATACCAATGGTAAACAGGTCAGCTTAACCGCTTGTTTAGTTTGTAGATTTGTACACGCGAACTTGTACGAGTAGTCTAAAATAACGATGCAAACATTTGAAGTATATTATTATGTATATTTAGTTAGTGTTTGATATAAAGAACTTCGTACTGAATGTACTGGCTTATTTCAAAATTAATTTATATTACATTTACATTTTGCATCATCATAATTTTTACAATGGCTGGCAAACTAGGCAGAGTCTGTATCTTGCTAGCTAGAATACGATGAATCAGCTTCTGTTTTTAACAAGCAGCATCTTCGCGAACCTTACACGTATGAAAATCTACTGAACGGATTTTGGTATAAATTTACAATACTATAGCTTATTTTGCTTAAACTAACCAAAATATTACGATTGAAAGAGTTTCGCAATCTGAAAGATAAATCGGCAAACTGTCGGGAGTTACACGAAGATAATGCATGACATTGTTATTTATGAAGATGCACAAGTAGATGAAAGTCGCGGTCGGATCCTAGTGACTTATAAAGTGCTCGGCTAAATTGTCAGAAATATACACATAAAACCATCGAAAATATAATAAAAGTTCGCAACTCGTTATGGATATTAATAAAGTTTCGCACGATGTTGCGGTGAGTAACAATAATACTATGGCTAAAGTTGTTAGTTGCTTTAATAGAGAGCAATTTATATAGCAGGTGACTTGAATAGAATGTGGAGTTACGTTGCTCCAACAGAATTGTGTGCGCAAATTGATTTATAAAGTGTCATTATTATGTACCTAAATAGGCGAAATTAAAACAATTTGGTACTATTTTCTCAGTGTTGTAAATCGATTATCTTTATTTTTTAAATTTAGTAGCTATTGACGAGCTTTAGTGTTACCAATAAAAAAAATCGGAAACGGTTTTTTTCCTTACAACTGACCGCTTATTTATTTATTTATTTCAAAAAGTTTATATTTTTAATGAAAATGATTAATCATTTTGCTACGAGCGTCTATCATATCTTGATGGAATGTCACAGAAATCATAATCAGAGAACGCTGTTTGTTAAGAATTGTAATAATTAATATTACTATCGGGGATGTAGGTGTCTATCACATCACTTTAACAGCATCGACTTCGGACTCTTCTAAAATACAATGTAGTTTGTTCCGTACCGAATTCTAACAATTTTTTACTTCATTTTACATTTTTTAATTATCATCGTCACATTCGTTACATTTATCTGCGTATGTATGGTAATATGGAATGCATGGTAATAACCAGGCGTGCATAAACAATTCCTAAGTATATAACATTCCTCCATCGCAGTACTTTTAATATAGGCCATGGTTGGAAGTATAGTTTGTATAAACTGCTAAACATCGCGGCGCACTTAATATAACTTTTAATAAAGGAGGGTGGAAAATTCTGGAAGGCCGAACACATTATTTGAACTATTCGACAAAGTTTGAAACGGACTACATTTAGAACTCTTTTGTTTCCTATTGTCGATGGTTGATTCGTTGTTTATTTGAAATATATAGAAAAAGAACGTGAACGTGAAGCGATTATGGCTTAGTTAGTAGTGTGTTCGGACACAGCGTCGAAGGACGTAGGTTCGAATCCAAGCAACTGAGTCGTAGCTTTCGGTGAAGGAAAACATCGTGATGAAACCATAGCATGGTGGTAGGGCTTTTTCTAAGTCCGTTTGGCTGAACTACCACCCTCAAGTTAAAATCTGTCGCCAAGCACGTGTTAGGTGTGTTCCGGCAGCTAGCACTTGAGAGCTAGTCTCCCACTAGGTTAAGCCTGACTTATATCTTAGACCACATCATCATTTAATATCAGATGAGATTGTGGTCAAAACGTTTACCTATAAAGTATATAAAAAAGAACAAGTTTATGTATGTTTAAATAAGTTTATGTACAATTAAACTCATTTTTTTTTGAATTAAAATACACACTAGTATTTCTATTTTAATGTTCTGTCTAAACTCTCCGCTCAAACGTGTGATCCGATTTAGATGTAAGTCCGCAAACGTTGAGTGAAATAATAATCATGGAGTTCAATTTCTTTCATTTCCTTTATTGCTGAGGCTATATTGGATATTATTGTTTCGATTATTAGTTGGACAACTCCGGTATATTATTGTTACGAAATTAGTTGATCGTTCTCTTGCTTTTGATTACACTTTTATCTGGTTTGCCGAAATCAGGAGTTTAAACGTTGATAGAATTAGCTAAATCTGTTAATACAACTTCTCGATCTTTTTAATAGGAGTGTATAAGTAAATAAAGCGAGTGAATAATTTAAGGGAGGGAGAGACAAATGTATTAAATTAGCTAATCTTAAGTAAATCTTTGGTTTAATAAATAAGAGAAGTGAAAGGACTAAATTAATATATATGTGTATATATATATATATATATATATAAATATATATATATATTAAGATTATGAAAACGGTTTTCAAGCAAGCAAAAAAATGTTATGAAAAAAGGTCAAAATAAAATGGGAAGACGTAATATATCGCTCAGGTGTCCCTCAGTTGTGTTGGCTTCTGTTATTTTTTTCATTTACAACATTTAATTTCTGGACGCTCTCATTAATATTTACAAAGATCGTATAATAAAACTTGAAAGCCGGTTTCATTTTCGTTTTCATCTTGTTTTTTTTTTCTTTTATCTTAATATTTTAATTAAGTCAATTAATTAGGTCTTATTTATATTTTTCTTTTCCTTACATAATTAGATCAATTTATGAAGGTTTTACTAGAGGTTTTGTTGCTAATAACGCGTTTATCTGTATGTATGAGGTATTGTTCTATTAACTATAAAGTATGGGAATTGCTTAAATTCCGGCTAATTTTATTATACTTCGTGGACTAAACGGTGAAAGGTATATGTCCTCTTAGTATGTATAACACTAAAAATATTAATAACATAATATCACTGCATATTTTAAAACAAAATCGTCTGTAGCGTCCGTCTGTCTGTCTGTATGTTCGCGATAAACTCAAAAATTACTAAACAGATTGTTATGCGCCAATCGATAGATATCACCAATAGATAGAGTAATACATGAGGAAGCTTTATGTATATAATTTGTTAAGGTTTATTTGTAAATTGCTTGAAATATAATGATAATTGTTCAAAGAATCATAAAAGTCAAGCCTACTGGGAGCTTTCGTCGAAAACGCTACCTAATCCCTTTGAGATATAACAAAACAATGCATACTGAGATATTCCTCTTTTATAGATCTACAAAAATATCTACGATGGCATATACCTATCTTTTTAGGATAGCTTACCACAGCCATCTATCTTTTATAACTGGTCACATATAATGAGGTAATTGGAAGGCTATTTAGACGGATACAGTATTTATTAATCTTTATCAAATTAAATACATTAGTTACCTTAAACATTTCATGCACATAAGTATATTTTTATTACTATCAGGGCAGGACAACGTCCGCCGGGCCTGCTAGTATATATATAATTTTGAGATATCGGTACATAAGATGATGTATTAATAATGTTTACTCAAAATAAGTTACAAGTAAAAGAATTACGATTAATCTTTAAAAAAAAGAAGGTGCACTGGCCAGTAAAATTACGATTTGGTATCACATAATGAAAACTGAACTTTTCTATAAAAAGTCAATATTCCTTCCAAAGTCAATAAGGATCACGGCAACGCCTACGGCCGGGTATATCCATGATTTATATCCGGGAAGTGTGGCTGGCTCGGTCGCCTGTCAACTCACCCGGGTTTAATTATCTCGAGACTTCGTTTGTTTTTGTTTTTATATGTATAGTGTTTTAGATATATATGTACACGGGATGAAATTGAGGTCACTGGCACAATTTCAATGGGCATTGGTAGCGTATTTATTTAAAAAATATATTTTAATAACTTAACTGCTAAATACAGCTGCATTTTTTTTTATATTATAGGGGGCAAACGAGCAGGTGGGTCACCTGATGATAAGTGATCACCGCCGTCCATAGACACTAGCAACACCAGGGGAGTCGCAAGTGCGTTGCCGGCCTTTTAAATATGTGGGCCTCCGGCGCTCTCACTGACCGAACGAAACGCAACAGTGCAACCACTGTTACTTCACGTCGGTTTTCTGTGAGAGGGTGGTACTACCCCGGACGAGCCGACCCATTCATGCTGAAACCAGTAATAGCTTCAGCGTAGCTCTACCACCTTAATAGTTCTTCTGTCACATCTGTTTTTATAACAATTAAAAAAGTGACCACGACCATGTTAACAGATCTGCCGCGGCTTCACACGGTAACAGTTTACGTACCTACTGCACCCTAATATACAATAATACTTCGAAAGGGCCGTAGTTTCGAGATCGATTATAATAGACAAATACTCCCGAAGACTGCGTTTCAACGCTATGTATGGTATGCCTGTTGCTAAATACATCCTTTGGACTAGAATACAGTAGAAACAAGTACCGCTGCTCTTGCAATAAAAATAGGTGTAGCTCTTGCAGTAGAAATAGATTTTCTCCCGCAAGTTCTCTGACTTTTATCTCACTTTATCACCCATACTAAATTATTGTTGTAAGATTGATGTGGCGTGGTAAAAGTCCACTGTTATACAAAAACATTTTTAATCTGGCAACAGATTAGATTAGAGAGAACAACAGAAAGCAATTTCTGCATGACACGATTATTTGTAACTTGGAAATTGAGTTTTTGGCGGGATCTTGGTCTGTCATGTAGTGGCTTTTATATTTTATTCATAATCTTGTTATTAGACTCTATATTTTGTAATATTGGTGGTGTCTTACGTAATATAGTTCAGTTATTATGCACATGTGAAGCGGATAGGAAATAATACCACGGAGCATGCATTCTGAGATGCCACCAAAACTCCATGGAAAGTTCTAACAAGGAAACCACCATCTTGTTAGAACATTATAATTATCACAAGACACTTACTTGAAACAAAACATTGACACTGGCAAATGCTTCTGCGGTGCCAAAACAAGAAGAAGAAGAACTTAGAAATTGTTAAACTGTCACTTATTAAAAATAGCTTTGTGTTTAGTCTTTTCTAGTAATTTTTCAAGCGAGCCATATAAATATCATGTGCAAACACACAATATTGGTATACACATATTATTTATATTCTCATACAAATAAAACTAAACTTAATTATTATATTTTACTCGGCTGTGCAGTGTTTTTTGAGTAGGTACGTCTATTTCTTTTGATACATTTCTATTTTGACACGGTTCTTTCTATAGTCCGCCTACTTTCTTTCGTTACCATTCTGTAAGGAATCTGTCTTTCTCGACGTACCCAACGTTATTTAAGCTCAATTATATAAACACCGATGTTCATCAGTTTTAGTATATTTTCATAACCTTTTCTTAATATTTACAACCTTGTCAGAAATGTTGATATGATTCAAATATATTTTACATGTACGGAGCTACAGCCTAAACTACATGTCATTAATTTTGACAATACCATATAAATTTAATTAGATTATAAAAAAAATTACGTCAATATAAACATCGAATCAGAGTGAACACTGATTATCTACTTCTACACTCTGTCATTTTAGCTTTAAAAACATCCAACAAAACTCGAGAAACTTTTACGATTTCCAATGGAATATATCCAGGGGTAAAGTTTTTAAGTAACCTTCTAACTTTATATACAAAGTATGAAGAATATGTCTTGTCGTTTGGGAGACAAAATGGCAAGTTGTTTGCGAACTCCACGATTTGTTAGTAGAAATATGGATCTTTCTGGACGTGAATAAAAAACTGTTGTAGTGTAAAGTCATATTGGTATTTACTGCTGTAAAACAACGAATTGTTTAATATGTTTACAATAGTTTGGTTGCCATGGCAACAGAAACAATGAAATAAACAACACATTTGTCTGTCATGTAGTGGATTTTATATTTTAGTCTAAGTCTTGTGATATTCGACCATAAATTTTGTAATATTGGTGGTATTTTACGTAGTATAGTTCGGTCGGTATGCATAAGGGAAGTGGTTGGAAAATAATATCACGGAGTATGAATTCTGAGATGTCAAAGAAACTCTCTGGAAAGATCTAACAACAGGGCCACCAACTTGTTAGAACATTGAAATTACCACAAGACACTTGTAATATTAATATACCTACTCGACAATAGCAGTGATGATAATCTAAAAGATTATTTGCCGGAAATGTTAATGTATTTCTGTTATTAAAACCTGTTCTTCTGAAAGTATAACAATAATAATAATAAAACAAAATTAACTCTGATTACGTAATATTACTTCGTATTATTTTATTTCCATTCGTACTTATTTAATCACATTCACCTTAATAAGGTATATCTCTGAAGATGAAAAAGAAAATAAATCATATCAGAATATTTGAATACACGTGAAAGATACTGCAGAAGACACAAAGAAAAAGGTAACAAGCTTAGTGTATTATACATCCGCATTATTATCCTTCGAGGAAGAGATACGTACCTTTTTTTAACAACTGCTATAAGAATTATGTGGTGAGTGTTCTTCGTGCCCCTTATTGCCCTGAAACAAAATAAATTTATATTAAGTATAACGTATATTGTCTAATGAAGATATATTTTGAAAATACACTGTTTATACAAATTATGTTCTCTTGTTTTCCTTAGTAATCATTCTCCTTTTTGTTTATTACACTGTGCCCTTTTTGTGTCAAGTACTTGTGTTTGCTATGTACAAAATATATATAGCTTGTCATTACTTATATACTGGTTTATTTTAATACACATTTGTACTATATTAGGTACTTTTCTGTTAGCCAGGCGCTGGTGGAAAATCGTCAAATAATGTGGAATTCCGCCAAATTTCTTACAACCATAAGGGAAATGTTTGTTTGGGGTAATACGTAAACTTCGCTGCATTTTCAGTTTTCTGTTAGGTTAGGTTAGACTTGTGGTGAAAAGAAGGCGCGAGCTGGTCGCGGCAGTGGTCGGCAAGCGTCTCTGAATTCATTCAAAACAAAGCACGTATTCCTTTAAACGCGGCCGGCTTGCTCTTTATTATCATTACAGTTCTGACGTATCCTAACCGAAAACTGAGAATAGAGCACATGACCCCAAACAAACATTTCCCTTATGGTTGTAAGAAATTTGGCGGCATTCTACATTATTTGGCGATTTTTCGCTTCCACCGGGTCACGGAACGTTTGCACCCGGCTAACGGAAATGTACCCTATCTTATTCGAAGATTTTATATCTCATTTATGAATTTCATTACTACTGTTCTTTTTTAATTATTCATTTATGTAATTATGTTTCACAACAGTAATTTTATTTTAATTTTTCATAATTTATTACCTGCTTATTGCAAATGTATTTAGGTCTATTGTATTAAGACTGATGTAGAATTTTAACCACTATTTGTATATACTAATTTCGTTTTTATCGAATAAGAAACAAAGTAGGAAGTTAAAACAATAGTTCAATTAGTTTAAGTGATTTGTTAAATATTGTCTAGAAAATAATTTAATTTCAACTAGTGAATAATAAAAAAAAGTCATGGTGGTCTAGCGGTTTAACCGGATGAATATCAATCCCATGTCCACAGGTTTCGACGCCCAGCATGTACCACGTACTACGAAATTCGCATACATTTACTAATTTCAATTGGTATCACTATCGGCTGACGATTAAGGAAAGCAACGTGAGGAAAATTGAACCTGAGAAATGTTCTTGTAGTACCACCGTATGTAAGATAAATATACAACTGTGTATTCCTCAGAGTTTGAAATCGCCAATACATCGTGGGCTGGCGTGGTGATTATGCCCATAACTTGCTTCAGGTAGAGGTCTATGGCCCTGCAGTGGGTCTCTTACAGACAATTGATGATGATAGATAATAAGAATTAATATTTAAAAAGAGAAAACTGTGAAATTCGAGTTCATTGTACTTTTTATACTAATCCTTATGGCTGGATGCCAGTTTTATATGTCCGCAATAGCGTAGAATTTTTTGGCTGCTTTGTATAATATCTTTATGGATTTATTCCGCACAGTAACAAATGTTTTGTTCTAACAAATGTTTATTGATCGGTGTAAGTTCAAGTTTCACATTAAAGACTGTATATGTCATTTATTTTTAAATTTATTCTTAAGTTGTGTATCATAAAGTCAAGTTTACATCTGGTCTAACTACATATATTCACAAGTTAATAGATGTTTACACTACTAGGTCAGTCAACTTTGCTTACATTCAGAGGATATAATGCCTTGCAATATTTTACCTTTGAAGACAGCACCTGAGGTTGATACCATATATATATGAATAAAACGGGCAGTTTAAAACAATTTGGAGTATGGGATCTCTTCTATCACTAAAGATAAACTTTTAGGAATGCTATATCTTAACTCTGGCCTGCGAATAAATCTATGACAATTTAATGTATTTATGTATTATGCACAAAACCTAGATAAGCTAGATTTTATATATGACTGGTATAATTTTAATACTGCGAATAATCACAAGCCAGGACTAGTAAATATAATAACAGTTTTTGAGGTAATAATGTTCTATTCCATAATAAGGTCCTAAAGTATAATTCCAAATGATCCAGTAAGTTGTGAGAGACAATGAAGTCTGAATATGACACATCCGTTACAACATCCGTTAAAAAATAATCTCTATTGAGTGTCTTATTGACTCTTCATGATGTCTGGAATATTTTATTGATCATTTAAATTGACACGTTTTCATATAGTGTATCAAGGAAGGAACCTTTCCTAATTTGTGATTTTATAGAATAAATTTAAAGAGGCTTATTATGCTATAATGCAAAGGCAGAACAAAACGATTCCTAAACAATAAAAAATCACCTGACAATACGTTTAATTTATAAATAAAATCGTAAAGGATACAAAGATGAAAGATCTCTCAACAATAACGTTATAATAACACAATCGAGCGGAAATTTCATTGTGAATGTACAACGTCGAAAATAGAGGAAACCTTTTAAAATACCAAAGACCGGATGAAAGCAACTCGGCAGATATTTATTTAATAACTGATCTCTTTAATATGAGATTATATTAAGGAAGTATATATTCATAATTTATATTTTCTAAAAGAAACGTTTGTGTAATTCACCGCTTATAATTTTAATTGAAATAGTTGGAAGTGTTTTGTTTGTATTGTTATTTGTTAAGACTATGAATTTGTTAGTTACCAGGCCACTTTAGGTGAATGTCAATAAGCACGTTATGCCTATAAGATAGCATAGAATACATAGATATAACATTTAATTATGTTTTTACATCTTTCATGTGGCTTCGCACGCGTTTTTTCCAGTCATTATTTACGCCTCCTAATTTTATTTTCAATTATATCTTGTAACATTTAAAATTATATGATTTTTAAAGTATTTTCATTATCATCATTACATATTATAAAACAAAGTCGTCCGCCGCGGCTGTATGTCTGTCTGGATGTTCGCGATAAACTCAAAAACTACTGAACGGATTGTTTTTTTTTTTATATATTATAGGGGGCAAACGAACAGGTGGGTCACCTGATGGTAAGTGATCACCGCCGTCCATAGACACTAGCAACACCAGGGGAGTTGCAAGTGCGTTGCCGGCCTTTTAATATATGTGGGCCTCCGGCGCTCTCACTGACCGAACGAAACGCAACAGTGCATATCCATATAATGCGGTCTTCACCAATGATAGAATAATACATGAGGACGGTATAAGTTTTGTCTAAATTGGTTGAAATATAACGATATTTGTTGGATGTGTTGGAAAAAGTCAAGCCGCCTGGGAGCTTTCATCGAAAACGCTGCGTAATTCTTTTGAGATATAACATAACGCATAGTGAGATATTCCTCATCTATAGATCTACAAAAAAGTCTACGATGGCGCTTATACCTATATTTTAACGATAGCTTAGTATATCCATCTAATTTCTAAAAAAAGGGTCACATGTAAAGAGGTAATTGAAAGGCTATTTAGACGAATATAGTAGTAATCCTTATGAAAATAAATACATTATCTTAAACATTTTATGGACATAAGTATATATTTTTAATATCAGGTCAGGACAACGTCAGCCGAGCCTGCTATGCAACTCTTTACCGCAAAAACTATTAACTTCCTAAAATTCGAAGGTAACACAAAATAAAGAGAGCTTTTCAATATTCCCCCTGAATATCAATAACGCCCTAGTAATTGTTTTCAGGAGTGTTTCAAGGAAAACTTGATTATACAACGAAATAACTAAGCAAATGAAACCCGACGCCAACGAACAGAACGTAACCATGATAATTAGTGAAATAATGTTTGCAAATTGTTGAAAAAGAAATAAATATTCGTTAAGGAATGAAATCTGAAAATAATTAGGTTAAATCGGGTTCTATAAGCCATCTTAATGAACTTCCCAATGATTACTAATTAAATAAGAAATCGTTCAGTCAAAGCCGTTTAACTTTCAACAATATTTATTCCCAAATAACTGGTTATAATTTCAGGTTTTTAAAGTGAAACCTTTTTTTATATCGCCTCAAATTTTTCGTTCATCTATCGCATGTCGCATCGCAGCCGGCCGCGGAGTAAGGGTAAAGCAAAAAGCGCTCGGCAAAGCAGCTAAAGACAATATGGCGGCGCCCATAGCTCAATTTAAAATGATTCAATGATTTGAATAATAATTGTGCTCAGTTTTAAAAAAGATTTATAATCTACTAGCGGTCCGCTCCGGCTTCGCACGGGTATAAAATATATAGCCTATGTCATTCACTGAAAAAATGATTAAAATCGATCCAGTAGTTTTGATTTATTCATTACTGCCCGTGGCCCGCACGCGTTTAATTTGGAGTAACCTCAAAAATAACATTACTTCTCCACTATTTAATTTATATTATTATTCATATAAACCTTCCTCTTCGAGCACTCTATCTATTAAAAAAAACCTCATCAAAATCCGGTGCGTTAAAGATTTAAGTATACATAGGGATATAGGGACAGAGAAAATGACTTTGTTTTATACTATGTAGTGATCATAATTAACATTATTACATTTGGAAGTGATAGATTTTTCTTTTTTTTTCTGACCAATTTTTTTTTTATGTTATCTTATATTTCTCAAATAAATAAAATTACAATCCCAGCTTCCTGATATTAACAAAGCTAACTACATGGTTATATGGTGTGTGTAACGATTTTACTGTGCCCTATACTATTAATACATAAAATTATAACATTCGGCCGTTGTGCGTAAATGACACAAAAAGTTCTAGATAGATCGCGATCTATTTTTTTTGTTTGACTTAGTTATGGTCCTTATATAGAAAAAAAATTGTTGTCTGTAAAATAGACTTATGGACGATAACTTTATGTGATAACATCATAAGAAAACATTGAGGAAAAATTGCATACTTTATGAATTCAATTGAATTATTATCACTGAATTACCGATGGAGTGGAAGAGAGATAGATAAGTCACAAGCCGAACGCATAACCCATCGCGCCTCTCTATCGCTTGTTCCGCGCTCTCATTCGCACACTCGCCTCAGGCGGAACGTGACAATGAGTTATGATTTTTCGTGCGTGTAGCCGGCGTTCGCCGATTTATAAGACGTTATCACGTCCAAAATATCACGTTAGGTTAATTTTTTTATAATTTGGAAACATTACGATTTTTATAAACACTATGCCCATTAAGCGATATGTGTTTTTTTGCCGTGGATAAATGGGGCAAGCGGTGTGGAGCTTATGTTTGTTTGTCTGTTTATAAACTATATTGTTAAGTTTATAAACGACACAGACGAAGCCGCGGGTAGTAGTATTTGTATTACGTGTAGTAGTAATATTGTCACTGAAACTCAATAAAAACAAATCAGTAAAACAGACTCTAGTTCGTTAAAACTTTTATAGGAATTCTTTAGTTTTGTGAAATAACGAAAAGTACTATTTTCCAGAGCTACAAAAGTTTATACCAATCGTAGTTTTAAATGAGTATTTCGGATATAAAAGTCTGACATTTGTTACTTTTTTAGATAAAACTTGTATGTAGTAAGTAACATTAGGGTATAAATTACTCGTATATCATATATAAACTGAAATTGTTATTCAAACAGATATTTATTGAAGTTATATTTCTTTTGGCGGAAAAAATAATGAGAGGAAATTTTTACGATGCGCGCGCACACCGTCACGAAATACCGACACTTTGGAGTTAGCTATAGTCAACATTTTAATTTTTTCACAACAGATGACGCTAAATTTATTCAAAAAAAGTTACCAACAAAGTAAAAGTAAGGACATCTACGTATGTTTACATGAGAACTGACAACTGTATTCACGATATTTATTTTTTCGATTGTTAGTGTCGTTTTTTCTACAAACGTAGAATAAGGCGAAAGATAAAAATTTTGAAAAGAAGTATAACTTCTAACGCGTGCCCATAAGTACACACACTTTTTTTGTTTGTATTAAACAAACACGGTTCTGAAATTGAAATACGGATTTACGACAAATTAATAACTGGACAGGAAATTGTTTTGTAGTTAATCTATACGCTGTAGATGTGGGAGCGCGAGGTACACCAGCAATAACTCTCTATAACTTGCGGACAGACCTTGACTTGTCTAGAACTGTGGCAAGTTCTATAACTAGAATGAGTATCTAAAGCTGTATTCGCAGGCTTATACCAGATTTAGCTGGGCAGTGAGAGAAACACCACGAGTAGTGAAGGTGAGTATTGATGTACGTTGGAAAGGGACCCCCATAAATCTACACCCGTGTCACAAGTTTCGGGATCAGCTGTGAGTTTCACGATGGAATCCGAGACCCACACGTTTAATCCACGGAATTCTAAGAGATTCATCTCATTTAGACAGTAAATACAATAGAAGTTTATTAACTAAAGTTTGTGTACCACGACCTCATTACCACTTATTACCTGCTGGGATTGTAGCCAAATGTGAAAACTGTATAAACGATAAAAGCATTTTCCAATGTGAACACGCAATAGGGAATATTTGATAATAGGTGTCATATAGTTTTAAGAATAAACTGAGGTAGTCTATGACGAAAAACTATTGACAGGCGTTAGGCATAACTTATGGTATCATAAATGCGAGGAATGCCTTCATGAAAGTTCCATATCTTTATGGTACTGTCATTTACGAAATATGATCGTTATTAGAAATAAAAAAAAAATAGAATATTTTAGTTCCAAGTATGAAAGGAACCACAACAAAATGGTTTTAGGTAGCAGCGGTGTCCCGACCGGAGGAAAGTTAGTTCAATATTATTGAATTTTTGTTTCAAATATCACATTTTCTGATAAAGCGCTTCATATTTTAGTACAATAAAAATAATACTTTCCTGATGCATACAATATTAAAATATAAAAATCAGATATACAGAGAGTAAGTAGAACTCGCGCCTTGAGAATTCTGTACTATTATACGTTCTATAATAATATTGTTTCTATATTATCTCTACATATTCCTGTCTTTGACGTATCTATTTAACATGGGCATTTACATCATAGTCTTCTATTGCAGACTTTGTTATAGGTAGTACTACTAACTTTTGTCTACAGCTTCGCTTGTGTTAGTGTAAAATTAGAATAATCCCTCGGGAACAGCGCTTCCTTCTTTCTGAGTGAAAGCTACCCGTATAAAACTACCCGTATTCCTGACAACCCACCTATATGTAAAATTTCATAATAATCAGTTAAGTAGTCAAGTGTAATGAACAAACAAACATTCACATTTATAATATTAGTTATGACGTGAGCAATTAGCCGCAGATGTAACTTTATTGCGTAGTAATTCCAAACAATTTTTTTAAAGTCACTAATTTATATCCAAAAGATCTTCATTCGTACCTCATATCAAAAATGTAATAATGCCTCGGGGAAGTTATAGTTATAGGACCGTATCACTTTATTTATAAACTTTGTACTGTTTTTTACGGCGTATAGAGGCTAAATATTTTGGCCTTCATAAGTCAAGTCGCTTTCGAGAAAGAAGTAACCATAAAATAATTTTTTTCAGTAATATATCCCGTATTATTACCCTTTTTTTTATTCCGTAATCAACACCACAAGACCTCCGTTTTTATCAAACTTCAAGTCGGTGTGTCTCCGGGAAGTACTCTACAGGTTTTTCTAATTGGTATTTAAGAAGGACTTTTGATATGAAGCACTGCATTTGTAAGGGTAATCTAGATATTAGAGTTGTTAGGTCTTCGAAACTGTAGACTTCCGTGTATTTGATATTCATTTCAACTATATACCTCAAGCCGTTTTGAGGAAATAGGATTCTTGATACAGACTTACTGACAGACATTCTTTCGATGGTTCATTCTTTTACGGTATGGAATCATAAAAATAAATGTAATTTTTGTTATACGATTAGCTGAAGTATATTAGATATTTTATGGATAGTAACTTAATTTTTACAATTAACTACAGGGTGACTTTTAGACTCGTCCAAAATCAAATCTTTGTTCACAAACGAACTGAGTTTTAAATTTTCAAGAATGTATCAAAACGTACTAAAGTTTATATATATAACTAAGATATAGTTCTGTATGTATATAATATGTATTAGAGGCATTCACCTTTTAAAGCGAAATAACAGTATGATTGTCATTGAAACCGACGCGCACTTATTTAAGTAAACTAACCACAAAGACCAAGTCTCTTAAGTTTTCACTTTGTTTTTAAGGTGGTAATTACTTTGAAGGATAAAGCTACATTTAAATAAAACGAATCGAGTAGTCTCGGTTCATTTAGCAAATTGCTTTCAACTCAAAAGGCAGACAAGTAAACAGATACCTTTGCGAATCTCAGACTTACGGGTTGCCTTAATTGAAAATTCAATCACCCTATTAGAATTCTCTGGGTATCGAACCCTTTTAAGAGGTGCACGAGGAACACAGTTACTAGTGTGTGTACACTACGAAGTACATTACCCGGCTTTTGATTTGACTCGTCTTGGAGAAAACCGAGATAGACGATTAAGTTCGGTTTCGTATAGCGTTGTTTGTCTATCGTTGTCCTATGCGATAGAGAGAACGCTTAATAATGTCTTACTCTTCTTTACAACGTGCCAAATCAAATGCCGGTATTATACTAATATATAACATATATACTACATATATAAATGTATTTGTATGAATTGGCATATATGTTTGAATTGATTGAACATAAAATCGAATTGGTGTATTTTGATGATTTTTTGAAATGATAATGATAAGAGGCCCGCTGTTGAACCAAAAGCTTCTTCTTGATGGAAAGTATAATATGTTCATACAGCCTGATAACATATTGGCGAATTCAGATACTGAGAAATCTGCAGTTCTATATATTTCCCACATACAGCGATGACTCAAGAACATTTCTCAGGTTCGGGTTTCTTCACGGTATTTTTTTCACCGTCAAGCGGATTGTTGGCATATCTGAGATCAGTAAAGTGCGAAATTGAAAGTTGACATATGGAAGTGCTTTTCGCGGAGCAGGGTTTTTAAGCTATTGAATTTAATATATCTCACCATAAGTTTCATTCTTTTAACACAGATAAAGTCGGACAGTGACTTGTTTTTTGTGGAGAGTGAAAAAAACCGGTTTGTTTTATTTTATTATTTTAACTCTCCTTAAACTAAAAGCGTTTGTTAACAGAATTTACACTTACAGAGACGATATATAGCGTCGTGTTACTTTGACAACTTTATATTAGAAAATTGTACATTAAACATTTTTTTTAATAATGTATAATATATGCATTCAATATTTCTTCGACCCTTCATACGACATTTAAATTCCTAATAATTCCCAAAGAAGTCTTACTTCACGGTCTGTCCAAGGTTGATTTTTTTTATAAGTTTATATCTAAGAGATTTAAAAAGTACCCCGTCATTTTAGGGTTAGGTATTGTTTTGTGGCATAGCTCTTGCAGCAAGTATTCCTGTCTTAGAAACGCTTATATAACTCGCATAGTTTTTTTTGTAAGGTGTCACCGAGTCTTACAATTAATTTTTGGCCGTAAATTATGTTATAATGATAATGTATTTTGAGTTTAATATAAGATTAATATTTATATGAAATAATAAAACTGAGATACTAAGTCAAAGATTAGCATAATTCATTATTTTAAAAAAATTTATCGTAGATTGAAAATATAGTCTATTTTGTAAATGTTGCTTTAATCTAGTTCTAGTGCAACTGGAAGACCATTAAATGTGTACAAACGCCTCATAAATTCGCTTATATGGAGATTGAAATGTATTTAGCTTCGTTCAGACCGGAATACGGTCGTACAGTGTATATTTGTTGTACACAAGAGATCTATAAATGCAGCTTTTAGTAAATACTTAAAGTGTCTGTATTTATTTTTCGCTGTACCATATTTTATTTGACTTATTAAGCGTCTATTTCGTTGTAGTTAATCTAATGCGTTTATATTTTTCAGACCTTTTCTCAATTTTTTTATTTTTATTTTTGTAGTCTATTAGAGTTAAATAGGGTTTTATCTTTTGAAGACTTTCCTTTGATTAGAGGAGATTTTATTTACATTTTATCTATTTTCAAATACAAACAAAACTATTCTTATGTAAACATATGGAAAGTATCGCATTTTAAACTAAAAAAGAAAGTTGTATTGACTATTTTATCAAAATGATCTTTGTAATGGATTTGGTTACTGGAAACTGGAACTTTGGAAAGTACTGGAAAGTAAGAACTTGGCTAAGTAACTGGAAAGGTTACTTACACACAGAATAAACTTTAAAAATCATAAAAGTGTCTTTGGTATCGATAAATATGCCAAGAAAATTCTTCCTGCCAATATAAAATTCACGCATAACAATAAAACATTCTCATGTTTTTTCATTACATAAATTACAAAATTTGTCTCTCAACAATTCGCAATGTACTCAACATTTCAAAGGTTTCATACAAAAAGTCGCGCTCTCAATTAAATTTGTAGAACAACATCTTTCTTCTTAAGAGATTCACAAAGGAAATACTTATTCTTGGACAGTATTTATGTAAATTTGTTTTTTTTTTGTATACTGTTTCGGAAACATTAATGCGTTGCACGGCTGCACTTAATGGTATAATTCAGTAATACCCAAGAATAATGGCGACAGCTGGAGGGAAAGTATCCATCAACGATAAGTGCGAACTTAGGCGCAGTGTTACGATTACGAGTTCCATGATAGTTCGGAGACCGCTTCGAAAGCCGTGAATTTAAATTGATCTCTCCATGAAAGAAAAATCTTAATGTAATAAGCATTATGTGGGTAATACAGTAAGTATTTCGTTACCTATACTACTCGTATAAAGAGAAAAAAAAAAATTTTTTTTTCGTTTGTCATTACATTACCCAGTATAAAACAAAGTCGCTTTCTCTGTCCCTATATCCCTATGTATGCTTAAATCTTTAAAACTACGCAACGGATTTTGATGCGGTTTTTTTTTTAATAGATAGAGTGATTGAAGAGGAAGGTTTATATGTATTATAACATCCATTAAATAGTGGAGAAGTACTGTTATTTTTGGGGTTTCTAATGTGATGTTGTAAATAATTACATTTTTTCCGCTTACATTGCAACAAACGCAGGCTGAACCCTACGAGATTTATCAAAATAATTTGTGCGGGCTATGGACAGTAATGAATAAATCGAAACTATTGGATCGATTTTAATCATTTTTTCAGCGAATGACATAGGCTATATATTTATACCCGTGCGAAGCCGGAGCGCGCCGCTATTAATGGATAAAGTAAAGAAAATACAAAGGCGATTTTATAAATAATTTTACTTATAAAATGCTACATTATCTGCGAGTAACATACTATACTTTTAAAAACGATATTAAAGTATGTAAATAAATGTAACGACACGTATTCAAACTATCATTAAAAAGTCAGACACAAAACTCACGTTTATGCTCATCATATGAAAATAAATCGTGTGCCATGATCGAACCCGCCACTTTTTGCTTACTAACACTGCGACATGACGCCTCTTCTTAATTTAAGTCCTTTAGGTATTATACATTTCATCTATATATATATACTTTTCAATATTTCCTTCAATTAATGAAACTGAAAATATATATTTAAATTTAGACATATAATAAAAGGCTAACGAGACGAAATCTGTATACTAAATATATTTCAGAAAAAATACTCTGGGGTGTCTGAGAATCAATGACAGAACGCATTTCTGTCTGTCGTTTGTACGCGCATCACGCAAAAACTACCGGACGGATTTTGATGAAATTTGGTACAGTGATAGATTAGACACTGGTATAACATATATTTAACATACATATCGTATTCGTATATATATTTATCTTAGGGGGAAACACAAAAGAGAAGCAATTTACGCAAAAGCTGCTAGACATTGCTTACCGTTGTTTGGAGTACCGCACCGTATATCGAAAGTCAGAATTATACATTCACAGTATGAGCAACTGTTAGAAATTATTTAGAATTGAAATTCCACTCGGACGTAGTCGCGGTCACAGTTAGTTATAAATAAAATTGGATCATATTCATAAATAAAAGAAAATTTTGTACAGAATTGCGATGCTATTTTTATTTTTATCAAAGAAATGTTTTGTAAAAAAAAACGTTCCTTTTATCAGAATTTAGCACGCAATGATTTTCTTCCTCCGAGGGGAAATGAAATACTCAGAATAAGTGTGCAGACGTAATATATTTCTGTAGTACGTCGACCGCTACGTTCCGGCGTTAACAACGTTCATATTGTCTCCGGGAAACGACTTAATATTGTATTAACTTTCAATTGTGGTAGAACACTCCAAGAATACAAGAGTATATATATACAAATATTTTAACAATAATCTGTATTAATTTTTTTTTTTCGAACTGTCCTACACTGCTAGCCTGGCAAGGCCTCTACAGTTCCACCGGACTACAACTGTATTAATGTAAATAGTGTAATTAGAAACTACTTTTATAGACTAGAGGTTTTGTGTAGTTTTAAAAAGTATCTCAGTGTCCCAAAAAGGAAGAGTCTTGTTGTTGTAGGTTTGGTTCTTTTTAGATTAAAATACTGTGTAATGTACTGTATGGCCCTTCTTTACTATGACAGGCTGATCGATTGATTCAGCGGGTGCAGAATGTTTGCGCTCGGTTTTGTTTTTCTGTCCCCCCTCGTAATCAGGTTACAACGTTTTTAAATGAAGCGAACGTTCTAAAAATGGCAGACCGTTAATATGGCCACTTTATTTATCAAAATAAAAAGTCCTAAGTACCTCTATGAAAAGTTAACTTGGTGGCAGGACCATCTCACATATTCTACCTACATGCGTTCCGCGACCTTATCCCCTGACGATACCTAAACACAGAATTATAATGTTTAGAGGATCTTTTAAATAAGGCGCCAATTGCTGCTGGAATAATATCCCAAGCCATGTAGGTATAGTATATGTATATTTTCTTTATTAACCACATAACCGTGATTTGCTCCAACAAAAAAAAAATCTTTCCTCATTTCTATCTATGAATGACGTAATACTTTGACTCCTTACTCTCTATGTAGGTAGTAAAGGTAGCAAATTGTTAAGTAAATTGAAGTGCATCGGTTTACGTTATACTCATATTTTCACAAAAGCTGGTGTCAGCGGTTTCATTTGCGTTTGATTTTTCCTGCCTTTGGTCTCCGATATCGAGCGTCAAGTGACAAGCGTACATTATGACGTATACTTCATATGGTAATTGCTTAACAGGTGTGTAACTTGATGTTTTATATATATATAGGTATATTATATATATATAGGTATAACTGACGGATTTACTAACATATCAACGTAGAGCCCGAACTGTTGTTACACTGAGTGAACAGTAAAAAGAGACATTTGAAAATCAACTCCTAAGTTGGTAATAAAGAGGATGAAAAACCCT
Organism: Antheraea assamensis; assembly: GCA_035772565.1. Lineage (NCBI taxonomy): Eukaryota > Metazoa > Arthropoda > Insecta > Lepidoptera > Saturniidae > Antheraea > Antheraea assamensis. Next base: position 1,630,840 of record JAQQSE010000106.1, on the reverse strand, counting down.
CATTCCTACGTCAGTCAATAATTCTTTTGTACATATAGATATAAAATAAACAATTGAAAGCAATTACTTCATCGAAAATGCGCGCAAAGTCGTGGGAAATTGCTAGTTATTATGAAATACAAACATAATTTTTCTATTCTTACAGAAATGACCGTGTTTTAACAAAAAAATTTGTGAGCTATATGAGTATAGATTTATAACAATTTATTGTGTTAAAGATCAAGTTCACAAGCAAATAACTTTGTTAAGCTTCTTGTAGAACTTCGCCTCAACAAATCATACCTCCGCTTATAACTTTTAATTGAAGCATCACCTTACTATAAACTATTTTGAAGCACCACTAATATGCTGATATCAGTTTAGTTTTTTTTTAATTCTTTTATCATTTATTTCCTTAAGTATTCGGTATAAATTCACAATTTCAAATGCGTTAAGTTTACATATATTTTATTTAATCTTAATAATACTGGTACTCCGATATATCTTATATTAACTTTAGTGAAAAGCAAACATTCAGCTAAATATATGTATCAAATCTCTTTAATCAAAAGAAAATATAACAAACTCAAATAAGTATATCAGTTGTAATTTCTTTAGAAGCGTATGCCGCACCGTGTGTACACAAAGCTTCGAATTATATTCCGTACTGTCGTTGCAGTACTAAAATATGTAGTTAAAAATTAAATCTAATAGAAATTTATACCTATAAATAACATTGAAGTATCTGTCTATTACTTTGTAATTCAACGATTCTGATGGGGATTTTTTTTATAAATAGAGAATTCCACAAAGAACTTTCTAGATTAAACATAACTACTTTTTCCCACAGCAGCTTATCTATAATTATAGAATTTAACAGAGGTAACTTCAGATTACTTTGAATGATTAGGTTGGAATGACTGGGAGGTTTCCTTGGATTGAATGATGAAATAAAAAAAGGACACTTCATATTTAATTCAAACAAAATATGTAGTTCCGATGTAATAAAAAAAAAAACTATGGTCACGAGAAAGAAGATACGGGAACAAGCGAGTAAATAAAACATTTCTGCGTTATTGTATTTGATTTGTATCAAATCAAATTTAACAACCGTCAGATATGTCACCGCGAACATCTTACAATAACAAAAAAATTGGAATAAAAGGGAATATTCGATTTTTTGCCGACGTTATTATTATAAAAAAAAGTGATTCCTTTTAATATGTCTTCCGTTTTATTAATCAATAATGAAAATTATTGTAATTTTTAGTTTTATAGTATTATTTATTTACTCGTCAACGAGATGTCAATGATAAAATACAAAATTATTTTATACAGTTCATAAATATTATGTAACTGAAAAGAAAATTCATATTTAACTTTCTAATAATATTCTTTTTAATAATAATGCCGAAAGAAAACAAGAAAAGGAAAAAAAATGCCAGCAAACCTCTTGAATCAGATTTGTACGAAGAAATCGTCATGGCTACGACAGACCTCGACCCAGAGCCTGTGGAGGTGCAATACACGAATATATCGTACACAAACGCGTCGTTTCAATGCTCACCAACTGTTATCGAAGTTCTAATGGTACTATAAAAAGAGCCCAAGGAGGGTTGATATCAGGCGCGCGCGGCCAATCGTAAAAATGAAGCGGAATCATAGTACATCACAACATGACAAACCTGTTCTGCCGAACCTACTTAGGTGGGATAAGGGTAAGAAGATGATGATGATGAGTATTATTTATTTTATTCTTACACTGACTTTACTACATAATATATTAAAAAATGTAATATTATGTAAGCGTATTCGGTATTCATTTCTTACTGAAATTGTTGAATACAAACAGTGAGACGGTACACACGAGAATTTTGATTAAATTGGGGTGAATTACGTCGATCAAGTTACGGCATACTTTGTGTACAATCAAATATATATAAGATTTCAGTATATTATAATACTTTGTTATTATTAGTCGTGGGTACACGTAGGATATGTACTATTAATTGTATACGTTCTTTTTCTTTATACTGAAAAAGTCAAGACGATATAAAGTTATGCACGTAAAGACCACAAAAAATGAAATAAATAGTTGTCAATGTAATTAATCTTTATTTTATTATTAATAAATTAAAATGTAATCGAAATTCATATGCTGTATAATTTAAAACGTCATGTGAAATCTGTTCATTTACATTAAATTGAACTGTCTCTGATTTATCCCGAGCTAATCGCGAACCGATTGTAACAAATTTCTTGAGACTTTTACTGGCAGACATAAGAAGAGCTTTGACAAAATTAAAATATATCTAAAACACGGTTTAAAGATGTTAAGTCGTAATGACAAAATTACAACGAAAACAATAAAAGACAGCCCATAGTTAGTCTAAATAAAACATGAGGAACGGAAATCGTGTGTAAAAAAAATCAACAGCTAGTTTAAAATTAAAATATCTTTTCGGTTGCGTGGTACTAGGAGTTCATGCTGTCGACGAAGGTTTTGTTATTTACGTCTGCCTGCCTGTATTAAAGGCATGCACTTCAATTTGCAGCGTGCGTGCAGCGCGGCGGTGCACTGGCGGGTTATGTCCAATTTACTGTCGGCGAACCGACAACATCGTGCTTGCAATTTGTGTACGTTGCCATAGTAACAAGTTCGTGTAGTACTGCAGCTCTGAACAGGAATATCGCATAGATATTTTGTTGAAATAACTTTCTAGTTTCCGTTCAAACTCTATACTTTTAATTATGTTTGTGTCCATATATAATAAATTATGCATCACAAATACGAAATAAATTACAATTGTTGCCTGTTCCGTTTTTGTTAAAATGCATTTACTTCAATTTATGCCTCAGTTTCCTATTCTTACGAGAATGTAAACCGGTACGCAATGTGTATAAGTGATGTCATTCTCGACTGATACTATTGTTAGGAAGCGTTCGTCTTAAGCCTACGTCATATCCCGATAGTATCAGAATATTATAAGTATGAACTAGAGTTTTTGGCGGGATCTTAGTCTGTCATGTAGTGGTTTTTATATTTTATTCATAATCTTGTATTATTAGACTCTATATTTTGTAATATTGGTGGTGTTTTACGTAATATAGTTCGGTTATTATGCACAAGTGAAGTGGATGGGAAATAATACCACGGAGCATGCATTCTGAGATGCCACCAAAACTCCATGGAAAGTTCTAACAAGGAAACCACCATCTTGTTAGAACATTATAATTATCACAAGACACTTGCTTGGCAAAATCTTGTTACTTGACGCTGGCTAGTGCACAAACCGTGACGGAGCCAAAAAATAAAGAAGTAGAAGAAATATGAACTAAGAAACTTTAACAATACATAAGGTGTATCAATAAAATAAAACAGTAAATTTTCCTTTTTGGAATCCGCATCGTTTATATAGTACTGAATGCTTTTCAATGTAATTTACAGAACAGGATTGAACCCGTGGATTGATCTAGGTTATAAAACGTCCAAATGTATAAAGGGGATCGATAGTAATGATAAATGATATTGTAATGAATTAAAGTAAAAACTATTAAGAGAAGACGTAATTCAATTCGAAAATCAAAATGTACACGTAAATGAAGAGCCACTTTAAATAGAACGCTTTTTTTTACCAGCTTACGAATACTGGTTGAAAATATAATAGCCATTTTAAAAACCATAAGTTTATATTTTGTTTTGTATAACGAAATAGTTTGCATCGACAACTACGTTCCGCGCTTGTTTTGATATTCCTTGGAAAGGAAGTAAGCAATTTACTCCTTAGATACTTATTTTATACTCACAACGATAACAGAATTGGTTAAATATTATCGGCTTAAAAATGTAAAATTCAGATAATGTATCAGCTCTAACGTTAAATATACACTCTTTTGTTATAGGCTTACTCATATAAAAACCTGAAATTTATTAGAATTTATATACATTCAATAATTTGATTTGGTTGACGGTGAAAGAAACCATTATGAGCAAAACCTGAACCTGAGATATATTATCATAGTATGTGGGAATAATATATAACTATGGAATTCTAGGAGTTGGAAATTGTGATGGTATTTAAAAAAATTAATACTTTCAAAACATGCTATTGGAAGAGCATTTGAAAGTGTTCACTACATTGTATTACGGTATCTGTTTCAACTGTGAGTGTGATGGATAACAGCACTATACATTGCACGGGCTCTTGCCGCAACAAAGTATGTAGTAGTGTAGGATCCTTCAATATTACATAAGTTTTATTTAGCGTGGTTTTCAACTTTATTTACGGTTGTTCGGTGAAGTAAACAAATGCTTACGATATATCTGCGCACTCCGACTTGTCCTCACAAGTCCACGTCTTCTTTAAGGCCAGCAGTCTATACTGCTTATCAACTAAATAGTTATTTTGTAAGAAGGTACACTTAGTACTTTGTTATTATTAAGGCTTCCTTAGTTAAGATTTTCATTCTTTAAGTAAATTATTTTGTCTATGAATCTATTTTAACATAATTTCTTTGTAAACTGTAAAACTACTAGCAGGCCTGGCGGACGTTGTCCTGCCCTGATAATAAAAAAAAAAAAATACTTATGTGCATGAAACGCTTAAGGCGGCTTGACTTTTTCTGATTCTTTCGACATTTATCATTATATTTTAACCAATTTACAAAATAACTTGACAAATTATATATCTAAACCTTCCCCGTGAATTACTCTATCTATTGGTGAAGACCGCATTACAATCCGTTCCGTAGTTTTTGAGTTTATCGCGAACATCCAGACAGACGCGGCGGACGACCTTGTTTTATAATATGTATTGATGAAATTACCATTAATTTCAATGTTCATATTATTTTATTGTATTGGTTGTGAATTTTCCTTTTAAATCTATATATATTTATATATGTCATTCCGCTTTTGTATAGGAGCTAAGCAGAAATGACGGGATTACCAAAAGCAAATTAACATCGATAAAAGGTTTGTTGCATATATTATTCAGATAAAACTTGTTTTACATAACAAAGGTGTGGATACCGGTTGGTAGTAAAATAAAAACAAATAATGCCTGCGTTTACAGTGGTACATAATTACAGAATTCCAACTAATATCAATACGAATATGTGTTTGTTTGTTTATTATGCTTTCGCGCCTTAATTACACAATCGGTTATTAATTTAGGTTGTTTTTCTTTCAAAAAAGTATTGTTCCCAAGAGATAGGACAAGTTTGCATTAACGTGAGCGAAGCCGGGGACAAAAGCTAGTGAGAAAATATACATACTGACCTGGCGAGTAGAGGCGCATCAAGCACGTGCAGTTGTCGCGCGTCAATGACGATGACATGCGGCAGTCGAGCCTCATTGTCGCGTCGAAGCGCTTCGAGAGCTTCCCGCGCGCATCGCACGCTGCGCGCCTCTCCGCCCGCCCTTTCTGCAGCCGACACAGCTGCTGCGCACACGCGAGAATTGCGTTCCGGAAATACGCATAGTAACTGTAAAAAAAATCATAATTTCAATTACTGCATAATACATTTAGTAAAACTTTGAGTTTCAAATTAGAAAATATCTTTTTGTATCTGAAGGTCTAATTTAATTAAATAACAATGAATATCGGAGGTAATTTACAATACAATAAGCCAAATTTAAAAAATGTTTTGTTTGTCTACTTGAAAACGCTAAAATTATTAGTTGAATTTTTAAGGGGATTGCTGTTTATATTAGTCACAAGATTATCACGGCGTACTACATTGAAGAATAAATAGATGGCGCTACTAAATTGTTCATCTGTGATGAATACAGTTTTTAAAGTTTATATGATAGATTAGGTGTCGCAATTTAATTTTTAATAAAATAAACTAATGTTAAATTTTCTTGATTGGGATATAAAATTTCTGATATATTACTATTTCAATTTTGTCTACTTATCTGGCTGTCCGCATGTTTGTCAGTATATCTCCCGGTTTGTCATTTCTATATTCGGATTTCAGAAAGAGCTATACTGTTTTTTTTTTAATTTTGTATACAGTTTATGTCATTCGTCAATTGATAGGATACACAATTTCTAAATGATAGTTTCGCGTCAGATAGTATTTTATTGTTAAGTTTTATATTGTAACTTAACGCGGACGAAGTCACCGGCAGTTACTAGTATGTTGTAACAAAATTCCTTTATACTAGACAACATTAAAAAAAAATCATACTGAAAGGATGCGGTTTGTTAAAGATTTTAATATCAATATAAAGAATGTGGGGGTGATTATAACAGCGTTCTAGCAGAACCGACATCGGATTGTTCGAAAAGGCTGTGTAGCACATTTAAATTTTCTGTTTAGAAATAGTTTTCTTTTTTTTTATTTATTAATATTTAGACTTAAGGATTTCAGTTGTAAGTAGATATAAGTTATGATGGGACTGACATATCACTAATGATAAAAGTCCCTAAATTAAATAAAGAGAAAAAAAAAATGTCAATTTTTTTTTACAAATTATTTAATAGAGCTTAAAATAATTTTTTTATCGTCTGTTTTTATAATAAGTTGAAATAGATATTACAAAAAATATAAATAATATTTCGTTACAATCTCTTGGCAAAAAGAAACCAAACCGGAGGTTATAACTAATTAATCGGAGAAAATGGAAAGATTTTATTACCGAGGCTTTGATGTTTCAGTAATACGTTACTCAGAAACGAAAAATAAATAATGAATATGAAAAAAATAGAATGAAGTCCCGACACAATTTAATCAGGGATGTCACAAATATCACAGGTTGAAAAATTACATCTGAGAGACGGACAGTTTGATCTACGAGACAAATTAGAACGCGATTGTGATAGAATAAAAAACTTAAATAAATATTACCGTATGCAAAGAATCTAAATTTGTAATCAATTTGTCTTTACATTATAATGTCAATGGTAATATTTTAACTTACTTTGGTTATTAATTTGGAGCGTTAGTTATGTTTGTAATTTAGGCCAGGCTTGTTTTGTAGCGGTACCGGAGTTGTTCTGGTACTGCATTATTTATTATATGTTAAGGAGCATTATAAATAGTATATACATCTTTTGTACACTATGAGTCGTATACATCTATTACATTTAACACTAAGGTTGATTTGACATTCATGCTTATTATTACTATAACTAACAATATAAGCAGTTACTGTATTGTTTCAACGCAAATAATAACAAATTACTTAAGAAATAAACATTATGCTGTCCTTTATTTCTTGTCTGCTATTATTATTGACAATGACAATGTTCGGCCGGTATCACCGCTATAAGCAAAAATAAGCATTATGAAACAATCAGTATGTGTGAACGGGACAGTATCTCACGTTGATCGTACTCAACGTCACGATACAAACAACGACTATTCATTGGCAATGAATGTGTAATATCATTACCTAAAAATCAGGCTTGTGCGAGAATTGAATTAGTGAATTTTCGGTTCATTATTGAAGGCTTGAACTGACAAGGGCGATCATTTTATGAGTACATTGTTTTTGTTTATGTAAAATAACTGTGACAATTTAACAATTAAAATTCAACGTTCCGTTTAAAGTTTTATTTATATTTAACGTATTCAATTATTCGTCTTTTTTTCTTATAATTGGTATAATTAGCCGGTCGTAAAATACAGTGATGTATCGGTTAAAAGTTTATTTCATTACCACTTATATAAGTGTAGGTTGAACTGTCACGATTTATTGTGCCTGTTACCAATTGTGTACAGGGATGTATCGATGGTTATCTTCTACTTAACAAATGATATGAGGTCTATGCCAGTTATGCGCGCATCACGCAAACTCTGTTGTATATATTTCAATGACTTTTTTTTAATTATACTTCGTAAACACTAGGTGCTTAGCCAAAAGAAAATTATCACGATAACTGCAAGCATTAGGCGTTTAGCGATATGTTTTTGTACCGTGGAGAAGTGGGGCAAGCAGTATTATGCGCATTCACAGGAGAAGGGAACTAAACGGATAACATTATATGCAAATACACTTTTATAAGTAAAGTATGTTTTTGCATTAAATTATTTTGTGTTTTTTACTCTGTATATATAATAATACATTTTAGATAATTAACAACTCAAACGAAGTATTAAGTAAGTAGTATCAGCTAGTGATAACCTATAATTGTAATTAAAATGTTTTCTACTAGTGAGAACCCTGTAAAAGGTTATATTGGGTTTCTGAATAACTGTAGATTGTTTTGGACATGATACCTGAACCTTGTATAATTGTGACTGGTGAGAACATATCTTAATGAATACTATAAATAAGTATAATTACGTTTTAAGAGACAATGTTTAACTTTCGCAGTTAAGGAAACAATTATCATAGACTTTTTCGTAATTTTATAACAAAAACAATATATTATGGTGGCAAGATTAGACATATATACAAATATTTGCTTTAAAAGTAAAGTCTAAAGCCTTTATTACATTTAATCCTCGTTTTTTCAATATTCTTGGCATATTTTATTAGCATATTTAATTAGCAATATATCCCTTTACTTGCAAATCCGATAATGTGAATGAAGTGTTCAAAATAAATTTGGGATTAAAATAATCGAATCATTTGTAATTTATTATATTAAGTACTAGAGCTACTTAATATTTCAAAAATCTATTCTGTGCCATTTTTAACCGACTCTTTTTTCATAAATTAACTTTCCACTAAATTCAAATAACAACTTAATGTACTAGTTATTACTAAGAGATAGACTAACGCATAGAATGATTGTAATATTGTATCCAAAATTAAGACAATACGAACGTAAGTCTTTCAAATATTACATATTAATACATCCCAAATATTTAGTCGTTTTTGACTTTCATTAACCTTTAATATTAAAGCGCGTAATCAAATGTACACAAATTGAAGATTTATGTATTTAGAAGCATGCAATTTATGCCCATGGAACGGTCGTTGTAACCATACAATTCTAACAAAATATACAACTGTCCTCAAAAAAAGCCTATTCTAAAAAGATACATCAAAATGTCCTGAAACATTGAGTCCTCCTAGAATTGTGATAAACCTACCAATATCTTACTTACCACTTACACTACTACTTACACTTAGTTTCGTGGTATAGTTTAGAATCTAAGGTATAATGCTAATTAAATTAAAATGGAAACGCCTCCACAATATCCCATTTACATTAAAAAAATAATTTTCCAAATCAGTCTATAAATTATGAAATTCTAAGTATGAACCATTAAAAAAAGTACAAACAGATTGAGAACCTCCTCCTTTTTGAAGACAAGTAAAAATTTGGTAACGTGTGTTTGATGCGCGTTTGACTAGATGCACGTGTTCGCTGTGCGCTTGACTAGGAGCACGCGTTTGCTGTGCGCTTGATTGGGAGTACGCGTTTGCTGTGCGCTTGACTGGGAGCACGCGTTTGGGTGTGTACATTGAAACGAAATTTCATAGTTTTAAAACGCGCATTACGAAAACGTGTATTTCAAAATTCGTAATATGTACTCATTGTTAAGTTAAGCATGCCCCTGTGACGTTATATGCAGCGATGTATGCAGTAAGACTACAACTATCGTGTATTATTACCACCACCCGATATTTCTTGTATATGTACGCAGACCGATTTTAAACGATACAAAAATTATTGTACTATAACGTCGCCTATAAACACTCACAGACGAATAAATACACACATCAAGATAAAGGTTTTAAACTAATCTATAGTATTGCTTTGTAAGCGAAATGAGTATATAAATATTGTAATAAGACAATCTATTCTGTGTTCATTAAATATTTGATTAACGATATATACGTGTATATATTGTGAATAACATATATCAACGGGATTAAAACTAGATCCGTTTCGGTAGGTATATGGTACGTGTACCATTCATAATAAGTATCTCGCATTGTGATCCTTTACTCCAGGGTCTGACGTGCGGTGATATTTTATTCTAATTTTATTATCAACCTATGAACCCGAAAATAGTGTTTTATCTTGGGTTTTCCGCGAAATGAGCCTTTCGTTTGAATATTCCTTATACTTTATATTTTTTATTTAAGTATTATTTGATTTATTTAGTGCAGAATAAATTATTATTATGTCGTTACATATGAAATTAGCCGTTTTGTCGAACTGGTCCACTTTAATTCTCAAATATCTGGCGATTGGTTAGGAATTCCAAATTCAAATTTAGATTTGTGTATTTGTGTTTCGAATTTAGTGAATTCATTTGTTTTCGAACAATTTGATTTCTCTTTGCACATGATTATTGCCACAAAATGGAAAACTTAAAATTTTGTGTAATTTACGAATACGAGTTCCACCGCTGCAGAGAGAGTTCGAAGGATTTATGATATGTCTAGAATTTTTTTAACCAAGGAATAAGCCCCGTGGAAGGTCGGAGATCCTAATTGACAATGAAGAGAGAAGGTGATCGTGGAGTCGGATCCATCGCAAATTACGTTAGAGTTAACAGCATGCTTCGGTGTGAGTGACAAAACTAATTAATTCTATTAATAAATTCATTTCAAACAAATGGGAAAAGTGAAAAAGCTCCAGAAGTGGGTACCATATGAATTGTCAGAAGCAAAGTAAGAAACACGCATTGAGTGCTGCGTTACATTGCTCAACCGTCACAATAATAAGGGAATTTTGAATCGTGTCGTTTCTTGTACGATAAAGGAATCCTTTATGACCATCGAAAATGCTTCTCAATGTGGTTGAACCCAGAAGAACCAGCCAAATTCTGTCCCAAGCGAAAGTTGACTTTGAAAAAGGTAGTGATGAATGTTTGGTGGCCCAGCGCTGATGTCAGACACCACCTTCCTAAGATCTGGCCAGACAATTACGGCAGATCTGCATTGTCAACAATTGCAAACCATAATGGAAAAAGAAATGACAAAAAGTTTTTTTTTATTTGTAACACGTTACATCATTAACGGACTACAAATGAAAAACAGAAAAATCGCACCTATTTGATAGAAAAAGGTAGTTATTTTGCATCTGAAGGTTTTCTTATAAGCGATGCGACTTCTAGTTCATGTGCGCATTATTTTTCTATGACTTTCTATAAAATAATTATTCCCGTCGTATCTATTTTATACTACAATAGTTTTACGTAGAGCTGTGGCCTATTACGTAGAAAATAACCTTCAAACAATGCCAGTAAGTACATATTCACTTAAAGTAAAAAATATAATAATATTTTGCTAGGAGAACAATCATATTACCTCGAGAGGTTCGGGAGGCGCGTACAGTAGAGCAGAGGGGATGTACGCGGGCGGCGGCGATCTGTTCTGCAAAGAGAAAACATTCCGTGTAATCCACAGTTGAGATATTACTCAGTGTTTGGTTAGCAGTTTTTTCCTTGAATCCAAAGTTGGGAGAGTTAAATAATTCATGCAACTTATCCTTTTATCTCTTTTTCGGTAACAAAAATTAGATTAGATGAGATATGATTTTTTGAGTGAAAAGTACTCTCTATGTACTTTTCTGTACCACTAATAATATGTAAGGACAAATTTATCATGATCGTTTGAGTGGTTAAGACTTTTTTTTTAATTACTTGACGTGTTTTTACAGCTTCATCCTACTTATGGGGCGAGCGCTTACAGCACTCAGACGTTGCTTAGATAAAGAATGGTTTATATCAAAATTATGATACTACGAAGTAACAGAGTCAATTAAACTCTGATTTATATCATACCTAAAGAATAGGAGTCAACAAGTGGTTACCGAATCTCAATCAGGTCAAAAGAAAATATCCCGAGTTAAATATGGCGTGCCTCAGGGTTCCACTTTTAGCCCCCTCTGGTTTATACTATTTAGTACAGATCTTGCACATGTCAGGAACATGTGTTTAGCAATATCCGTTTATATGCTGATGGCATCCAGATATACAATTTCAGAAGAAAATGCGAAAACAGCAATAGATAATTTAAATACAGATTGGGATTAAATATATAAATGGTCTAAAAAAATCTCTCTGAAGCTAAACCTCAAAAATCTGCAGATAAATAAATAAACATTTTAATAAAAAATAAAAGTATAGAAAGAGTATCAGTTGCTAGATATTTGGGTTTCAAGTTTCATGTTAGATAAAAAAATGCATTTTGTCCAATATATAAATGATAAAATTAAGAACGCTTTCTACAGATTGAATATATTATATGGTATACGAAATTATTTGAAATTAAATGTAAGAAGTCTTCTTTATAATCTAATTGTTTTATCTCCTTTCAAAGCAATCCGACGTATACAAAACGCGTGTATCAGATTCTGTTATGAAGTAATCAAATGGTCGCATATTTTTCCTATCATTAATAGCAAAAATATCTTAAATATGGGTTCAAGGAGATATTTACATTTAGCTTGTTTTAAATAAATTATTATTCGGAGGAAAAAATCGCAATACCTGTAAATAATTTGAATGGCAATAAGAAACATTGTATCGCTATAAATCAGTAGACTTTAAAGGAAGTTTCAAATATACGGCGTCAAAAATTTGGAATAACTTACTTCTTCCATCACATATGAAAATCAAAATTATATTTAAAGAGTTGCTAAAACTTCAGATTCTTGAGCAACAAAAATTGTGAGGAAGTAAAGAAATTTTATAAACGTTAATAGATTTGACGCCTAAACGACATGACTACGGTTTCTTTTGGTTGGGTTTCATTCATGTATCTCTTTTAAAACGCATTTACTTATTTGTATATATAGATATATGTATTTTGTTTATTTTTAATGCTTAAAACTTTTGAGCACGAAATGATTGATTCATACTTAAATACTAGCTGGGAAAGTTTGAGGGCTAGCTAAAAATTAGCGTCGACTTATAACTAACGTTACAGGTGGTGGTACATTGAAGCCTGGTATTTTGTCATGGAGTTGCTTATTACTTATAAGGTTTTTTTTGTACATATTTATCTCTATGACAGCACATATTCTTTCCTTCTTACTTAGTGGTTAAGAGTAACGAATAGACAAACAAACTGACTTTCAGATTAAAGAGAGTTGTTTTTCTATTATAACATTATTTCTATATTACCTATAGGTAGCATTAAAATGGTAGTTGAGCATCGAAAACATTATACAGAAGGAAGAGATCGTCGTAAAACACGCTTATATTTTTTACGATTTCGCTCAAGTGTTGGTAAGTAATTTCATTGGCATTTGACGGAGCCTCCATATAAATGTCAGACGGTACAGAATTATTAGATATGGAAGCAATTTCTCCACCGTTGCTGAAGGTGATTTCGTCAATATAAGAAATTGAGGACATTACATAAACAAGGTACTATCGCATTAAGTATATATATTTTTACAAGTCAGTCGTAAAGGTGCGTTTACATTTTGTTATTTGAGAAAATCTGTTTCACGAGAAGAAATGTCGTTTTATGTTAACGTTCTTTCATTATGTTGCCGTTAATGTGGTTAGGTTTATAGTTTTATGGGCCCGCAATACGAATAGTTAATAATATGGTAAATCCCTATAGTCTTGTGTCTCGTCTCCTTAACTAATATCTATATAATGTTTTTATGCTAAATAAAGAAATACGAGAACACGGAGCTTTTATTTTTATTTTACATAGAAGTTTTATGTTTGTCGGAAAGTTGGTAGAAAGGTAATTTATAAAATAGAGCGATCCGTTTACAACCAGCTATATTACATTTTGGTGATGCTATAACCTTTGTATATAGATAAAATTGAAGTGTATGTTGTTTATCCGGGCTAATTTTCTAAATAGCTCCACCCATTGTGACGAGACTTCTAAGGGCCGTTAGAGGACTACTTGTACTATAGTGTATAGTTACTATAGTGAGTTTGTTTATTTATTACAGTTTCATGCCTTAACCGATCATCATGAAATTTGTCAGACGTATGGAATCATCATCATCTTCTTACCCTTATCCTACCTAAGTAGGGTGTTCACAACATGTTTGTCATGTTGTGATGTATGATTTGGCTTAATTTTTACAATGGGCCGTGTGCGCCTGACTTTAACTCTTCTTGTGTTTATTTTGTAGCACCACTATAATTCAACTTACTTCAATTCAACTTCCTAACTTTGTATGGATGCCAAACGTGGATATTTTCGTCAGACGTATAGAATACGATACGATATTTATGCAAGTAATGGAGCCACAGAGGTATGAATATCGGTGAAAAACCTCTAGCGACAAAAATTAATGATAAAATTACTGTTTAAATTAACCCATAAATAATCAAAATAAATACTCATAGCTCTTGTGAGAAAATAAAAGTGTATTAAAAAGTATGAAAGCCTAGGCACCAGGTGTACTGTGCTTACAATCAGGTATAGTGCTGTTACTTTGTCGTGTAATAATAATGTGCATTATAACACTGTCATATTTATGGATGGATATGAAACTAACTTATACTGAAGCAAATTATTATAATATGTTTATTAACACATGATAACCACGTTTTATATGAAGAAGAATACCGTATCACACTACAGAAGTATTGAATAAGGCTAAACACTAATCAACCTAAAATACTAAGTTAAGATTCCTAATATTCGATTTAAAAGTCTTCATTATTTATAGAATTTCAAATTGTTCATAATTGGTACACGTCATTTCAACAGACATCTCGTGCCTCTGAAAGCGTAATGGATTTCAGGCTTTAGTAAAACCTTATCGCGAGGTACTTTTACTAGTAAAAAGCTTTCAGTATTAACGAGATCCGCCATTGACAGCAGTCAGGTAGACTTCGTATTCAATTCTCGGCAATTTAGTCAATTATATTGTCGAAATCTTCATGAATTTGTGATGAAGTGGGCAGCCCGTTGCCGTGTTCGACCGGAAGGTTAAAGGTCATACGATATTTTATGGAATTATTTGATTTATTGTATAGTGGTGTAATCGAAAAAAAAGTAAAATTAAACAAAATATTTGTAAAAAGAAGGTTTTACACAAATGCACAGAAAAGCCTAATCGGATTATTTTAGTGTGAATGAATGACGGGTATTTTAATATACGCCATTTTGTTTTTATTTTATTTTCGTGTATGCTCATCAGCACTGAAAAAATATTGAAAATTGCTTAAGTCGTTGGTCTAAAGAGACGGGTTTTAATACAGCTTGCAAGTTTTGATCTAAAGAAAATAACAGACATTGTAAGCTAAATGGAAGTTTGTAAAAAGGACTTACATTTTATTTTATGTAATCAAATCAATTCGATGTACACAACTTTCAAAAATGTTAAATTCAAAAATACATCCTATATACAGAATTCACGTTAAAGTATCGAATTCGAATCGACACTCCACTAGCTTAGTCGTTGCAGTGTTGCAAATTCTTGTTTTTTTTTTTTATATTATAGGGGGCAAACGAACACGATGGTGTCACCTGATAGTAAGTGATCACCGCCTGTCCATAGACACTAGTAACACCAGGGGAGTCGCAAGTGCGTTGCCGGCCTTTTAATATATGTGGGCCTCCGGCGCTCTCACTGACCGAACGAAACGCAACAGTGCAAGCACTGTTACTTCACGTCGGTTTTCTGTGAGAGGGTGGTACTACCCCGGGCGAGCCGACCCATTCATGCTGAAACCAGCTTCAGCGTAGCTCTACCATGCCCTAGTTTATTAAATATCATTAATGTGAAAAATCAAAAATATGTTATAATTTTTTATTTTATTAATTTTCTGTCATTTTTTACGAATTACCAGCCAACATCGGCATTCATTATGTAAACATTCCGCAGATGTTTTTGTAGAATAACTATGACAATATGTCACTTTGTAATTACATTTAATTTTAAAAATTATGGTAATATAGTTCGTATACAAGAACGATGATGCAAATTTCATTAACGTTCGTTTTAAAATATGTATGTTAACATTTTTGCTTGTAATGTTTACTATTGTTGAGAAAATACCACCGCTACCGTTCAGCTGGGGTCATCAACTTTACGTGACGAGATTAAGGACGTCTATAAAGTCAGTTTTATCCCCGTTTCTTGTAAGAAATCCCTCATGGAATATTCTCGCGCGGTCGTATGCCGCCCGGCTCGGAATGAGGTCGCATCCACTTGAAGAGATCTCGGAGGAGACGCCGCTATATCACATTAATTGGTACATGATTCGATTACTATCGATATAAGGTTAATCTTATACGTCTATTCGCCACTTGGGTTAAAATTTCAAGGGAATTCATAACGCCTATTTGATTACATTTGTTAAGGTTTCAATTGATCAGGTATCTATAATATTTTCTTTATTTATTTATTAAATATCAAACATCAATTGTGAATTACAAACAATTAAAATAATACTAAAGTTATTAATTATCTTAAATCTTTAGAACTACACAACGGATTTTGATGCGGTTTTTGTTTCAATAGATAGAGTGATAGAAGAGGAAGGTTTACATTATTATAACATAAATTAAATAGTGGAGAAATACTGTTATTTTTAAGGTTACTCCAAATTTAACGCGTGCGGGCCACGTGCAGTAATGAATAAATTAAAACTACTGGATCGATTTTAATCATTTTTTCAGTGCAATGACATAGGCTATATATTTTATACCCGTACGAAGCCGGAGCGGGCCTGCTAGTATATAATATGTTATAATACAAGATAGTACTAAAGTAAATGCTGCTTAGTGTATGTACATGTAAACACGATTTGTGTTCAGAAGCTTTAAACAACGTTATGCGTCAAAATTGTTCAATTTAATCATATTATTATGTAGAACGACCTCCATAATAAGATCTAAGGCGGTTGTAAAGTCTCTTTAAAGGGTATCGTAAGATATTACTCGTGGGAGTAATAGTGGGTATCACATATTGCACCCTCTTTGAAACGTGAACGCGTGCTCAGTGTAAAGGCAGTATGTAGTCTCCAAGGAGGCGTAATATGATATGTCTTAGATAATGTCAGTACTTATGTTTAAGTTATGTTATAATTTAAAAAGGTTTCCAGTGTCATAGATAAGATGTATATATTTTGAACAATAATAAAATAGCAATTTTCATTCGATCTATACTTAATAGGTCTAAATGACACGTAACGAGTACAGTGGCGAGACAGTGCCCTTTGCTGAGTACCCGACAGAACAGAACAGACGAGAACATTTTGTCGAGTGTTCGGCCGAGTGCTAGGCCGAACAGAGTGCCGAGAGAGTTACTAGAATCTCGATTTGTTTACTAGGCCGAGTACTCACCTCCCGCTTAATTTATCCACCCACGCAGCGATTCGCTATCCTGTTCAACAATAAAACATGCACTCGGTCGTTACTCGCCAATTCTGTGAGCAAAAAATCGCGTAGAGTTATGTACTCCAACAATGTCGCAAAACGTTCTACAATCATTCTTAAAAGTACCTTAAACTCTCTAGGATTTTCAATCTGTAATTCATTAAGAAGATTATTTGTTGCGCCAAGGGCTCGCCTTTTTAAAATCTATTACGTATCCAAATACTTCTACTCCCTTCTTCCAATAACTCCCAACGTTCTTTAATGATAAATGGTAAGAGCCGGTTGAAAATTATCTTAAATTCTTTTCTTTTACGATCATTTTAGTCGGTCGGTTACGTGCGTCGAAACTATACTGACTCGCCAAACA
Organism: Antheraea assamensis; assembly: GCA_035772565.1. Classification (NCBI taxonomy): domain Eukaryota; kingdom Metazoa; phylum Arthropoda; class Insecta; order Lepidoptera; family Saturniidae; genus Antheraea; species Antheraea assamensis. Next base: position 1,613,270 of record JAQQSE010000106.1, on the reverse strand, counting down.
AGCAAAATACGTATAAACACCAACTCGTTCATCCGACTCACTCGGCTAGTATCAGTTTTATTGTCTCGCCACTATACTCATTACGTGTAATAGACTCTTAAAGTGCCACTATTGCTCTTTTATCTCGACACAGAATAAAAAAGTTACTTAACTTTGTAATGCCTGTAAAGATGTGACAATGTCTCAAGATAGTAGTATGGTTCCTTATTTGTATGATATAAAATCTTTTCAATGGGGCGCGAGGAGGCAATTGTCTCTGCAAGCTCTCTCATGGCGGTCATAAATGTTTTGGATTGTATAGATATGCCGTAAAATAGTACAGTACATTTTACTGCTTTGATTCTCAGCCGATTTTCTTTTTTTATTTAAAAACAATTGACGAGCTTACTGTTATCAGTAAAAAAAATGGATATAGTTTCTTATCTTCATTACTCTATTCGCCATGCTTCACACTCCTTACGTCTACGAATTATATAATAGTTGTACAATGCAGATAATAGATTAAAATTATGGTCGAATTTCAACCACCAGACGATCACTAGTATTATAAATCTGACCTGATATAAGCTACCTGACCTAATATTGTTGAATAGCTTTTCAAGTATCGACGCAATGTACAGTGTCACAATTCCACGAGTGATTTACCATTGCAAAAAATCAAGGTAATAATAACAATTTCTGTCAAATAAATAGTCTCAGTACCGTCCCATGGTCAGTGCAACATTAATTAACTAATGTAATTAACGTTCAGTGACGACATTTTAATTAGACCGAGTGCAGAAAATAACGTTTACCGGTAAATTTTATATATAAATTTTCCGGGTCAAACAACTGTTTGCGTCAACGTCAACCCCTCGGAAAAGCTGACGCCCTGTCGACGTGAAGTGCTGATGTTGCGATTACCCGTTATTATGTAAAATATTTTGAACTGCTCATTTCTAAAAGTATAATATATTCGTCACAAAAGACTTGTCTACTACACACTTTCACGTAGAAAATATTGTTAACTTGTATAATATTAGTTATATGTGATATGTTAATTGAATTTTACAGATACCACATACTTTTTTAATTAACTTGTTAAAACCTTACTTAAAATCACTTTCGAAAACTCCCACATATCGTCAGTTTTTACTGTGAAACGTCTATTGGCACGCCTTGGCAGTAAAATCGACCCGTATGTCGTCACGGCAAATGGCATGATGCTCTCTTATGCCATCATGCTCCCTCTTCGATTTCTTTGTCTTGCTTTTCTGTGTAAGCTGTGTACTATTTCTCTCCGAGTATAGTATACTTGACACGATTACCGCTTTTATGTACGCTTTGTATCTTTTTTATTTAAGATATTATTATTTTTTATTCCACATTCTCTTTATTGGTTTTTATTAATTATAATCAAATTAAATCAAAAATATTTTATTCAATTTATGCCCCACGAATGCGTTTATGAACGTCAAAACTACCACCGGTTCGGAAAACACCCCAGTCATCCAGAAGAACCGGTAAGAAACTCGATCGGGTTTATCTTTTTAACATACACTCATATATTTAAAATGCGTTATACGTTACAATCGATTTTAGTGAATGCACAAAGAGGTGTCAATTCCAGACATCACCGTCATTGACATATACAATAGCCGTCCACACTATATAATAGCCGTTTGATACCAAAACCCGCTTAACATGGCACTTAAACTTATACTAGTCCGGCAAGTCTGTGATATATGCTTTGGGACTTTGTTATAAAACCTAACACTATTACCTAAAAAACTGTTACTGGTTTTACTGAGTCTAAAACATGAAACGACTAGTTTGTCACAGTTTCTAGTCTTTAGATCATGCCGGTGTTTTACGAACTCCAGCTTTTCAAAGTTTTTGCTAACATACATTAAATTATCAAGAATATATTGCGGAAGGCAGAGTTAAGATAAGAAAATATAATAAAGTATAGTAATAAAGTATAAATTCCTATATCAACTTCAACGTTTCACATTCTGTCGGGCGTCCCTATGACGGCGAACATTTTCGGAAGTTTACTCCTTAAGAATCGCTTGACATAATTATAAGGCGCCCCGTATAAAATATGAAGAGTAAAATTTAGTGACCGAATGACAACGTTACGATTTTTGTGTGCAACCTATTGTGCGCACCTTTCGCACGATGACGGATTGAGATTAATACAATTTCTAAAACCCGTACTTAATTTAGATATTGTTTCTGATGGAACACCGGGCACGACGAGGTATGGCTCTACTTATGTAAAATGTTTAATTCATAATGTAAACATTGGCGCTTACGGCAATATAGAAGGGAGCGTAGGTTTTTAAATAACGTGACAGTTAACCGACTTCAGAAAGGTTAATGTATAATATTTGACAGAATAGTCATAAAACATGTAAATAGAATAAAAATATGTACATTCTTTAAGTATTTTCATGGATGCGTTTATTTTACCCTTCGATATGATATCGGTCTTGTTTTTTTAGTCTAGTAAGCCTTTTTTTGTGCATGTTCAAAGACAATCGTTTTAAGGAGTAAACTCCAGTCGTGCGTCGAAGCTGACACACACACAATTTTCTTTTATTTAGTGTCATATATTAGTAGCTTTTTATAATATGATATAATAGACATAATGAAATTGTCTTGATAAGAAAGCTCAATATATATATACAATCTTAACTATCACATCAAAGCCTTTCGAACTGTGGTAGTCAATTTGCTCTCCACTACTCCCTGGTGGGCGTATCAGTTTTTGCAGTAGGCGGTAAGGGTTGTTTACTTCAACAGATTTCATGCTTGTATGTATTGAAAGTATAAATAAAAATATTGATTTACAGTACGTTTTTTTTTATATGAAGACTCAATTTCAGAAACTAATATCAAAGTAACCGTAGCTTGAATGATTATAATTAAACGTCTAGTATACATAATATACCTGTATTTAACATCCAGGTAGAGATTTGATATTTTTTCTAATCAGATACAAGACGCTAGTATACGGTAGCTAGCCCACGATATCTCGGCTCAATGGCCTTACTACCATAACGTCACGAGGTGTGTAATTCATAGTATAAGTTAATAACCTGTTGTCACATGTAACGTACCAAAAAGTCAAGCCTTCCGAGTTATTATGATATATGAGAGATATTTGAACACAGTTTTTCAATAACTAATAAAATACATCAATTCCAAATACCATTAGCGAATCTCTCTTCAAGAAATTCACTTTGTCAGTAATGTTGTTTATCAAAAGTTGGGCGTTTGATATCCAGTACTGTAATTGTATTACATTATCGCAACTAAGTTAGGTTCAGTTGATTCACATTTTAGTATCCATTAAATAACATTACTACGGTATGTATGTATAAACATGGGCAGTCCATTACGCGTTGGTAATTTAATAGCGCACCTACATTTTCAATTGAATCCATTATTACATTAAATACAGCGCTGTACACGTCATAGTGAAAGAACAATGATTTAAATAAATCGACATGGTTAGATAAATTTCAGTAATATATTTTTTTCAGACGATTTTATTACACAAAATCTGCGGAGTTATAACTTGAAAAACTTTTCAAGTACCATCTGATTTTCTGAATTATAATATTATGTAATAAACTCAAGCGAAAGTTTATTATAATTGCTGTTTCTGTTTAAAACCATAACAATTCTAATTAAGCGAGTCAAGAGATTTGAAATTTAACGAGCCAATATTTCCTTTATTTATTTTTGACTGCAAGAAAGTCGTAAGACATTTGCTATTTCAAATGAGCCGTGTAGAGGGATATAAGCAGGCCGGCAGGATAATGACAACTGCCAATGGAATATCTGATGGAAGAACTGCTGTTATTTTAAAACTGTAGATATAGTACTTGAAAATTAAGAGCTGTATTTATTTTGCAGAGTTACTGTATCTGAAGGCAAAAACGTACACATAGCTATTCAATCTTATAGCTACTTATTAAGTAACCAGTGTTATCTTAAAATATGGCAAAACTTTAATTTCTAAAATTGCTTTTCTCCCAAGTGAATATATCAATTACGCCTATTGAAGATGGTTATAAATGATTAAAATAAGTTACGAGAGTTCTAAAACGCAATCTACATCAAGATGGTGTTTAAAACTTTTTACTATGCACACATTTTGCTAAAAGGAGAAGCTAGTTACTGCCGATAAATCATCGAATAAATTGCTGTATTATTGTCGACACTACTTTAAAAATTGCTGAGTGCATTTCATCTGTGTATTTATTATTAGGAAAGCTAGCTGAATCATCTGAGTTAAAGAAGCCTAATGTTAATAAAGTCGCTGTTGAGGATACCTATCGGTTTCCCTTCGCAACGTTGAATAAAGAAGAGCTTTCAGGATGCAGTCATTGCATTTCACGTGAAGCAAATCAAATAATATAATGATCTAGACCAGAGGTTCCCAAACTTTTTTTCTCATAGACCCCTTTCAAAATTTTACTGTTTCCGTGGACCCCCTGCAGGTTCAATACTACCATATGAAGTCAAGCTGTTAGTTATTGTTTTTGTTGTTAGTTCTTCACGCTATCGAAAATAGACCAATTTTCATAGATCCCCTGCTTACTGATTGTGCACCCCCATTACTTTGTCATGCCAATGTACACCCCCGTCGAGTCTCTCGTGGACCCCTAGGAGTCCACCTGGTCCACTTTGGGAATCACTGGTCTAGACGATATACAATATGTAGGCACACATTTATAAAGTGGCATTTCATATCTTATATAAGTAAAATAATTTCAAAATAAAACCGATACACGTTCCGTCGGAGAATAAGTAGTTAATGATGTATTATTGTCATTCGATCATCGCATTTCAATAAAGTGAAAATATAAAATAAAAAAATATCAAACAAATCAATTATTAGTTTATCTTTCTGGTTTGAATATGATTTTGCTAAAATTTGCTATAAAATCTGTTGTAAAACGTATTCTAGTAAATGTGCATACTTTATTTGTCTTTTGACTCTAATTGTCTATCTATTATTATAATCATTGTCTACATTATATCTTATTATCAGATTCTGTTGGGGTTCTATTACAAAACAAAGAGCTAATGAAAAATACCATAACTTTTTCAATATTTTATTAATAATTAGCATATAAGAGTATGTTACTAAAACGATTAAAATATGCTGAATAAGTTTCTATTTATTCAAGACTTTCATTTTAATTAAATGCGTAATTATACCCAAGGATCAATTTATGGTCCTTGTTTCAGTTAAGAGTAAATACTCAGATAATGTCGAAACTTTAATTACAGACCCTTGAGTTTCTAGAGTAAAGCTGTACAAAGGGTAGTGAGGTAGTGACGAATTACTTCTCCTCGGGACAATAATGCGATGGACTAATACCAGCTTAGTAACTACGTTTTACAGCTTTAAACTTTTCTCGGAGAAAATATTCAAATGTTTGAAATTTAATAACAACTTTGTGTCTTTCTAGGGTTATTGTATTACGAAATTGTAGGTCCTTTTTTTTTTTTTTTTTATTTACGTGGGAAAATCCTTTATGGATACCCACCCTCTCGGGGGAGAGAGTGGGTTATGTCCGACTCGCACGGACTAAAACCCCACGGTGTACCGGCCGCCGATTTTGATTGGGGCGACATGGGATCGTGCTGAGGTTATCACCATGTCGTCCCATCGGTCAGCCCCGCGCGTTAGTCCTGAGCAATGTATTTGATCGTTTGTGTAAGAAGAAGATGATTAACTTTAACTATACCTTTTATTTAATGTTAGACTATAATTTACTTTAATGGGTGTGTTTTAACGAGACATACAAACACGATAAATCTTTACCTTTGAATATTTTATACATAACCTAAACTAATATTATAATTGCCAATTTAAGTTTGTTTGTTTGTGTCTTAACTACTGACCTTATCATGCATATACATTGCAAATGTTTTTTTTTTTCTATATTATAGGGGGCAAACGAACAGGTGGGTCACCTGATGGTAAATGATCACCGCCGTTCATAGACACTAGCAACACCAGGGGAGTCGCAAGTGCGTTGCCGGCCTTTTAATACATGTGGGCCTCCGGCGCTCTCACTGACCGAACGAAACGCAACAGTGCAAGCACTGTTACTTCACGTCGGTTTTCTGTGAGAGGGTGGTACTACCCCGGGCGAGCCGACCCATTCATGTTGAAACCAGTAATAGCTTCAGCGTAGCTCTACCACACAGCAAATATTGCATATACATTGTCAATGATATAAAAATGACATAGGGTACTAATATTCATCCCAGAAAAAGTACTATTCCCAAGGTGTTGAACAAATTTGCATTAACGTGTGCCAAGCTGTGGGCAAAAAGTATTGTATAATCGTCAGCAAATTTTAAAAGGAAACTGTATTTTACATTCTCAATATAGAAATCAATATGTGTGCATTATAACATGAATGTAAAACTTTAATTGGCGAATGAAGCGGACACCAATTCTCTGGTAATTAATATGAACGAAATACATGCACTGATTGGAGGTAATGAAGCTATAAATGAACATGACCCCACCCAGCCTTGTTTACGAATGTTATACATTTATGGCAATATATACGACGCAACGCTTGCAACAATATTCCTACGGTATATATCAAGTTCTGTCAATGGACGTTGACAAACATTACCTGGAGATATAAACATTTATTTCATATTACATATTTATAAAAACAATATAAACAAGTTTATATAGACCTGGTAACGTTTTTAGATCGCACAATTTTATGACATATTTGGGTGTATATTATCTAAATATTATACAAGGCGTGATTGCTGTTTCAGTTGTGTTCATTTAAAGAAAAAAACTTAATTGTGACACCTCGCTGACATACGTATTCATATCTCGGCAATACTCGGCTTTTAACGGGCAGGCAACGGCCCCCGAATATACCCCGCGCCGCGTCGAACCGACCGCCTATTGTTTTTCTCGCTGAAGGTCTACACTTCATACGGTAATTGCTCCGCTTCTAAAGGCTCTATTATACTCTGGACACCAGTTCGCCTATAATCTGCTTCAAGTAGGCTATATAATGCAAAAAAAGTTTGTCCAAATATGATTGTTAGTTTCAAATATTGCTGTGTTCAAATAATACTACAAAAAAAAATACGAAGAATCCTTTGTGCTTTATAATATTAGCATAGCTTAGACGATCATTGTTGAATATTTACAAGTAATTTACTATTATAAGATGATACTTCATTGAATAAACGTGAACTTCATTGGACGCCACTGGATTTAACGAAAAACTCTCTAAAACATCGTAATTGCTTTACTTTAGTTGTTTTACTTTAAAATAATATTGATTTTGCTCCTCGTCTTTTAACGAAATCTATTAATAATAAGTAATATATTTACAAAAACTAAAAGGAAAATCCTACCCATTAATAAAATTTGTAAGACTAGATGGTAGATAACGTACATCACAGATGGATGGTTCTAGAAGCATAATTTAATTTACATGGATCTTTATATAACGTAGGTCCTATCCTAAGAACGAATTATTAAAAAATAATCGCTAGCAAAACAAAAAGTTCCATAGGCGTTAGTGAAGGGAATTCGCATCTGGTACTCAGTTAGAGCTAAATGTTATTTTCTGAAATAATTCGACTTTATAATTTTTCCTCCGACAACGATTCTAAATATTTCCACGTTCAAGGATAATATTGATTATCTAGTCCCCGATAATAAATAATAATCCGGTTTTCTAGTTGGAAGTCGATTTGAAGTTATTTTAATATATTAAAATATCTATTAAATATAACTAGTTACACACCTTGGTAATACTCGAGTAATCTTGTTTACACGTTGTTAAAGTTGTTGATAATGTATTGAATATAAAATCGAATTGTAAACAACACATGTTGCAGAAATGTTCAAGTCAATTTAACATTTGCGTTGTCATTACATAAATAGAAGTGTAATATTAATACAATAAGAAATTAAATTTAAACATTAACACTATATCACTAATCACCAATACGTATTCGAGAATTCTTATTATAGATGTATCTTCAGAAGTTATCAGAGTCCTTTGAAGCACTAATAATAGTCACAAATAAAAGGTATCAAATTAAACTCACAATATTCTGTGAGTTTTAAGATAAAATTACGAACATTAAATGTTCATTCCTATATAATTTCATAACTATAAATTATATGTAATTAGTCATTTACTTTGTAATCATTATTCGGTATGTTCTTTGTCTTAACAATAACGTACACGGAAACTATATACATTTGCATTATCACAATTTAATTTCAGTTTTTAACACTTATTGGTATAAGGGACATTACCGCACCGACTTAGATAACTAACTAACTTTGATTATAATGCAAGGTAAAAAAGTTCTTTCAGGAAAGTACTAGTTGTTTCTTATACTGCGAATATTAATATCTAATCTATTAATTCGTCTATCTTATGTCAATTTCATTAATTCCCTGTCGTATTAATACCGTATAGGGATTATATATTAAAAATCATTTCCTTATTATTGAGACCAACATAAAGCTGATATTTAATTGGCTATAGTTATAAAGCAAAAATATCATTATTTTATTTGACTGTACACCACTAAAATCAAAATCAAAAATACTTTATTCAGTTTAGGCCATGAGAAGGCGCTTATGAAGGTCAAAGTTACCACCGGTTCGGAAAACAACCCAGTCATCGAGAAGAACCGACAAGAAACTCGATCTGGTTTATCTTATCATCAAACATATTATAACTCATATTTTAAAGTTATAAACATAGATAATTATATTCGGTTTTGGTGGATGCACAGAGAGGACGTCATTTCCAGACATTACCATCGTTCACATATTGATCCACCCTGTAATAGCCTTTAGACATTAATACCTGCTTGACATGGTGTTTGAACTTAATATACGGCGAATCAGTAATTTGCTTTGGAATATTGTTGTAAAACCTAACACTATTACCCAAGAAACTGTTACCGGTTCTAGTGAACTTAAAACATGGAATGACAAATTTGTTATTATTTCTTGTGTTTAGATTATGTCGGTTCTTTACGAAATCTAGCTAATCTAAATTTTCATTATCATTAAACTTGTAGTGTTTTCATTTTCATCATATAGGTTTCGCGTGTTCGCATGATTCGTAAATATTGATGTGAAATTTGCGTGCCCTGGCAGTTAAATCTACCCATATGCCGTCACGGCAAATGGCATGACGCTCTCTTATACCGTCATGCCCACTCTATGCCACCGCTCGGGCTCCGCACTTCCTTCAATGCGTGAGCGCGTATACTATACACTCCTACGTACTATTCTATTTAACTATAGTATACTTGATACGTTTACCGCTTGCATGCACGCTTTCTATATTTTGTAGGAAATATTATTATTTTCTACTGCATATTTCCTTATATATATATATATATATATATATATATATATATATGTGTGTGTATATGTTTTTAATAATTGTAAATTCTATTAACAATTATTTCACATCTGCCTGGCGTTCCGTGGCTGCCAACTTTTTATTTAATTTTTATTGTTTATCCTATCACTTATGAAAAAAATTAAAATGAATTTTCACGGATCATACTATAGTCATAAACGTTTTTATAAAATGATAATACTCATATCATATCATTTGGAGAAAGGATTAAGATAACATTGAAGCTTACTTAGAAATCACAGACAGACATATTACTTGAATTATGAACAATATTTATTTATATGCATTACTGTGATGTAATAATGAAGACTACCGACATATAGTTTATGGAATTTGCTACGGTTACGTTAATATTGCGGAATAGAATTTGCATTAAGTTTGAATATTGATCAATTCGAAAAAAGATAACTTCTTGAATGGAATTAGGTAAAGAATAGATTACTGTTTAAACGCATTTGGGGGTCTAAAAATAATTATAATCTTTGCGAGCGATATATGAGATCAGCAGTGGGTAAATACATAATGGTGGTACTGAATAGTTATAAGTTGATAATATACTGCAACAGTTGTAAATACAGACCGTATGTCTGTATTAAATAAAATAACGATACATATTATTAGTTAATTACTATTATTTAAATTAAAGAGCTGTAAGGCTTGTAAAAGTCGGACAGTGGAAGCACCGTTATGTCACATTTATTACTGACATAAAGCATCGTTAATGACGCTACCGTTATCCAATTCAAAAAGTATTGTTTACAACATATACTGGAACACAAGGTTTTCTACCGTAGTCATCAGAAGTAGTAATCTGTTATCACTAATCTCAATTAAGAACATAGTTAATTTTAGATTGCAATACCTACTTAAATTGACTACATGTCTATTTACTACTTCTAACCATAAAAACGTAGACTGAATAATTTGCGGATTTACAAGTCGCTTGCTGACACGATAAATGCTTTAATAGAAAAAATAATATCAAAAGAGTGTGCTACGCTACTATAACCTTAGGATGTTTTACTAAACAGACAGTAATAATTTTATTTTAAAAAGGAAGTCTAACAGAACCGATATTCGTGATCGTTGGATCGTTTTTGTAGGTGGTAGAGCTACGCTGAAGCTATTACTGGTTTCAGCATGAATGGGTCGGCTCGTGGCTCGAGGTAGTACCACCCTCTCACAGAAAACCGACGTGAAGTAACAGTGCTTGCACTGTTGCGTTTCGTTCGGTCAGTGACAGCGCCGGAGGCCCACATATATTAAAAGGCTGACAACACACTTGCGACTCCCCTGGTGTTGCTAGTGGCTATGGACGGTGGTGATCACTTACCATCAGGTGACCCACCTGTTCGTTTGCCCCCTATAATATAAAAAAAAAGTGATAGAAACCATTATCATTGCATTTTGAGTGCATCAGAATCGATTATTGGAAACTAAATTTTTATGGAGAGAAATATTACAATCGGGTTCAAGCTGTTTGTTGATTTTTTGTGTTGGTTTTTCGTATTTATGTTATATATGAAAGAAACTGGTTTGGAGCTTTGATTCGGTCACTTGACTTTTCAGTTTAAAAAAATAATACAGAAATGTGTTCACTTATTTACTTTATAACATGAATTGAGACATTTAAAAATCAACTCTGTGAAATCAGTAGCTTCAAAACAAGATTAGCTTTTTTGTTATAAAAAAAAATGAATAAAGCTCAGAAGTAAAGTTATAAAATTTTACATTTAAATTGTGAACTCAATAAAAAAGGCCGAATTGTAATGAATACGGCCTAAGCTTTTAATTTATCGTTTTGCTCTCAGATTGGATCGGACCGAAGCATCGACGATAATTACTTTATTAATATCTCCTTTATTCGCCTTAATGAAAAAAATTCTACGCTCACCCATTCCATCTCACCTTGCAATATAAATTTCATCCTCTTTATAGACATCAAGTTTATGTAGACTTTTCTAAAAAGGTATTTTAAAAGATTTTTTTTCGGTTCACGTGTTCTTAGTTCTTATTTTTGCAATAAATTTCAGTGTTCTTTTTATTGTAGTATGGAATTTTCCACACGATTATTTAATAACATTATTTACGCGGACGGATTCATGTGAAATTTATACTGTATGTGTTGTAAAGTCAGTTTAATATCTATAAAGTAAGATCTTGAAATATGAACCCTTATAAAAGTAATTGCTTGTAAAGTTAACTTAACTATAAACTTTCGTAGGTTATTTTTATATTATTTTCAGACCACCAAACCTTATAACCGCACAGAATGTAGTTGTGCAGAATTGTGCGGTATCTTTTTGATTTCCTTTTTTCATGTTTTTTTTAGTTCGTTTTCTTTTGAACAGATTTCATTTTCGTAGGCTTTTTTAATTTAATTTCTCAATATTTTATAACATCTACACCATCAAATTAACAGTTTTTTATCGTTACATATAACTGTATATCTGTAGTTCCAATTGAAGATTATCCAATTTCGTTACTATTTTTAGTTACAGAGTAATTCAAAAGGAGATAAGATTGTAGTCACGTTACCTCATATGTTATTTTATATGACTATTTTTTTTTATATTGGTATTTAGTAATTTAGTATCCGTCGTCTAATCTAGTCTAGTACTATTAGCGTCCTCGGCGTTAGAGTCCCGTAGTATATTTAAGGACTAAGTGTCTTTCATGCCAAAGAATATTAGAACGCAGTTTGCTAAAAATGGACAAAATAAACGTCACAAAAAAATAAGGTAAAATACTAAAATTATAGATTGATATGGAGAAATGCAGAACACGTGGCTTGCACATGGCAACAGATGGGCAAATACCATAATACTATGGAATGGTCCCCACGGTTACAAGTACAATAGGACACAAGTAGAAGCAGACCAAAGGTTTCTGGAAAGACGAATTACTATCTACAACGGGCAAGAGCTGGTTGAATATCGAAAAAAATCGTGACACTTGGCATTGTCTCCAGGAGACCTTTAACCAAAGAGGCGTCTATTAAACTCAAAGATAATAACATTTTTGATGTTATAATTGATTATTAAAACGTAGAAAAAGTTAGTGAAATAAATATGTTTATATTGCTTTTATTTGTTTCGAATAACTAATAGCCAAATCGTATACCGAGAAGGAGTCAACACTATCAGGTTTTCACAATACAGGATAGAAAGTACACTGATCCCAAACATAGAGGAAATGTTCAAGAGAATAGCTATTATTTTCTGTTCCAAATAAACCTCAGTAAATACATAAACTAAATTAAAGTTCTAACCACAATGTTGAAGTTTACGGTTTTAGAAATATTATCGACGGTGAACGGTAAATACGTATACAATATCAATAACGTTCTCGTCTCAACTGAGATTTTGTTTACCAACCTTTTCAATAACATATTCTTTACAATATATGTATATATATGGCAGAAATGCGAATGTTAAGATGAATGTGTGGTGTAACTAGAATGGATACGATTAAGAATGAGTATATCAGAGGAAGTTTGAAAATAGCACCAGTGACAGAGACGTTTAGGAGTAATAGGTTAGCATGGTACGGGCATATTATGAGAAGAGATAAAAGTCATGTAACAAGAAAAGTTTTGAGTTTGAAAGTGGATGGATATAAGGGTAGAGGAAGACCGAACAAAGTGTGGATGGATTGTGTGAATAATGATATGTGTATAAAAGGTGTGAATACTGAGATGACATTTGACAGGGGAGAGTGGAAAGGGAAAACATGTTGTGTCGACTCTACTTAAGTGGGATAAGGGTAAGATGATGATGATGATATGTACTAAAATAATGAAAGTAACACTTAATGCACAACATAAAGTTACAATAATACAAAAATTGCAAATGATTTTTTTATGGAATATTTTAAACGGTACGATCAAGTGTAGGTAAATAAAATGAAATTCAGGCTGCTATTTGTCTTTCTGTAATTATCTATCTTGTGTATTTTAATACAGATTTTAAGGAAGATAATGGGGAGATCACTCAGTGTATCATTCTACCTTGGACAACCAGTCTGCTTCACGATAAAGGTGTCCCGACCATTGTAGGCAAGTCTTTTTAGAAATAAACAAAATGTTTACATCTATTTTGGGACTATAGACAACATCTTTTTGCCATTTCACGTTTAACTACTTTATACTATTATCGCAATTTATAGCAATTTACAATAAAGCTATAAGCCGTGTTTTCATGTTAAAATAACTCGCTGCTTTGATAGAATGCAAATGAACGAACGCTTTCCGACACAATATAAATACCGCTTTATTAGAGATTCGTATACTAAGTTAGCATAGCAAAATAACTTAAACGTTCAGTAAATTTATTCAAAGATTCAGTTGAAATTATTTTACAGTTAACCTCGATGGAAACAGCTTACGATTCGTTACAGTAAACGTTGAAAATACAGCACAAAATCTATTTCGTAGTCATCACGTTGGCTTGTACGTGATCTCGTATCTTCCGAGAATAATTAAATTTCACGAGATATCTCGTAAAACAAAAAGTTATGATAGGAGTCTAATACTTCAACATCTTTGTAATTGACAGAACAGTTTACAAAAATCGAAAAGTTTTCGATTATTACTCTAGAACCGTAATCTTCTTCTTATTCTTTATTTTTTGGCTCCGGCACGGTTTGTACACTAGCTGGCGTCAAGTAACAAGATTTTTCCAAGTAAGTGTCTTGTGATAATTATAATGTTCTAACAAGATGGTGGTTCCCTTGTTAGAACTTTCCATGGAGTTTTGGTGGCATCTCAGAATGCATGCTCCGCGGTATTATTTCCCATCCACTTCACTTGTGCATAATGACCGAACTATATTACGTAAAACACCACCAATATTACAAAATATAGAGTCTAATAACACAAGATTATGAATAAAATATAAAAGCCACTACATGACAGACTAAGATCCCGCCAAAAGCCAGAACTGTAATCATATTTGATAATGCCTTAAAGAGTTTAAATTGACAATAAAAAATAATATAACAGACGATAATTCGCAGATATTAGTCGTTGACAGTTGTTTTTTATTACGTGAAGCTATTGCAATCGCTTCAACTCTATGGCGATAGATAGCTACAGAGGTTTTATTGGATGGCAACGCATTCTAGCACAGTATACTCAAACAATCTTTAAGGCATATTCTTCTTATAAATAAATAGAAAGCATGAAGAAATACTTCTGTTTAATGTCGTAAACTGCATTTGCATCACGTGTATTTATTATTTCTTTTATTTATCTACGAATAAAGCGTGTACGTGAATTTGAGACAAATTATTTTAAATACAGCACCAGAGCACGACAGGATTTCCATTAAACAATGAAATTGTTACTAAGCGAATTTTGAATATAACTTTTAGGCAAACGATTTTTAATTTAAGGATTGCACATTACCTGAGCAATATTATTATACCGTTTTTTATTAATTATCGGTTTTAGTGTTCGCTCATAACTTATTTGATGCTAATTAACGATGTGACCTAAGACGTTAAGCACACAAAACTTAAAAGTAGACTAGCTCTTAAATACATCAGTCGCAACATAATAGTTGCTTGACGTGAGATTTGAAACATAGGCGTGATCGATTGAAAATCTATCTCTATGTATTAGATTAGCAATCAATAGTAATCACTCTGTTGGGATATGCTAAAGAAAAATATATTAATTGTGAAAATTAAGCTGAAACTCCCGTTAGCGTTTTTTCTTCAAATCAAAGACCTAGTTTCGACACGCACGGTTCTGTTATTTGATAGTTTTTTCACTGGAGATTGTGCCGTTTGATGTACGTCAGGGACCCGGTCAGTTTACCAGGATAGCTAGATAGCTGGACAGGTAGAGATTGTAGTAAATATTTAGCGCGTCTAACTAACACAGTTGATCATTCAGTCAATATTAAGTGAATTTTAACGTTCAGTTTACAATTGCACGCTTCATATAAACATTGAATGGAAGTTATATTTTTAATTATTACACTACACGTAATTTCATCACAAGACTGACACATAACAATAAACACATTAGGTAGTTGCATGTTTGTAAATAATGAACTTTGAATTCCGTCTAGTTTTTTGCTATGCGGTATTCTATTTTTTTTATTAATGATTTACTGCAGTCGTTTAGAGATGGCGTGTGTTGAAAAACCATTAGGGTTGACTTATATATAACTATTAAGTCTAAGTGGGTAAAAATTACTTGCCTAATTATTAGGTAGTAATCATTCTTAGTACTTAAATGAATTTAGATTTATACCGTTGGTGAGACACACATGCGTAGATAGATGTGTGTTTCACAAACGCATACATGTATGATTCGTTGAGCTAGCTTGGTGAGTTTAGATCGATGCTCGTTTGTTGCAATCAAGGCCACAGAATGATCTGAGACTGTCAATAGGCCCTCGTGCTAGTTGTTATTCGACTGAGTGTCTCAATCGCCGTTCACTTTAGTAGTTTGGTGAAGCTGCAATGGCTCATCAGGCCAATAGCGGATAGTCAGGTTTTACAAGTCATTATCATCTCATCATTATCTTCTCCTAACCGTTATCGATTAAAGCGACTGCTAAAAGACAACTTAATAATCTTAAAAAGTCTACTTGCCCGCCCTTTCGTGTGCACGTAAATAGCTGGCATATCCTATCTTCGCGGTGTACGTGCGTTCACACTCGGGCCAGACCAAAATACCATAACGTATAAAAAAAAAACCCATTACTAAAATAATTCCAAATATGTATTAAACATTTCTTTAGATTTAACATAGTACTAAAATCTTTGGAGATTCTCATGTTAATTACAACTAGTATGATGATAATTAGTACACGTTACGTGCACTTGATAAATGACGTCATTATCGACGTAGAAACGATAAGTGTTGCCACAGGGACGGCCTATATCGGTTCTATAAACATACACTGAACTAACGCCGCGTGGCTTATTCATAAACAAAAAATCCGTTTTGCAGTTAATTTACAGAGGTTATAATACCTAAATCAACGATCGCTGTTCGGCGGCGGCGTTCGCGGTTATGCCTTACATCGGCTTCATAATTACGTATTTCACGAGAGTAATACGATAGCAGAAATGAGTAAATAGCTGTTTCAGTACGGTAAAATAATGTACAGGCGTCGTCAATCCTTTTGGCCGCTCTGAATAAAGCTTGTAAGAGCGTGCCCTTGTAAAATTTTCCATATGATATTGCTTAAAAGAATAGAATGGTTTATTGAGAGTAAGCAGCTCTTGTCATCATCAACAGTGGGATTTCGTAGAGCTCAGTCAAGTCTAGATAATTTAACTAGGCTTATTACAAAAATACAACTAGGATTAAAAAAAAATGTCTACGTTGACATAGATAATGCTTGTAATAATGTTAATATAAATTCTATTATCGTCAAGTTAAGTGAATTAGATATAGGGACATAAAATTTGTAAATATATATGGAATTTTATATCAGATAGACAATTGCATATTGTACAAAATTAACAAAATATTAGAAGAACTAATAGAGGATTGGCTCAGGGTGATCCACTCTCACCTATTCTTTTTAATATTAATATAATAATACTGTCAAGAGTTTAATACACAACATTGTTAAAATGTTATTATAAGAATCTAACATTGGTATTTATTTATTCTTAAGTTGTCTCGATGCTTTATACATATAATGTAATACGCGTTTATAACTAAATTTGTGTTCCTCACAACTGTATTCAGAGAGGTCAAAAAGTCAGAAAGGAGTGTATCATCCATAATGCTAATATTATAAATGTGAAAATGAATTTGTGTATTTTTTACAGTCTCGCGCCTTTAACTATTAATTACTAAATCGATCACTATGAAACTTTTGCATACACATTATTAGGGGTACAGAATAGGTCATGTAATACCTTAAATCTCAAAAAAATGTGCTTTTCCTCAGGGATAGATCAAATCTACGTTAATGCGAATGATGCCGCAAGCATAAGCTAATCCATAATATAGTAATCTATAGCAAAACTTTTAACATCTGCATCAAGTATGCCCCAGATTTAGTACTAAAAGACTAGAGCATATAATACTCTGTAACAATCTTCCTATATGCCTCTTCGATCTTTTGATCTTAATGGAGAAGGAGTCCACTATCAAATCGATTGATAATTTCGTAAAACAGGCAATCATTAAACTCAAGCCATTTAACGGACTTTGAAACTATCACGACTCTCTGACTTGTATTTAAGTCATGACCGAGAAATACTTGTGATTTTGTTATGTAACGTTCATGCAATACGTGAAGGGAAGTGACTCGTATCACACGATTTATTTGCGATCACCTCACTCTCCCATTATGTTGCTAATTCTGAATACATTTATGTGAAAACAACAACAAAAAATATAGCCATCTTTGCTATTGCCTTGCCCCTATTGTCGCCTTTGCTAAATACCTAATAAGGGGTTCGGATGAACAATCTGTCGGCAGTGTCGGCGAATAAATTCCAATCAAGGGAAACACCGCTGTGTGTTTGTTTAGTTCGGCATTCAGTCCACGGGCGCTCGGCGCATTTCCAGGATTAAT
This sequence comes from Antheraea assamensis, assembly GCA_035772565.1. Taxonomy (NCBI): domain Eukaryota; kingdom Metazoa; phylum Arthropoda; class Insecta; order Lepidoptera; family Saturniidae; genus Antheraea; species Antheraea assamensis. The sequence continues at coordinate 1,595,263 of JAQQSE010000106.1, read as the reverse complement.
GTCACGAAAGTAAATTGAAATTGGTAGATATTATACAAACTGGGCTTCATTTAAATTTTGATTTTTCGATTGGAAATATTTAATCGTTCGATAAACGTTATTGTCGGTTATCTATTGCGTTCGCGGATTTGAATTTAATGTTCCTTTTTGATAGGATCGACTTCTGCGACTTTCTTTAATGCTGATTATAGTGTAAATTACGTGTACAGGTAAGTAAGTAGGTATAGTTTATGAATAAATTTGTTGGAAGTAATCTTTCGACCTATTTATACAAATTGTTTTTAATAAGTTGATTACTTTAGGCTTATCTCTTAAGGATAATTGATTTTAACCATTTTTATCTTTTATATATTATTAAAAATACGGGTTATTTGCGAAGCCATTTGCAAAATACAATATTAGTGAATCGGCTAATGCACGTGTCACTTATGACGTCACTCTGCGAAACGGAGGCGAATCTCTAGTTTTACTATTATTTATTAACATGACCTTTTACTGGAATATAAAAATCATTTCCTACACGTATGTATTTTAGAATATAGCATAATGCAACGTTACTAAAACTCAATCTGGAGCAACCGTAAAACCCGATTCACTAAAACGTTAACGCCAATAATGATTAGAATTGGAGAGAAACGGATTGTTTACAAATACGAGCGCTTAATGAGCGGTATTGCACGTTTCGTCTGAAGTAGAAACAGAGTCAGGTTTTATGTTTGCAGTTTGTAATGACGTAGACGTAAACTCGGGAACAGTGACGCGTGCGTAGTAACGCGTGATGGAGCACATTGCTTCTCAATTTATAATTTAAACATTACTACAATTATTAGTACTTCGCTATTATGTAGTGCTAAGTGACGTCAGTTATAGAAGTTGTTCGATGTTGAAATTGAAATATTTGATTTAATTAATCACATATATGAATAAAGTGTCGAAAATAAATACTGCATTTGCGAAGCTGTGGGAAATTACTAGTGTATCATAAATGTCTGTGAAATGCCTTTGTGTACTAATTTTACATTTTTGTAGATATACTTCTTTTGGCGCGTTAGGGAAAAACGATGACAGAAAATTTTTACGATGCGCGCGCACACCGTCACGAAAAATCGACATCCTGAAGTTAGCTATAGTCAACATTTTATTCAAAAAAAGTATGTATGTATTAAATACCTTTTTTCTATTGTTAGTGTCGTTTTTTCTACAAACGTAGAATAAGGCGAAAGATAAAATATTTGAAAAGATTTTTATCTTGTTACGCCAAAGAAGTATAACTACTAAAGCGTGTACACACACACTTTTTTACCACCTATCATATTTCATATTCTATTTTGGTCTACAGAATAACGATGATAGCTTCACTGCAAAATAAAATATAATTGAAGTATCGGAGGGAGCATAATAAGATAATTAGAAAAGCATTAAGTACCTAAATTTAGGCATTTAAAATAAAGTTTAACATACTCATTAATATTTTGAAGGAATGAAGCTCATTAAATGTTGTATTTATAATACGGCTAAGTTTAGAATATGATATGAACATGCGTAGCTAAATAAAAGGTATATATTTTTTTTAGTCTTTTTCGGGCGATTTGGCTTAATCGAGGTAAATGTAGGGACCCAAGGCCAAAGGGCCCACGAGATGGACCCTCAGAGCGGTCGTCTCCGCCGACGGAGGACTGGTGGAAGGCAGGGACGATACGCTCGCCTCCTTCTACCACCGTAGCCGGGCCAGGGAGGATGGGCTGGGGGGCCCATCTTCCCATTGCACAGGTCCGGCGGATGGAGGAGATGGCCGAAGATGTGTACACGGTCATCTCCTGATAAAGACGGGGCCCGGCGGCACTGATTGACGCCGGGCCAACCGCTGAGGCGACACGACGAATACTTAAGATATCTCGTGTCGCCTCAACAAAAGCGCTGGATGTACACCGTGGGGTTTTAGTGAGTAGGAGTCTCACACTACCCACCCTTTCCCCCGGGAGGGTGGCGTGTCCATGATGGATTTCCCCTCGAAAAAAAAGGGACCGAAGGCCTCTCACATCTGGCATGCAATTGTCATGCAATTTGCAATAATTATTCTTTTGTTTGTAAATATGTATAAATGACACTCATTTACCGATTATATGTAAGCGCATCACTTCAGAACGGGTGGACCTACTAGGATAATTCTTTTTATGTTGTGTTCGTAATAATCAGCACAAGGTTTCAATGAGAGACAATATTTGAAAAATCGTATGAAAAAGTGAAAATTTTGGGTCAAAGAATTTCCACATAAAAAGTGAGTGAGAGCAGCCAGTCGGGAGATTTTCAAAGATATTTACAGAAATGACAGGTTAACATTAAGTTGTTCAGTTGCCATTTTATTTCATTACATGGTCTTACTGTAAAAGGACGTTGTGGCCACAATTTTCTACATCACTACGGGAGTGCGAAGCCGGGGTGGGTAGCTAGTTTAAAGAATATATTATGATGAACAAACCGCATGAATATATAGCGTGCTTACTTACGTGCGTTATAAAATAACATCGCGTGTTTTAGCGCTGGGTGTTAAAAAACTTCTTAAGTATAATATGTTATTATTAGTTGAAAACATTTTATTTAAAATTTTCAAATTAAATCTAATTGAAGAGCATAATATCAAAACATAAATGGGCATTACTTTCTCTCTTTCTAACGCCTATAACTTGGTATTTATGTTTTCCTTTGCAGCCTCATTAATAGATTGTGTTACGCGGGTCTCGTCATTTTAGTTTTTTCGTTCCTCTATAGCATGTCGCATTACAGCCGGCCAGCGGAGTAGAAGTAAAGTGAAAGGCGCTGTGCAGAGCAGCGAAGACCAATATGGCAGCGCCCATGGCTCAATTCAAAATGATTTAAATAAATGTTGTGCTCAGTTCTTAAAATGCCACGATCCGAAAAAAGTTTCACTTACATCATGGTTCTTACAATCACACATTTTTTTAAGCGTGTGTAGAACACAGAACACAGAAATGAGTTCTCAATAAACATTTACGCCATATGCATAAAGTTCCATGTAACAATTGATAGTGCGTCAATAAATTTAGTTTTTGAATTATTAACCCACAATTATAGTTCAGTATCTGTATACTCACATTGTCAAATCATGCATTAAGTGATATATAGTATCAACGAGATTCACGAGCAATGCAAATGCCATGGTATTTACGAACATTCCAATCGCAATATAGGATTAGCATCAAAGGTACCTAATGAGTATCAAGCGACGATATTATTATGAATTTAGAATGCATAATAGCGGTCGACGTGTAATCGATTGTTAATAAATTCGCAAAGTGACCTCAAAGCGTGACGGTTCATTCTCAATGAAATGTGATTTCGGGGTGATCACTAAAACAGACTAGACCGTAGATATGTAAACAATATCTGTATATAAATGGGCGTAGATAAAAGAATTCTGGAGTTTGTCTCCTCTGTTTGCCAATCTATTTGTCTTTATTTGTTTTTTTTTTTGTTTTATCATTGAGACTTATTCAAACAGTTCAAGACATTTTTCTTCTCTATTTTCCAACCAATTCTCTATATATTTTTTTATTTAGTTGATGAGCTTTATTGGTAACGATAAACGTATTTGGACATTTTTTTTTCATAACAATTGACGAGTCAAAACGTATACTTATGAATCCCTATTCGGTATACAATGTCTAACACTATAATTGTGACGAAAGCACACAGTATCAACTGTATCGACGACTTTCATAAAACGGGAAAGGACAAAAAAACAAAGCTGATAAGTAGTCCGATGCGTCGCCGTTCGGTTGGTTACCCTCAGATATCGTTGAAATGACCGAGAAAAGTAGTAATCTCTCGTATTAGAGCTATGAATCACTTTGGGTCATTAAACCAACGGAGTAAATAGTTATGACGTAAATCGGCATCTTACTAATTGCATCTCCTTGTGAAATTTAAAAAGTTTTATTTTGCAAAACCTGTTATACAACATGTTCTTTTATAAGGAGTCTTTCTACGTATTCCAAAGTTCAGGTTGAATAGCCTTTTACAATAATGCATTTCAAATGCAGTTTACTTTAGTTCAATCCTTTATTATCATTAGTACTACGAACTTAGGTAATTTTTTTTTGGTGAAAACAATTGCCATTAACATGATTGTAAAAATGAAAACATTATAATATTTATTTGGTAAAGATAAATATACAATAATAGCTTTTGCCAACGACTTCAGTCGCGTTAATGTAGATTTCGCCATGTCTCTGGAGAACATTCGGTTCTTCTTTTCTGGATTAAATGTATGCTATGTCCTATTCTGTCCCCTTACAATGTTTATACAAAAGTTTATTATGATCGGTTGAGCGATTAAGTCGTGAAAATGCAATAAAAGAACAAACTCACTTTCTTATTGATTATATTAATTAGAACTGTACAATATGTATATGTACGACCTTACAATATTTTCTAACATCCAGCATTAAAAGGGCTCGATAAAAATAGTTATCCCTGGAAAGTAATTATTACGTTTCCAATTCATTAAACTGCTATACTATTGGACGAAAATATTTTATAATTTTGTAAAATATAAAACGTTAAAGCATCCCATCATTTCACATAAGATGCAACAGAGTGCAAGTTTGTAGAATCCCCCATATTCATGATAAATATAAAATATCATTCGAATGTATATACATAGCCAATATAAAACAACACTTTAGCAAACACAAAAATATGAGTTGCAATAAAACAGCCCTATAAAAATATAAATTCTTATTATGAAATTCTTTAACCCCTGTTCCCACTAGGGTAGTAAATACATTTACATGATATAATCTGTTTCCATACAATTATCATTTTATTAATTGCATTTTTGTTGTCGCGGGAATTCACAATTTTATTTTATTTGCATTAGGAATATGATTTGTCTTTTACCTGACATTTCAGTTCTATGCATTCAATTTGTCACTCTCCATTTCTCGATAATATTCCATTAGTAATTTATATTGCTAATACTGATAACGATTACTCGTAAGTTATAGTAATTTTTAACGCTGCGTCAAATTTATGAACATTACATTTTGTACGGGCATATTTGTTTTATATTTTCATAGCAGAACGTCTTTAATTTTTTATTAAAATATTACTATTTCTATAATTTTCAAATATACAGAAAGAATAACTAACTAATAAATACATAAGAATAATAATCAAACATAGTAAAACTGACAATATGTCTCGCAGTAATAGAAATATATACAATTATTAGACAGAATATAACAAACAAAGCAATAAAACAAAGATTATGCATTTAAAATTATTGTGCACCGCCTACAGAAACAATGGCAAATCGAGTAGATTGCAAATTAAATCATATATTTACTAGAAGACGCCCGCGGCTCCGCTTGTCTTTTTTTAAATTGTATTAAAGAAATGTAAAATTGTGAGAAGACGTAGAATTGCAGAAATTCTTAAGACAATAAAATAAATACAACGATGCTATTTAGTGTAACATATAACGTGTATATAAAATATGTAATTACTAACAGTGTGCCGGATGGCATTTACCATCAGCAACATATTTGAAACTTTAATCCACTACACAACCCCCTTAGAATTCACTTACACTTTACAAGAAAGTAATGATTCAAGCAATACATTCAGATAATGTCTTAAAATGTGACTATATAGATATAATATGACCAAATTGTCTTCAATAATCTCATACATTGCTATGGTTGCTGAGTTATGTAGACGAGAGTGTGGTTAGTAAAACAAAATGGCCGCCAAATTGACAAAAACAAACAAGAAAAATTCAAACTACATATATATATATATACATATTTCAATTATATTTAATACAGCTGTTATACGTCACTTTAACTGCGTGGAAATTAGCAAAAATATTGTCTTCAATGTAAAACATTTACATTGCACTGCACTGAAATTATAATAAACTAAATATGCCGTGTCCAAATCCGCGCGAGCCTCACGTGATCATTGACGCTGAACAAAAAAATTGTCTAACTTCATCTAGCCTAAAATATAATAGCCTATGTCACTCCCTATAATTACAGCTATTCCCGTCAAAACTGGTCCAGCCGATTACCCGAAACAAACAGACAGACAGAGAAAATTTTTATAAACCGTTATTTTGTTATATCCATTCAGTAAAAAGTTGTTATTTTGACATTACATACAGACACTTCATTTTACGTTTCAATTAGATATATGATTTCAAGTTTACTTAACTTCAGTCTCTAATGCCTATAAATAACGTGTCTGAATAGTTGTTATACGTGTTTAGACGCATACATTCTGAATTAGATGATGTACGAACTAACATTAAGCTACATTAGGCTTATACTCCACTGTTATTCAGAGACCACGTGATTTTATATACGATACAAGAGCAACAATGAATTGTACCTTCGAGAACAGTAAATTCAACAGAGTTTGAATAACCGATAACATTAATTTAAATAACTTTTAAAGCAATCATATAATGGGTATTTTTAAGGCAACAAAATAAACGTTTCTGTACCTGATCGTAATCAAGATTGCAATTTAAGAACAACAGAGACATCTCCGAGAGATATTCTATCCACTGGTAGTCATCGTTGTACTGTCGATCTGCAAGCTTCTACGTAACAACTATCACAACATAGTATAAAACAAAGTCGATTTCTCTGTACCTATATCCCTATGTATGCTTAAATCTTTATAACTACGCAACGGATTTTGATGCGGTTTTTTAATAGATAGAGTGATTGAAGAGGAAGGTTTATATGTATAATAACATAAATTAAATTGTGGAGAAATACTGTTATTTTTGAGGTTACTTCAAATTAAACGCGTGCGGGCCACGGGCAGTAATGAATAAATCACTTTTTTAGTGAATGACATAGGCTATTTTATACCTGTGCGAAGCTGGAGCGGGCCGCTAGTATTTATATAAAAGGTACTGTAGTTATTTTACAACCAAACGCAAACAGGTGCTATGTAATTAAAAAAACACCTTCCATGTCGTAAGTGACTGAAGAGATAGATTAGTCCAGATTTAACTTTATAGGTAATTCATGAAAATACTGAAATGTCTAATGAAATTAGGTAGAGGTACTTGTAACACGGTAAACATCTGTCCAATGCTTATGGTAAAAGTTGTATGTGTTACGAAAGAAGAAAAGCAATTTCATGTGGAGTTATAATCTCGAATTTTAATTAATATATTTATTACAACGATATTGATATATGATGAGGTAATTAATACTAAAATGTCTAGAAACGAAAACTCTCTGGATAAAATCCTCAGAGACAAAATCTATCAACATTTAATATGAATAGATTCCATTCAGCGGCAGTATAATCTCGATGGTTGCGAGGTAGCCTCACAACTGTAAATGGCGGCCATTGTTGTAGTGCGGCCGAAGAGAGATCACCCTTTGTCGAAGCCTATTGTTAGTCAAAATAATCGCTCATTCAGAATCAGCGTTATACAATGAATATTGACTATTTACTCGTTAGAATTTACATGTTAACGATAAATATAATGTACAGATGGGTAAATGAATATTGATATTTTCCTAACCGCTTATCTGTTATTTGTCGATTGAAGTTTTAAAGGAATTCACTTTTGATATCCACATTTGTAATTCGAGCTCAAAGTAGAGTTTTTCATGGTAATACATTATTTTTTGGTTATCTTTCCACGACAATGTTCACTATTTTAGGTTGTATTTTTCGAGTAAATACATGATGAGTACGGATGGTTATTTTATTTTGATTATGTACCTACATTGCATATAAGTATATGACATTTTAAAATAGAAACAAATATATAACGAGGTAATTAATAAAAAAAAACCACTATAAGTATTATATACTTAGAAGGTTTAAGTGAGAAATCTTTAACTTTAATTATGGCGGGTCTTTTACATTTAATAACTTTTATCGTCTTTTTCTTGATAATATCTCTATCTCTATAGTCAATCAATTAAACCTTTTTTAATATCTGTATACTTATTTCTTAATAATTTGTATAATTTATTATTTATCTGAATGGAGTCACTTGAATGACTTCCATTTAAAATTTCAATATTTTGGCTCAATTTTAATTCTTACCACTCACGGGAAGGCGTACGTCATTTCAAAATAGAATGCTTATTAGAATTATTAGTAGTATAGGTAATATATTCAAATCGAAAATCATCACTACATAGTATAAAACAAAGTCGCTTTCTCTGTCCCTATATCCCTACGTATGCTTAAATCTTTAAAACTACGCAACGGATTTTGATGTAGTTTTAATAGATAGAGTGATTGAAGAGGAAGGTTTATATGTATAATAACATGCATTAAATAGTGGAGAAGTACTGTTATTTTTGAGGTTTCTAATGTGATGTCGTAAATAATTACATTTTTTCCGCTTATATTGCAACAAACGCAGGCTGAACCCTACGAGATTTATCAAAATAATGTGTGCGGGCCACGGGCAGAGTAATGAATAAATCAAAACTCCAGGATCGATTTTAATCATTTTTTCAGTGAATGACATAGGCTGTATATTTTATACCCGTGCGAAGCCGGAGCGGGCCGCTAATAACTAATAATATACATGTAAAAGTGAGTTTGTTAACTTGTTTACACACCTTAACCACTCAACTGATTATAGTGACATTTTGCGTGCATCATCAGAGGCACATAGAGGACATACATACCTTTAGGGACATGTCTTTAATTTAGAAATAAGATACCATTCCAGAGAGATCGGTCGAATCTATATTAACGCGAACGAAGCCGTGGGCGAAAGCTATTATACTTTAGTAATCACTGCATAAAAAATGCTCACCGCGGGCTGTTGCAAGTAAATGGTGATAAAATTCGATAAACTAGTATTTAAATTTCCGGTACCAATTATTGAGTAGATAATATAATAGGGGTATAAGGCTAGAATATCCAGTTTACAAAGTGTCGTGAGTAACGGTAAATATGTACACTTTAACATATAAAATACTCTAATTTAGATGAACTGAGTTAATTGATTTTATGGTTAAATAATTTTGAACAACTAAATTTGAAAATAGTTACAGTTTTGCATATTTTTTTTTAATATATAACAGTTCAGGACTGTTAACCGCATAGGATTTTGACAGTATATATTTTTGAATACACGTCCAACATGGTTAATTTGACAAAGTTATTTCGAGGGGTTATTTACATCACATTTTAAACAATGGAATTTTTAAACGAACATATCATGCACAGTCGGCTTACTCACTAGCTGCATTTATTTTTTATCATATGTTAAACGCGTAACACGTCAACATGCACGATCAATAAAAACAAGTACGTCAATTTAAGATTAGAGACATAACAACCCCGGATTACAATAATTATGATCCTTGATTTTGCGTCGGATACATTTAATCCAATTAGAGTGATACGCTGTGCACGGTTTCTGATATGTTTGCTGGAGGCAAAATGTCTATTGAAATCTGGGTAGCAATAAGAACATAATAAATCAAATATATTACAAACATTTATACAATTGTACATATCTTTAATAATATAATATTGAATTCATCCCAAGAAGAGCTCTATTGTTGTTAAATATAAAATGAGTGTCCTCGAATACTCAGTTTGAACAAAGGTTCTTTCGTAGTTTATTATCGTTTAGTCAGTTTGTCAATTAATTGCCTATTACACATATTGTTGCACTTTGACACTTACCTAGCGTCATTCTTACTATCTTCTAAACCACTATCACAATGCATTATTGACGCATATTAACCAATAAGAAGAGTTATTATTAACCAACAAAAATGCTTGCAAACAATTAGCAAAGAGGTTACGCAGCACGTGTTTTGTTAAAAATAAACATAAGTACACAACCACACACAATACGCTACGAAACAGCTGACACGTGTGCCGTGTACAAACTATACCTCCGCAACCGGTGCGAACTCATTGGTTGCCTTGAACCAATAAGCGCGCTCTTAGGACTGGGCACAGCCAATAGCATTAGCGCTGTGTATAGCCGTCTACACTATAGAAAAGCTCATGACAGAAAATTCTTACACTGTTTTTCGCCTAGCCCCTATCCGCCAAGTGCAATAAGGAACTTTGTTCCAAAATAAATGGAAATACTCTATTTTTTATATAAAGAAGTAATTGTATAAAATAGCATATAGAGTAATTATAATAAATAAGTACAGTTCACCTAACTAATATTATAGATGCGTATGTGGTGTTATTCGTTTATTTGTTACACTTTCACGCTTAAACTACTCAACCAATCATTATGAAATTTTGCATACATGTCGTCAGGAGGTACAGAAAAAAATATCATATATACCTTTAATTTAGAATAAATGTACTGTTTCCGAAAGATACATGAAATCTAAATTACTGTTTGCAAAGCGGCGGGCAAGTTAGTAATAAAACAAAAACCTAAGCAGAAAAATAATGTAACTGAATTTATAATAATGACAGACATGTTTAGTTAAGTAGTATAGGAGTGTTATGTAGGTTAGTCAGTAAGAAGTTATCATAATCTCTTCTTTGGTTCAAAAATTACTTAAATATTACAATATATACAACTTATGTCACTCTTATAACAAAAAATATTCTAGCGACAAATTCTATGTCCATTTGTCTACTATCTATCAATCCCTTTAGGTTTCAGATCAGTTTAAAAAGATATATATATATATATATATATATATATATATATATATATATATAGAAGCATTCGAAAAACATTGCCTTCTGTGTAGTCGAATAAAAAAAAAATAGCGGTTTATCAAATTGTATTGTATTAGAACTAGAATAATTTGTCTGTTCCTTTGATATGAAGGTAATTTATAAATGAGTACACTTGAATATATGGCAGAAAATAATCAAAATAATTATCCTTCACCAAACTTCGTGTTATCATAAAAATGAGAATTTAATTATATAATTATTTATATAATTATTCGTTCAAATTCGTCCCTGACTATATGATAGTTTTTACAGATTAGTTTTGTTTGTCGGTCGAGCACACGTAACTCTGTCCAATGGCTCTGTCAGCGACAAACGGATCAATTAAAGAAACTGGTTTCGGTTGTGAGAGACAAAATGCTCATACGGATTTCTAACCGGTTTCGGTAATTTCGTAACCGGTTCGTTTAACATTTAATAATCTGTACCGATCTACAGTTATTATACATCGTGTATTAGAGACGATATTTGAATTCATTTTAAAACTGTTAAATTAAATGATTTAATATGAGTGTTATAAAAATGTAATGTAATGGTTATAGAAAATTGAACAATTCGGTTTTTACCACTTTTTATGTAATATTATACGTATACAATATTATGTGACCATGTTTGTCGAATATTCCAATGTAGCTAGAATGTGTTTTTACTAAGATTCTATTATCATATCTGGTATATTTATTGACTATAAAATACATTGCAGTTTTTGTAATAGAAAGTGTGATTTTTTTTTATACATTATAGGTTAGCGTTTGACCACAATCTCATCTGATGTTAAATGATGATGTGGTCTAAGATCATAGTCACACTAAGCCTAGAGGGAGACTGGCTCTCAAGTGCAGCTGCCGGAACACACCAACCGGTGCTTGGCCACAGATTTTCAACTTGAGTGTGGTAGCTAGCCAGGCGGACTTAGAAAAAGTCCTACTACCATGCTATGGTTTTATTATGATGGTTTCCTTCACCGAAAGCTCCGACTCAGTTGCTAGGATTCGAACCTACGTCCTTCGACGCTGTGCCCAAGATACTACCAACTGAGCCATCATCGCTTCAGTGATTGCGTGACTAGATTAGATTGGGTTTATTTATTTATTTAGAAAAAGTCTACATCTCTTTTATAAGCTAAATATGAATGGTAAAAACTTTATAGCCAACATTTATACATAATTGGTACACATTTGTAATGGACACTGTATGTATGAAAATAATTGTCCTTTTAATTGGTGGGGTTATTATCTTTCCATCCTGATTATTATTTTTTTTATATAAATTCGGCAAAATGACTGTACGATACCTGATGGTAAGTACGGTACAGTCCAAAAACAACGGCGACTGTCGGTGTTAAATACCAACGGCAGTCGTCGTCATCATGCCGACCTGCAAAAGTGCCTCTTCACGCTTCGTTTGAAGGACCCCATATCATAAGAGGGAGGGAACACACTAGTCGGGAGGCGATTCCACATCTTCACAGTACGACAAAGATAAGAATTTTCGAACTTCTTCGTTCTTGCCGAGAAGGTTTCTACTGTGAAACTGTGGAGCCGCGTACCCGCCCGTGTGGTTCTGAAGTGGAAAGGAGAAGATGGGATGAGGTTGAATAATTCTTCAGAACACTCGCCATGATACAGCCGATAAAACACGCTCAATGAGGCGATGACTATGCTTAATTTTTTTGCTGTAAAACAAAATGATCGAATCATTTGCTACAAAGAACTATTTTCAAATCATACACGGATTCCTAAATCCGATACAACTCAATTTTATGTGTAATTTTTGTTTAAACTAGTGGTGGACATATTGTTCCGATCTATATATTTTTTAAATACTTATAACTATGTAAACTTGGATTACACCAACCTGAAGTTTCAGGAACAATATGAGTTTTGGCAGATATAATAAATACATATTTAAGTACAATGAAGAGTTTTAAAGACGTAAAACAACTTCAACTTCCTAGTAATATTTAATTTATTGTTTTAACGAATGAACAAAAGATTTATAATCGGATATGAATCTGTTAAAATTGAAACGCAGACGTTGTTAGATCCGCTTCATTCTCTTTCAATGCTGAATAAATATTTTTCATTCTTTCATTTACGACGTACGCAAACTCATTCGCTACGTCATTCAGCCGAAGACGTCAGTACTCGCGATAGTAAAACACGAGATTGTTGGAATTAGTTCTTTAATCTTTCAGTTGTGTACTATGTGATGTTGAGTTGCTTTATAAACATTATTAGTATTTCTTTAAAGCAACTTCAAATGTAAATGATATATCCTGCTGTATGGTAATAGATAGACCTTTATCATAGACTTCTAAGGCCTGTTGCTTGCATTACTTCCCCTAAAGGTAGTGTTACAATCTATAGCAACAATTTGTTTGGACTCATCGCCTTGTTACTCAGTTACACTCAGCCGCAGCTTTTGCTGACCAGAAGGATCATCATCAGCTTGTTATAGACCCACCGTAGGGCCATAGGCCTCTTCCAGGAGGAAGGTATCGGCATAATCACCACGCCAGCCAACGACATATTGACGATTTCAAACTCTGAGAAATTGACAGTTTTATAATTTCCCACATAAGGTGAACAAGAATTGTAAGAACATTTGTCAGGGTTCAGGTTTCCTTACGATGTTTTCCTTCACCGTCAGCCGATAGTGTTACCAATTTAAATTAGTAAATGTACGCGAATTCCGTAAAATTCGTTGGTATATGCCGGGATTCGATCCTGTGGACATCGGATCAATATTACAGTGGTCAAGCCGCTAGATGACGAGGATTATCTTTAATCCATTTCATACCATCACATTATATATATCATTAGGTAAACTGCAGTATTTATGTCTACCTAAAATTAAAAATCTTTGTAAAACATTTTGATCAGGTTTTCGATGTATTGCTTATAATTGCTAAAATTGACATCAAATTACAAGCATTATTGGCAGTTATTTTTCGCGTCCTCTAAGATCGGGTGTGTGATTTTGGTCGAATTGGTAAAGTTAACCTTCCTAAATGAACAATTGCGAAAATAACTCTTATGAAATATGTGGACGTGGTAAGCAATAAATAAAATATCCTATCGGTTTATATTGCATAATTATTATTTAGATTAGAACTGTGTTTCTATTAATATACTCCTTTTGCCTTTCGTTAAATAGAGAATAATAACACAAATTTAACAAATTTAATAAAAAACACAAATTTAAATGAAGATATTAAAATTGCATAGCATATTGTTAAAGGTTTTCAATTACTTCATCTAATAACTTAATTGCTGGTAAAAGGATAAACTAAGTATTTTCCACAATATAAACACACTCACCACTTCGATATCATCATCTTCTCCTATTTCCTCGGCAATATTTGTTAATAACGCACTAGGCCTTATCGATACACGATTACGAATACCCGAAGATCTTCTCCATATATCATATTCTTCTTTGGAATCATCGCCCAATGTTGCAAATTGTTCATAAAAATTAACCTCTCCTGTAACTTCACCATTACTCGTGTCCCTTGTAACTTCAAATGTAGTTCTTTTGTTTAAAGATTTTCTATCCTCAATCCTTCTGTAACCGTCTGCATCGTTCCGATTGTCTTCTAAAATATTCGTGTGCCTTCCATGATTATATTCATACTCCAAATCAAAACCTCTGCCTTCGAACAACGTTTTGAATCGCGCCCAACATCCCGGTTCTTTTTTGTCTCTCTGAGAGTTTGATGGCGCATTATTATTTGCATCCATGTTTGCAATTTTATACATGCAATTACATCATGAGGAAATCAAAATGATAGGCATCAAATTAGTTACAATGATTGTAGGTACTATATTATATTGGACGCTGTAATTTTTTTTTTGAAATCAATATTTATATGGAATTTAAAACACTGAATTTTAAAAACCGGCTATTCATTTATTTACGGATACATTTCCGTATAAGTCATACGAATCTATTCGAATTATAATGATATATATTTTTGTATACATAATGTTTTTTTTTTTATTTAATTTCCATAAAAACACACGTGTACCGTATTTAATTTTATAAATTTTATTAACTCACTCAGATAATCATCGGTTAATATGTTTTCACTGGAATATCCCTACATTTTGAAAAAAAAAAACAACATCACTTAACATGAAGTATCACGAACGAATTATAACTTAAATTAAAAATTTATTACTAACTACACTTTTGGAGTTCATGAACAACGTTATGTGCACGATTGCCCTTTACAGTGTGTTCAATTATACTAGAAATATGTTAGGTTTCGTGATTAAATCTGATAAAGCCGCGTTATCAAAAAGAGTTGCACTGATTATGGATAATTACAATTTATTTTAAAAAATAATTTTAGTAGTCGTTTCACCAAATAATACTAAATTACAAATGATTACGCATTATCTCTCAAGCACTTAGCGTAACATGGAACCTAATCTTTAAAGCTAGATACATGCTTCCATTTCAGGCTTCCTGTGGTAGTGCTACTATGGGACCAACATCTTTGTATAAATGTGGGTAAAGGTAAGAGGAAAAAACAAAAAAATCTCCGTAACATTGAACCCACAGTTGTAGAGAAAATTATGTTGTCTAGATATTTGTAGATAGTGGGACGGCTTTTGTTTCTATATACCCCATAGTAGTCGCAATATACAAAATGAAATCTATAAATATAAATCAAAGTACAAATCAGAAACATCAAATATAAATGAAATACAGTTGCTGACAACAAACTACTAAAAATAAGAAGAAAGAGCGCGTTATTGATTTCAACTCGACAATTTAAGAGATCCAATGCATCGACACTATTAGGTTATCGTCTGTTAATTTAATTTATAAAATGTTGTTCTGTGCAGTCCTCGGCGAACTTTCTGACCTCTCTGAATATAGCTGCGCAGAACAAAAAATTTGGGCACAAATACGTTTTTATGAATAGCATCGAGACATAGACAAATATTCCGCGTAAGTCTACACTTACGACTATATTCAGATCGGCCAAAAAGATTGACGATGATTGTAAATACATAAAATAACCTTTTCATTATCCGATTAATAGTCGTCATGAACGGTATGACATACAATTAGTAATTAATGTTATTAGTTCAAGGATTGTGGTTGATTATTGTGGAATGTTTATTTCTTAAAATATATCTTTAAAGTTTTTTTTATATTATAGGGGGCAAACGAACAGGTGGGTCACCTGATGGTAAGTGATCACCGCCGTCCATAGACACTAGCTACACCAGGGGAGTTCCAAGTGCGTTGCCAACCTTTTAAATATGTGGGCCTCCGGCGCTCTCACTGGCCGAACGAAACGCAACAGTGCAACCACTGTTACTTTACGTCGGCTTTCTGTGAGAGGGTGGTACTACCCCGGGCGAGCCGGCCCATTCATGCTGAAACCAGTAATAGCTTCAGCGTAGCTCTACCACCTACACAACAGTTTTCCTTTAAATATATTTCGGCGCTTAAAACAATTGTTATTATGGTACAGCCAAATGTTTAGATATGCAACAGAATAAACAATTGGTAAGTTCAATTGATTTTTTAAATGATTCTTTTATTAGTATTTCATCAAAATATTATTTTTTATAATACATAAATAACATACAATTATTTAGTAGCAGATAGCAGGATGATTGATGTATTCTACTATGTTATATACATTATCAAAATATATTACAATAGAGCATAGTAAGCCTAGAACTTATTTTGTATACAACCCCCACTTCTTTGTATAACAATAAAAATATATGAGATACTGCTGATCGGGTTCTTTATTTCGGTCATCATATGTTTCGCTATTATATAGATAAAACAATGTGCAATATATAAGACGATGAAACAAAAGTGTTTTAGATTATCTGTGATTCAGACGTTGTTAGTCAGTTTAATAAAAAGATAAAGGCATAATAAACGTAGTAAATTTTATTGTTGATATTCCTTTGTATTGATTCGATGAAAATATTGTACCTCTGTTCATATTTTATTCACCGCTTTTTATTGACTAGTGTTCGCCCATTACGTAAATCAATTTATACGTAAACCTTGTTGCCTCCTGGGACTTTGACAGCAAATAATTTTACCAATGTGTTCAATTGTAACAATGTAGTCATTTTTGAAAAATGGAATTAACATATGTGCGTGTTTTTCCAAGGTAGAGAAATAAATAAGTGTCTACAGTTTTGTTTTGTAATACTTTAAACCTTATCAATAGCTTCTAGAGAAAAATATACAATAAAATCAGTTAAGAAATAATGTAGTAAAAAGTACTAATCTGATTTTCGTAAGTGGTTTTGTTTGGAGAAGTGAGGTAAGCGGTGTGGTTCACATGCGCAAGACAACGCGGACGAAGGCGCGGGTATCACTAAATCGTACGTGGGAAGAGACCATCACAGGAAATTATTCATAAACGCTCTGTCAATAATCATTCTACTTATCTCGTGTTATAAAAAAATGCAATCAAAAACACCTCATAATTTCCGAAAGTAATTTTTAGCGTTATCTTGAAGTCCCATGTAGTCACATTCATAAAATGTTGTTAACGTTTTATACATACATTGGCTGTTTAGAACGTTAATAGTTTAGATATTGTGCATAAATGAAGTGGATGAGAAATAATAACATGGAACATTTATATTGAAATGTCTTAAAACTCAGTGAAAAGTAACAATATACTAATAATTTTGTTAGAATAATAAGTTTATGAAAATACAGAATAATTGTACAATACGATACTAACCTTCAGGGGTTTGTAAGAAAGTCGCAAAATTTGTATGAAAATATGTTTATTATAAACGGAAGAAAACATATGAATTCAATTACAATTAAAAAACCTTATAAATCTTCTTGTCTACGCGAACGAGGATCCGGGATTGCTTTCTTTAATAATAAGGATTGATTATTAAAATAAAGAAGAATGAAGAGTTATATATTCGTATACATATTTACTTAAAATTATAAATAGACACTTAAAATAATATAAATTAGGACCTATTATGCTTGATTGCTGAAATCGACTAGACTTTTAAAGTGGTAGCAAAATCGGATAACAAACTTTATAAATGTAATCTGAATTCGTACAGAGAAAAAGAAATTATAAAATTCCAAGAGAATTTAATTGGATCCGAAATTTACAGTGCACTTCTAGGTAAAACGTAAACTATGTATGGATGATGCTTTTCTGTTCGAAAGTTGAACTACATTATTCTAGCGAATTTTTAAGATTAACTTTAGTCTCCTATAAGTTGTGCAAAACGTGTATTTTTCCATAGAAGTAATAAATATTTATATTAAATTCCTTATAAGTTCGTATTCTATCCAGTTTCGTTTGGAATGTTTCAATACATTTTCAAGGGATACAAGTATATATATGATCTCCTTTGGGATATAATGTTTTGACAATTTTTCTTGCGTATAAACGTCCTTAATTCGTCTCTTAACTATAACTATGACATTTGTAAGTAAAAATAATGTATTTTATGTCGAACAATTATATTTTTGTGTATGATAACACCTTTTTATATTTCACCTGTGTCCTCTGATATGTTACGGCACATTTTATTTGACAACGATTTTTTGGAGGCAAATCTTCTATAGGCGCATTCAATGGTGAATGGAAGTGAACCATCACGCTCAGGTTGGTGACGTTCAATCGCATGTACTCGGTTCCGGTCATCATCAACAACGTTTATTATTTGACAAGGAGTGCATCATTCGAATAATTCTATTTTTATTACTATATATTATGCTAATAACATTGTATTATGTACATACATAAGAGTAAATAAATACATAATTGCGTGTATTATTTCAATATTATTATTTTTTATTTACATACAAACACTAATAAGACTTTAACGTGCAAGTATTTATTTATAATATTTTACTTCTAACGTGAGGTCATAAGCACATACCATTGTTTTTACTGTCAGTAAATAATATTTTTTATGGCTAAACCAAAATGTGGTAAGCCTAGCTACAACGATATTCGTTGTATATGACATGTGTTCGAGTTAATTTTATTTTTCGAGACGTTATTAATAACTTGTTCAGATATCAGCGTGGCGCCAGCTAGAATAGAACTGTCGCCGCACGGACACCAACCAGTCCAGATTGCTATATCATATACGTGGATACCAACAACATATAATGTGAGAAATATAAAAGTTTCAATGTAAAATAAACTTTGCAAGGATTAAAACATCGCTTTTGCCTTTAATTCTTGCCACAATCTCGCTAAAAAAAGTAAACGAGAGATGGAACGTTTCTTAATCTTTAATGAAGACGATAAGAGGCTTTGTTGGTTTCTGTAATAAGATTTTATTTTGTATAATCTCAGAGTTCTTGTATTATAAAATAAGTTGTTTTTACTGGAAGTTCAAATAACTGTATAGTGTCCTCATAGGACCTATTTAGTATCGTGTGGTACGTACTTTAATATTTTTAATTCGTTTTTTTTTAATGCTTTATTTTCTTTGTGCCTTTGTCTTATGTAATTTTTATGTAAAAAAATCTTACAACAACACTGTTTCATATCACATTATATTTTTAGTAACGGAGTAATCAGTATAGAAAGTGTTGATTAGAAAGTACGTCAAGTAAGACCGAAGTAACAGTTTGGGTTGACTGCCTAGCGCGGTAAGGAGTATTGGGGAACGAGTGCGACTTTCCCACGCGACAGTTACTAGCCTTTACCGAGAAATACCGATCTGAGAATGACTACATCAGCGATGTGTTTAACCGCGCGGTTAACACCCTTTGCAACTTTGCATTTTTTTTTTTAATAAATTGCTGCATTGGAAGTAATAAAAAAAATCAATTGAAACGCGAGTGAAGCCGTATGGTCTGTCTAGTTTTTATGATATCTTGGTTATCCACGTATTACATACTCTATTACACATTGCTGAGCAATCGACGTATTTTATAAAATAAAAAGTTTTCTCTATAAGTCTTCTAGAGTTGCACAAAAAAGGTGTAAAGAATACTTCCATAATTTGAATAAAGTTTGCTCAATATCCCAATTAAAATAAAACACATCAATGCTTACATTTCTAGACGTTTAAGATTTAACTAACTAGTAGCGATGTTCACAACCACGTTGCATTAATCACGGCTGGGTTCTTATAAGATAGTATATTATAATTAACACGAAAAACATCAAAGCTTGCGTTTGAAGACTTCTGAGATTTGGCTAACTGGTAGCGATATTCACAACCGCGTTGCATTCACCGCGGCTGGGTTCTTATGAGATAGTATATCATAAATAAAATGAAAAACATCGAAGCATACGTTTGAAGTCTTTTGAGATTTGGCTAACTGGTAGCGATGGTCACTACCACGTTGCATTCACCGCGGCTTCGTTCTTATGAGATATTATATCATAATTAAAATGAAAAACATTAAAGCATACGTTTGAAGACTTTTGAGATTAGCTAACTGGTAGCGATGTTCACAACCGCGTTGCATAAACGGCAGTTGGGTTCTTTTAAGATGGTATATTATATTAGGTTACGATATCAAACGTTAATACTTACAGCGACATCGACTAGAGGTTCATCTTCTGGTGTAAGAGCGAGCGAAGAGCGTCGACCGGCGCGCGCTCCCGGCGACCCGCTCGAACTACCTGTCGACAATCATAGAAAACAGGTCAATGATCACGAACTTGCATTAATTACTTACGTTTGATACGTGACAGGTAACGAGATAACTATCGAACGTTATATTATTGAATTAATATTCAGTGTAATACGACCGAATATCTAAATTAACTTGTTTTGCTAGTTAGAGTTGTGAGTAACCATGATTTCTTGAGTATGCTCAAGCAATTCATGTTAATGATTGAATAAAGGTGATAATTAAGATATTTACACATTCATTTTCGCCGTTATAAGAGTAACAGTTGTCGAAAAAGACGATTGTTATCGTCATATGGCGCATGTCGACTTTCCCAGCTTGCTAAAATACTTCTGGTAAGATTTTTTTTTAATATTTTGACACTCATTTTGACCAATATAACAATAGTCTATATTATACATGTGAAGAAAAATGTATTTCCTTTAATATTAATATTGTTATATCATAGCCAGAACCACAGGTTATTTGTTTTTAATCTGTAGTAAAATTCTAATCTGTGGATGGAGGAGAGCTGTCATTAGATAACTGTGTATATTTAAAATATTGATTTTAAATATACAGTTTTATATAAAGCATTATTCCTGATGATGTGGGATCAACATCGTGATTATTTTCCTTAAATGTTGTTTCTTTAATTTCAGAAACTTAATTTTGTTTTTAATTTCTGCGTCGTCCGGATTAACGAAACACAAAATTACCATTATATACATATAAATGAAATGAGAGAGGTACCGCGGAGTCCGCGCATCGTTCAAAAACTATGGATGGGTTAGACACTTAATCCTTATCTAAAAACGACATTGTCACGATAGCTTTATTTTATATAAAGTTATAAAATAAATTAAAAAAAAACTACGATTTGTATACGCACTACGCGTTTTTGTCGTGGTGTGTTGTGGTACGATGTTTTCCTGTCTACATAAAATATACATACGATAATAAACGACATGTCGCGGGTACCAGTTAGTATTGCCATAAAACACACAATTACAGTAGCTTTAACCAACTCTAAATAAGATTACTTGTAGCAGTGATACGAATGTTAATATAGATTTAGTGATTTACTGGAATGAATAAAAATTACGAATGAGTATATCAAAGGAAATTTGAAAATAGCACCAGTGATAGAGAGTTTGAGGGGTAATTAGTTAGCATGGCATTTATTTATTTATTTAGAACAGCTAGTGACAAATACACCAAACATCAATTAAAATTATATACAAACAATCTATAGGCATATCGGCCTTTAAAAGCTGCCACAGCATGCGTTATTTGGTAGACAATTTTAATTTAATTATTATAAAAAGAAACTAAACCAAATATAATCTCACTGGCCGAACGAAACGCAACAGTGCAAGCACTGTTACTTCACGTCGGTTTTCTGTGAGAGGGGTGGTACTACCCCGGGTGAGCCGACCCATTCATACTGAAACCAGTAATAGCTTCAGCGTAGCTCTACCAACTACTATGTATTGTGTGAAGAATTATATTATGTATATAACAGTTATGAATACTCAGATAAATAGCTGACAAAGGAGAGCGGAAGAAGAAACCATGTTCTGTCAATCCTACTTATTTGTTGTTCCGATATTATATTGATTGATTTTGGGCTAGAATTGAAGGGTTTTCTTAAAAGAATTTATGCGATACGAGCTCACAGAGACATTTATTTAACTTGTAAAAATCCTTAGTACACCACTTTCATTACTTAGTGTACTTGTATAATTGTGTGTTTGGTTATTGATGCGATGCAGTTACTAGTTTCTTATATATATTGTGAATGACAAATAGACATAGATAATTATTTGAAAGTTTTTTTTTATTCATTACTGAATAAAGTTGAAAAGAAATCGGTGTGAATTTTATTTAATTATTATTTATTTTACACCTATAAAAGAAACAAAACATCAGTATTTTAGACATAATTCACAGTATCGATTTTTTTTTTACACTTTTGTTAAGTTCCAACTCAGCATGCACACCTTTTATACACATATCATCGTTCACACAACCAATCGATAACTTGTTTGTTGTTCCTATAATCCTATATCGTACTTAATATTTTTTTGTCATATTAATTCGGCAAAATGACTGCACAATACCTGATGGAAAGTACGGTAAAGTCCAAAAACAATGTCGACTTTCGGTGTTAAATACCAACGGCAGTCGTCGCCGTCATGAGGACCTGCAAAAGCACCTCTTCACGCCTCGTTTGAAGGAACCCGATATCGCAAGATGAAGGGAACATACTGGCCGGGAGGCGATGCCTTTAGATATGTGACTTTCTCCCATTTTTAGAAAATGTCCATGTCATACCAATTTATTATTGATAGTAGAATTTATGATGAATAATTTACTATTGAAATTAATGAACAATTATTATGTTAAAGGTGTTTTAATAAGTCATATATAATTAATTCATTAAGCTAATGACAATAATACTTCACTCATATTTGCCTAGATGGTATGTGTACCCTAGTGTTAATATAAATACGCCTGAAATGTTTTTACAGTAACACATTTTTTTCACACTCATTTTATTGACTAATTTTACGTGTAAATAACCTATTAATATATGTGTATTTATAAATTTCTGTTTAAACTTACCAAATATATTGACAGTAAAACACAGTTATACCTACATACTACTGTTCCTATGCATGCCAATTTTTAATTGTTTTTCTATAAATAACAGTATAAGTGACACGTACACTAAAATTATCATATACTGGGCGTTTTTTGTTAATACGGTTAAAATAATTTTGCTCTGTGGAATTTTTGGTAGTGCCGCCCGAACAGAATTTTTCTCTTATCGGCCTTATATTAATTGATACCGAAATGCCGTTATAATTAATTTCAAAAACACGTTAAACAGTCAACTTTTATATACTTTGTATTATGTTATTGTCCTCATTTATAATTGGGTTATTGATATAAAATTGTATACCACTAAAATTGGAAAATTCTAGATGGGTATTCTTTATGGCAGGGGTGCTCAAACTGTCGAATGCGAGTATTTTTTTACTCGATTTCGAGAAAAAATTGCCAATATAGAACTATTCACAGATTTTGTTACAATTCGGCCAGAGCAATCTTCTCATCACTTTCTTTTGAGATACCAACCTAGAGAATCCTGGATCACCTATACTTGCGGCCTTTTAGGGTTGATCATTCATAGTCTAACAATATTGAGTGCCAGCAGTTCAAGTTTGAGCACACTCGGCTACATGTTACCTTGTTGTATACATAAGAACATTAAGGTTTGATATCGAATGAAATGTGACAATACTGTTCATTTATGTATATATATATTAATAAAACTGAAGCGTCCGTTTGTCTGTACTAATCTCGGAAACGACTAAACCTATTTTCATGAGACTTTTACTGATGGTAGGTTACTTTTCAAACTTATTATCTAAGTTAGATATAATTTCTCTTTTCATAAGAGACTAAACAATATTGATAAAGTTGAATAGGCATAGCTTAGAATAGGTGAAAGGGGTCAAGTGGGGATGAGATACTTGTACCTCGGAACCGCAGGGGGTGGACCCACAGGCGAATACAGTTCCCTCGTGGAGCCTTAGCCTGCCTCCCAAGACCGTCAGTGCGTGGTGAAGAGCCACATCCTACACGAGGTGACCCTGTCTAGCAGAACACTACGGATCTAGGCTAGAGAGCCGATAAACACTCCTGGGGCTCGGTTCCAGAACCGGGTCGGGGCGTATACCCCGGCAGACGGCGCCCCTCGCAGTACCCCTCTGCTTATCAGAGGGGACAGGGGATGGGGTAAGGACGGGCCTGCTTCGGTTCGCCCGTCAGAGGGTGGAGGGAGAAAACCTCCTTAAAAAGTTACCGTGGGAGAAAACCACGTAAAAAAGTTACGGACGGCAGTGCCTTAGGGCGGCGGGAGGGAGGAAACCTAGGTAAAAAGTCACCGTGGGAGAAAACCACGTTAAAAAGTTACAGACGGGTGTGCCTTCGGGCGGTGGGAGGGAGGAAACCTCGGTAAAAAGTCACCGTGGGAGAAAACCACGTTAAAAAGTTACGGGTGTTGAGGAGACAACCTCGTTAAAAAACAGACGGGAGGCCTTCGGGCGGAGGGAGGTAGAAAACCTCGTTAAAAAGTTACCGTGGGAGGAAACCACGTTAAAAAGTGACAGAGGGACGGCCTTTGGGCGGAGGGAGAGGGAGAAAACCTCAAGAAAAAGTTACCGTGGGAGGAAACCACGTTAAAAAGTGACAGAGGGGAGGCCTTCGGGCGGAGGAAGAGGGAGAAAAACCTCATTAAAAAGTTCCTGTGGGAGGAAACCACATTAAAAAGTGACAGAGGGGTGGCCTTCGGGCGGAGGGAGAGGGAGAAAACCTCGTTAAAAAGTCACCGTGGGAGAAAACCACGTTAAAAAGTTACGGGTGTTGAGGAGACAACCTCATTAAAAAACAGACGGGAGGCCTTCGGGCGGAGGGAGGTAGAAAACCTCGTTAAAAAGTTACCGTGGGAGGAAACCACGTTAAAAAGTGACAGAGGGACGGCCTTTGGGCAGAGGGCGAGGGAGAAAACCTCAAGAAAAAGTTACCGTGGGAGGAAACCACGTTAAAAAGTGACAGAGGGGAGGCCTTCGGGCGGAGGAAGAGGGAGAAAAACCTCATTAAAAAGTTCCTGTGGGAGGAAACCACATTAAAAAGTGACAGAGGGGAGGCCTTCGGGCGGAGGGAGAGGGAGAAAACCTCGTTAAAAAGTTACAGGTGGTGGTGGTTGGAGGGGGTGACCCCTTGACTGCCAAACCGGACCAAGGAGGGAAGGGGCTGGGGACCTGACTTTCCATTGCACATTGGTTCGGTAGACGGGTAGGCAGCTTGACCGGGCTGTCGTCGCGGTCAGGGCGTTCGCGCTGGGCCTTGTCGCCGGGGTGGCATGGTGCTTGCTTGTTCGATCCCGTGCCACTCCATAGCGCGGCAGACGGTATCTTGTGGGTTTTTTTAGTCAGTAAGAGTCTGACACCCCACAGCTCCCCAGGGCTGTGGGTGTCCAATGAAGGATTTCTTCCCACATAAAAAAAAAAAAAAAAAAAAAAAAAAAGAAGTGTTATACGCATTCGATATTAATGACAAAACTATAATTGATACAAAATAAAAGGCTAAAATGAGTCCAGATGAGACAAGTGCTTCCTGTGAAACAATAAAACCGTTTCACCAGATGTACGTGAGGTATCCTTGTGAGTTTGTAATAGAAAATCTAAAGATTTAGATTCACGTAGTTTGCTAAAAGTTTTCGAATGTCCAGGCCACCTTTTTCACATTTGATTTTGTTAGAAATTGATACATATATGGTCGGAACATTTCTTCTTCTTCTTCTTTATTTTTTGGCTCCGTCACGGTTTGTGCACTAGCCAGCGTCAAGTAACAAGTTTTTGCCAAGTAAGTGTCTTGTGATAATTATAATGCCCTAACAAGATGGTGGTTTCCTTGTTAGAACTTTCCATGGAGTTTTGGTGGCATCTCAGAATGCATGCTCCGTGGTATTATTTCCCATCCACTTCACTTGTGCATAATAGCCGAACTATAATACGTAAATCACCACCAATATTACAAAATATAGAGTCTAATAACACAAGATTATGAATAAAATATAAAAACCACTACGTGACACACTAAGATCCCGCCAAAAACTCTTATATTATCTTATATATTATTGCAATTTATTTTAAGGGATGCCGCACACTCGATGTTCATTTGTTCTGTCACTCTCATAACCATCGAGATTACGGCGCATAAATATTTATAGGTAACCAGTTCCCTACAGATAGATGAATCAGTCAGAGGTCAGATATTTATATTTTTTGTTTATTAATAATATTCTAAATATAGATAAGTTTTAAAATGAACGCTTACTGCATTTTCATGTAACGAACTATTTGACACTGCAGTTTCATGAACTTCATTGTGGTCAGGTAATGTCGTCGTCATGTACCTGCATAAAAATATTTAGTAAACATTAATTTAATTAAACCAGCCAATGAAGGTCTGCATAATGAAGTAGAATTGTTCTATACAATTATCTTATGAGTAAAACTGAATTTTTAACACATATCTACAATTGTCAACGCGGTCCGAGTGAACAATGATTATTTGTTTGATATTACAATTATTCTGTTCTCCTGTTTGACCTTGTTTTCATAATTCAATATATTTTTATTTAGAAGATTCTTGATTATTTTTTATTTTTAAGCTTTTTTTTATTAACGTGGGGAAATCCCTTATGGATACTCATTCTCCCGGGGGAGAGAACAGGTTATGTCCGACTCACACGGACTAAAACCCCACGGTGTACCGACCGCCGCTTTTGGGTTGGGGCGGGATTATTTTTAAGCTTAATTATCTATGCATTATGTATATGGTTTTTGTGTTAAAGTTGAAAAACTAAAATATTTGGACTAAACTTATCTACGATTGTAAATAGAACCTATATTATACCTCTTAGTGATTCATCTTCAGTATAAAAAAAGTTATAACAACACTCATTTAATACTAGATATATTTGTTATATGGCTTGTATTCCTTATCATATTTGATCAATAAAATCTTATATATATAGATGTATATTATACGCGTACATTCTTTGCCAATCTTTCTGGCCGCTCTGAATATAGCCGTAAGTTCGGGCTAATATACTCAAGAATTTAATACAAAGTTAAAATATTATTATAAGAATTTAAAATTGGCATTTATTTATCCTGGTCTCAATATCATATATATAATATAACACGTATTGATAACTCAATTTGTGTTCAGCGTATCTATATTCAGAACGGTCAAAAAGTTTGACGCGGTCTGTATATATATATACTAGCAGGCCCGGCGGACGTTGTCCTGCCCTGATAATAAAAAAAAATATACTTATGTGCATGAAACGCTTAAGGCGGCTTAACTTTTTCCGATTCTTTCAACAATTATTATTATATTTCAACCAATTTACAAAAATAAAAACTTGAGAAATTATATACCTAAACCTTCCCAGTGAATTACTCTACCTATGGTGAAGACCGCATTACAATCCGTTCAGTAGTTCTTGAGTTTATCGCTAACATACAGACAGACAGACTGACAGACGCGGCGGACGACTTTGTTTTATAATATGTATTGATATAAATATGTTTAAAAATTCAATGTAATAAATAATTTCATTGAAAGAGTGTATACAAGGTTGTATTACATTAGTTTTGTAAAGCAGTATCCAATATGAATCATAATCATAACTAGACAATAAATGTAAATGTCATATCAGATTAGTGTAAGTTCACAAACTGACAAGTATATTTACAATTTATAACAATAAAATAATATGCATTTAAATCCTCTAGTCCAATCTCTTTCTAAGAGAAAAAACTTTGGGAATAGTATAGGTAACATTTTAAATAACCTGTGTCATTATCATCGCTGTTACGCCTTTGCAGCCATTTTTGCACTAACTCGATGCTGGCTTCTTCACCAGCTAACATTTTTATTCACATATTCGTTTCACTAATTCACAAACTCCACACCTCTGCGCCACATCGTCAGGCGGTAACTAATCTCGTCACATCATTTGGGCGTGCGGTCGCGTTCCTTTGCCTAATCATCACTTTCACTAATTAAAAAAAAAATCTACGTTGTAACCTGTTTTCAGAGTGACGTTATTATTATGAAAATACTTAAATGAATAATCTATTGTAATAACGTTTCATGAGAAATGTTCATTTTTGTAATTAGAAACAAATGTGTATAGATATAACGTACTAAATAAAAAAAAATCGGTTTATTTTTAAATAACGAAAAAAATACACGAAAGAGTTCACAACGACTGACAGCACTTTACCGCGTTCAAATATCGAATTGATTAAACGACGACCGCGGACGGCCGAGTGTAAACATCGAGTTATAGTAGATGAAACTAATTTATATTTACGGATATCAAACTAGTTTACGGTCGATTTATTGCCTTATTGCTGTGTAATATAGTTTCAAATGTCAGATACGAGTCTGTATATTGTTATTCGTATATCGTTGTAGAGTTTATAGAATGTAGTGTGCGAGCGGTCGATTAGGTAATGGCCGACAAGCCAAGACAGTAAGTTGATCGAAGAAGGGGGATGAATGTAGGACGAGAGCATTGTGCAGTTTGATATGTTATTAGCTGGAAAAGATATGCTTTCTTTAATATAGGTAAAGGTAGTTAGTATATTTAGCTTATTTATTAAAGCACTACTACCTATATTGATACTACACATAATTTTCATGGTAAACAAGTCAGTTAGTTCGTTGCATTATTTTTATATTTTATATTATAATTAGCTTTGGTCGTCGCTCGCATTAATGTTCTATTATCCTATATCACGATAATAGTACTTCTTTTCTGGATTAAAGGTATCCCGTGGTCTTTTCTCTACCCCTGACAACGATTATGTAAAATTTTATTATCATTGGTTAAATAGTTTAGTTGCGAAAGAGTAACAAACAAAATGGCAAAAATGTCTCTGATAAAAAAAAAATTGCACTTCAATAAAGTAATCCAGAACACCGGTGTCCACCAAGATATGCAAACCATCGCTAGACCCTTTTCATAAAGCTCTCCACATTATGTTTGAAGGAACCGATTTTGTGGAAAGAAGGGAATAATACACTGTCCGGGAGACGGTTGGACAGCTACACATTACGGTAAAGATATGACATTTATAGAACTTCCTTGTTCGTGACAAGATGACAGTTACTGTAAAACTAGCTAGCTAGTAGCTTCGGAGCTTAACACGTGTGATTCTGTTGTAAAAGAGAAGAGGCAATTAATTTCACCAGTTCGTCAGAACCTTCGCTATGATACGGATGGTAGAATACGCTCAGCGAGACTACACAGTTGAGGTGGTTTAGTATTGTTCAGGTCGTTTCACAAAGGAAGTCCAAAGCAACGAGAAGTTTTTAGCGAATCCGTCCTAGAGGAAAAAATAGTATTTCATACAAGGCTGAATTTGTGCCTTGGAAAGTAGAGATATTTGATTAGGTATGGAAAATCGTCTCATATTGGTAAAGATTTTGATCCCAAGAGATGTTTCGAATACTCCCAATATAATGATAGTGTAGTTAAGTGTATAATCTATCTATATGAATAAAAATGACTTGCCTAATTTATGCAAGCGCATTATTTTATATCGGCTACATCTATTTGGCTTAATTATTTTTTGTTGTATGTGTCAGGAGAAGATTTTTAAGGAAGGAAATGTTTGAAAAATCGCATGGGAAAGTGAAAAATTTTGGGTTACAAAACCTCCATATAAACAAGTGAATAACTGACTAAGACAGAAGTCAGTGGAGAAATCTTCAAAAATATTGACAATTTGGCGTTCAGTTGCCATCTGATATTATCAGTAATTGATTCAAATGGTAGACTTCGGACAAAAAATATTCGATATTGTTTTCTTATTGGTACTACAAAATAACCCCAAGGAGGATTGGTACCACGCAGGCGGCCGAATGTAAAAATTAGGCCAAATCATTCATGACAAACATGTCGCCACGACCCTACTTAGGTGGGATAAGGGAATATATTTTTTTTTGACGTTCAGTTGCCATTGTATTTCATTACATGGTCGTATGATAAATGGAAAACTTGGTCCCTTTTTCTTCAGTAGCGAGTTTTCAATATATATTTTTTAAAGTGTCCGTAATTTAAACACAATGACATAAGAAATAGAATCATATTTTGCATTAACACATATGAATATAATTTATATAGGAATTATACATAACCTATATTTCATGCTTCTATTACAGCTTGTGATAGCTCGACGTGATGTGTTTTATATGCTAAACCGGCATGCGCCTCGTTTCGCGTGAATTACCTCACATGCATCTTGCATGCCCGTTTTGCAAGTTAATTTCTTGCTAATGCATGCCATGATTACTATGCATGCGTAATATTTAACCCGATGTTGACAAATTGTTTTATTATACCGGTTTAAACAACTTTATTAACTCGCGTTTGGAAATAATTAGTTGTGCATCATTTACTTATATATTTTATTACATTTGTGTACAATTAATTGTATGGATTAAAATTCCGTGGTTCCGCGGCGGGATTAATAAATGCGATAACATACATTCTATCCAATGAGATATAATAAACAGGTACATCGTTGTTTAAATTTGCAATGTTTTTTATAAACTACAGTAAGAACTATACAAGAAAATATTTAAGTTTTCGGTGCAAAATTTTTTAACCTGAGTGGTAGCTATCTAAAATCACTATTTTGTCTCACTAGACACAATTCCAAATAATTCATTTTTTGTTTTGATTAATAACTTTAAAATAAATGTGCGCGGTACGTCTTGAATATTTAAAAAAAAGCATACAGTAAGCTGTGTGGAAGGAAGGTTTAAAGTTTTAGCAAGATTACCATCGAATTAATTTCGTTCTACTTAACATTAAATCTCAATATTATAATCAATACATATTATAATACAAAGTCGTCCGCCGCGTCTGTCTGTCTGTCTGGATGTTCGCGAAAAACCTACTGAACGGACTGTAATGCAGTCTTCACCAATAGATAGAGTAATTCACGGGGAAGGTTTAGGTGTATAATTTGTCATGGTTTTTAATGATAATTGTTGAAAGAATCGGAAGAAGTCAAGCCGTCTTAAGTGTTTCATGCACATAAGTATATATTTTTTCATTATCAGGACAGGACGACGTCCGCCGGACCTGCTAGTCTTATATAAAATACATTATTTTAGAAAATAAGTTCATTAAAAATATCTTATAATCTTTTAACCAACCATTTTCCTATAACGAAATATATGATTAAGAACTATCAGTTATCAATATTTCGATTTTAAGAGTATTGACCGAGTAACATATTTAATATCTAAGGCAGCCTTTGTATTCCGTACGTAGTACTGAACAATAGAAGAGAAGGCAGAAGATAAGAGGTTCAAAGTATATTCGTATAGGCAAAGCTTAAATGCCTATCATTGTCCTTCTTCTTAGTACGGCGGGTTTCGTCTACCGTGACATGAAGTTCAGGTGAAGTCACGATTTAACGATCGATATGAATTAAACACGGCAACACTTTTTGAATAATAGTATATTAATAATTAGTGCACTATTATTAACCAGTAAATAAAGATTAGTAATAGCTTGTCTGCAATTTTTTTTTATATAAGCACTGGCAGGTACATATGTGAACACTAAGTAACTATATAATTATCATTAGATGGAGCAAAACGCCGTTTTGGCATACCCTTGATACTCCGACTAAAGTTTAAATAGCATACTTGAAATGTTAACTTTGTTATCTTAAGAAATATTTCGATGCTAAAGACTCGTAACACGTGCAGAGATTAAGCCAAGTCCTGTAAGACAAGATGTATATAAGCTTTAATGTGCAAGAACTAAGATCCTTATAAATATGTAAATAAGGATAGCGTTCATAAGTCTTAATTCCTAAATCATATTTTGTAGAAAGCACTACATAATTCAGTAGCAAGCATGTTACAATAAAATGTTACTTAGAGATGAAAGTTTACGATCTTCGGCAACATCGTAATTTAATTATGGTTTCCGACGTTATTTGTTTTGGACATGCTCGGATACTAAAGGTTGGAGGCAAGAAGGAATGACGCATTAGCTGTGTATTTAATTAAAATGTTGTGAGAATGCATGCATCACTCAGAGATTCTGCCCTAAAGATGTCCATATCAAACGGCCTATGTCATACAACGATATAAACCGGAGCTAATAAGCGAGCCGCGAGCCGCGAGCACGAAGTAATTTCTTGGTAAATGACTCAATTACCGGAGTTACGCATACGCATGGTGAATCTTCTGTCTCATAAGACATATCCCGTGTTATTAGAAAAAAGTTAAATACGCGTCGAACACTTGTTTAAAAAAAAATTAATCACAAAAGAGTCTTTGTTTAGAAATAGACACTATTTAAATTTAACATTGTATAACACTTGTCTAAGTTCACAGTTCTCATTTTATGGCTGTGATGTATTTTATTTCTATTTGCCGCCAAAAGATGTTTCGTAGTAAATTATGGCATTCGTGTGTATAATTAATTAGGAAGATGTAGATAAATTAGACAATTTTAAAGTAAATGACAACTACTACAATATGACATTATTGACATTTCACAATGTATTTATTCTTATGTGCTATATATAAATATGCTATGTATTTGTATGTATACTTCCAACATACCATTCTATATTATATCTGTGGTACCAATATCTCAAAATCTTCTGTGATTGTTCTGTGTCGTCCCATTTTAGATTATTCTACTTTATACTGAATATTTGGCAATTAAGTTTAAAAGTGTATTTGTCACACTAGACACTGGCAAAATTGCCTACATAGGCAGATGCCATATAGGAGAAAATTGATTGAGATTATACTGTTGTTCCATTTTACGCAATTTGGGGTTTTATTTCAAACTTACATATTACTTATTTTAATAATTATAATCATTTTCTTTAAACCAAATGTCACAATAATTATAACCAATTTCACTTTAAATAAATAAATATTCTTAATGAAGATCTAAACAAAAATATTATTCGTAAATTGGAACGTTTTTGAACGATGACATTTAATTGAATGAATGCTATTCAGAGTTGCTTGCATAAAAAACAAAAACCAGATATTTAGCTAGAGACCGCTTAGACATTCTTTGTAACAAAGTATTTTAAACACATGTTTAAAATTTTAGACACTGTTTAGTAAAACTCGTGTCAAACGTGTGTTCACTTTTGTTTTTATAATAAGACCGTATATCTTTAATTTTGACCCGATGAAAGTCAAAGAACTAGCAGAAACATTAACAGCAACTAATAATTATAGATATATTAGTAAATAAATGTACATACATACAACATATATGTTGGTTATAACTGTTAGTATTGTATGTGGATGAGAATTTAAAAAAATAAAAATACATCAAATGAGATTGTGATCAAAACACAAAATTTACAAGGATAAAAAGGGTGTTTGTCTAGTAGTCTTACATTTATTTTATTCTTTGTATATATTTACATATATCGCGGACTGTTACGCGAGACGTTCCAATTTAATTCTCAGTAGTATGATGAACCAATAAGTTGTAGTGATAATTTCAGACCAGATGGATTGTACGCCTGTTAACTGCTTCTAAACATAAAGTAATATATAATTTTAAAACATTAAACTCTCCGAATTCTTCGTAATAAACGTCTCATAATAATTCTAAAGGTGTTTCATCTTTAACCACTTTTGTCGCCGCTCGTTTCATCCCGACATCGAAGGGAAGACTTTAATAAGGTTTTCTGGGTGACGTAAATTCGATCAAACTTGCAAAAGCTGTGATCGCACCGTACAGGTGAGCGAGATAACTATATAAATAGTATTACTTGCGAACTTTACCATTAATATAACGCTACATAGTCTAACCTACCTACCATTTTAAGGATATCCAAGCGCTTTAAGGTTGAAAATTTATAGCCGATTTTTGTCTTAAAAAAAACTTTCTCTAAATACGATGGTACCACAAAAACAATTCCCAGAGATCATTTTTATATTTTCCGTCATCGTCATTACCAATTTAATCAGTAAACGCATGCGAGTATCGAAAAATCCGTTGGTACGCGTTGGTCGAACCCTGAAATTGTGTACCTCAAATAGATATTCCTCCGGTCAAACCACTCACCCGCCACGAATTTTTATAATGTAGCAATTGAAAATCAAAGTTATTAAATTCAAGTAATTACTTGTCATATCTTGCAACATATAATTCATAGTGGATTCCATATAGAGATTTGTGTTCACCACGACCATATAGGCCAGTCACCTTTTGTGAGCAGTCGCCGCCATTTGGTTTCAATGCATTCACCTTCACAGTGATTGATGTATCTCTAGTGGGTGTGCATTTATTAGAAAAAATGTCACCGCATTAATCATTCTTTAAGCGATAATAGCTGTCCTCGGGTCGAAGTTGGAGCGAATTAAAATCGCTAAACGGATATTTGTAGAATTATATTAGCCAGCAATCGCATTACGCAAAAATGCAATAGATTCGATTTGTAAGGAATATTTAATCTGTGTAAACAATAATCTATTGCCCCATGCATGTAAGAGCGTTACATCAGAACGAATGCACTTATTTTGCCAATTCTTTTTTTTTTTGTTTTATTTGTAACTGGCTGACCCGGCGAACTTCGTACCGCCTAACAGTTAATTAATGTCGTATTTTTCGATATTTTCATATTTGTTCTATAATTCGGGGTGAAGCTAAAGCCAAAAAATTGAATATGATGAAAATCGGTACAGTCGTCCTTGAGTTATAATAAGTGTTTGAACAAACCCGACCTGGTTTTGAGTCTCGTTCGAGCAGCGGTCGAGTGCACACGTGCGCTCGCTCGCAGCTCTGACGGTCCGTTCGTTTCGCCGCGCTCGGCTATCTCCGGTCATTTCCGGCTCGCCGCGCTCGCCTACCTGCGCACCAGATGTTGGCATTCCAACGATTTCGTCGCAGCCCGACCCGCATTGTTGCCGAGTGAGTCATCGCCGATGCTATTGTACTAGAGCTTGTGAAATTCGAAGAAAGAAAACATCTGCTGCGAAGCCGCATTTTAGTGTGTTTACTCGGCTATTGTCAATCAACACGCTCTTTTCAGAGCGACGGTGCACCTCCTTTAGTGTACCACTTAAACCGCACTTGTCGGTGCGAAGCCGTACACACTGTGCAGTGCGTCGTTTCGCCGTGCTACGCGTCGTGCTTCGTGCTGCGCTTCGAGAGTCGTGCAGCGCGTCGTGTGCCGTGCAGAGCGTCGTTCTTCGCGCCGCGCCGTGTGCAGATACGAAGAGAGAAGATTTCGCGTCGCGTCTCCCTTTGGCCCGGACACGGATTGTCCGTTAGATTTGAATTAGGCGCACCCCCCTGCCCCTCAGGCAGGGAGGTTAGTCATGTCTACCCCCGCGACCCCGCGTGCCCATCCGGCCCTTCCGGCCGTTGATGATACCGTCCACCTCGAAGAACTGTTACGCTTCCACATGTTCGTCGAAAAGGAAGACCCGCAACTCGTCTCGGAATACAACAGACTCCGGAAAGTCTACGCGCGCAATCCTCCCGGTAAGATACCGCGTTGTTTCTCCGCGAACCCTTTCGCGAATCTCCCGGACGACCCGTTCACGAGGCTCTCGGAATTCGACTCCGATGATGACTCTGATATGGACTACGATACTGTCCCCGCGACCGCGCCCGCGACGGAAACCACGGCCGCGACCGTGCCTGCGCCCGCGACCGTGCCTGCGCCCGCGACCACGCCCGCCGATGACGACGGTTTCACAACCGTCACGCGCCGCGGTAAACGCCCACGCGTCGCGATTCAGACCGATAGCGACTCGGCTGCGGGACGTCCAATCCCAAAGCAGTCCAATATAGGTGGCGCTCGGGTGCCCCGAGCCTCTCCCACGCCCTCTGCCGCGAATTCGGCTAAAGCCTCGGCTGCGGAACCCGCGGTCGCGGCTAAGAAGTCACGCCTACCGCCTACCGCCTACCGCCGTTGGGTAGAGATTTCTGAAGACCTTAAGTCGAAGGAAATCGTCTACAAGTCCGCCGTCAACACTGTTGCCGGCATTTCTATTCGTGTTTCGACCCCCGATGAGCATCGCAAGCTCACTAAATATTTCAGGGAGCGTCAGCTCCCTTTCTTCACCCACGCGCTCGAGGAAGAGCGCCGCCTCCGTGTCGTCATTCGGGGAGTTCCCTCCGAACTCACCGAATACGACATCTGCGATTGCCTGAACGGTCAGGACTTCCCAGTCCGGAGCGTGCAGCGCATGCACCACCCCCGTACGAAGGCCCCCTTCAACTTGGTGTTGGTCACTCTGGACCGCACCTTGGAAGGCAAGGCTATTTTCAGCCTCAACTCAGTTTGCGGCCTGTCCCCTGTCTACGTCGAGCTTCCTCGCAAGTCCCAGGTACCCTCGCAGTGTCACAACTGCCAGGTGTACGGTCATTCCGCCCGACACTGCCACCTGCGTCCCAGGTGTGTCAAGTGTCTCGGGGATCATTCCACTAAGGAGTGCCCCCGCACTCCCGAATCCGTCGAGCCTCCGAGCTGCGTCCTCTGCGGGCAAACGGGTCATACCGCGAATTATCGCGGGTGTCCCCATGCGCCTCGCTCGACCTATCACCGTCGCGGCGGTCGTGCGACCCGGTTCAGGGCGCACGGCCCGCCGACTCGAACGAATCGGCCTCCGCCTCCGCCCATACAAAGCCAGAAGGCTTTCCCCGATCTGCCGGGCACCTCCAGTGCGCCGGCAGCATCCGCTCCTGCACCGAGCGCGCTCTCCTGGCGCGTAAGGCCTTCCCCGCCAGCTCCCTCGGCTCCTAAAGCCAAGCCCCAGCCCCCAAAGGCTCTGTCCACTCCTGCGCCACCTATCGCGGCTTCAGCATCGACCTCCGGTATAGACTGGATAGCTCGCTTACTTTTGGTACACGATGTACAAGAGATAATCGCATTTAACGCGTTAGTTAATAGTACGTCTGAGCTCGGGCTCTTAAACGCTATCTCCGCTTTCCCGGCCGTCGCGACCACGGTACAGCAATTAACCCGCGCCGCGCATAAATAAATTCGCGTAAATCAAAATATCAGATCGAACCCGCGTGTTCATACACAATAGACCGATACATTAGGATTTGTTACGTAATTATTTAATTAAATCGGCACCGTGCCGTTGTACTTTATTTTTTAGCTCGATTCCCTCTCAAAAGATGCGTGTTTGCGCCCACGCCCGCGACTCTCTCTGCTCACGCCTCCGTGAGCGGGGGGTGAAGATTCGATCCCGCACACTCGTCGCGATTTTTCTTGTAACAGCTCGAGCCTAGGTAGTCCCTCGGTGTGGAGCCCTCGAGTATGTTACTCGCGCGAATACAGTGATTTACACATGTTCTACACTTACACGATCACCCCACACTCTTGCACATCTAGGCACTCAGTGGTGGGCTGTTTTTTTGCCCTTTTCGGACTGAAATAGGTCACATAACACAGTAGTCAGATACCAAATACACATATATACATTCGTGAAACATGCATGGTCACACATGCATTTTTCACGAATTCATATATGAGTATTGTATGGATAGATAGCTTAGCTAGCTTAGTTAGTTCGGGAATCCGGCGACAGCTCAAGCCGAGGTGCACCGAGTGCCCTTGAGATGTTTCGCCTAAAAACAATCGGGTGAGTGCCCTAAGCGCTCCCCTTAGTAGTCCGGTGGAACTGTGAAGGCCTAATAAGCCGGCAGTGTAGGGCAGTTCGAAAAAAAAAAAAAAAGACCTGGTTTTATGGTTGGTTACATATATACTTGGTTATATATAGATTTGACAAGTTTTGCATGAAACAATATATTTGAGTGATAGTACGATAAAGAGAACATATATTTTGCCGACTCTACTTAGATAGGATAAGGGTAAGAAGGCAATATAATTATTACATTATTAAATTATAGAAGTCCAAAAGATAATTATAATTCACCGATTACGGAATCTCTATCACTATATTATATCATACGACTGTCTTGGTCGTAGTATCGTAATATATTTAGAAATTCATAAAAAAAATGAAACTATAGATATATATATATATATATATATATATATATATATATTATAGGGGGCAAACGAACAGGTGGGTCACTTGATGGTAAGTAATCACCGCCGTCCATAGACACTAGCAACACCAGGGGAGTTGCAAGTGCGTTGCCGGCCTTTTAATATATGTGGGCCTCCGGCGCTCTCACTGACCGAACGAAACGCAACAGTGCAACCACTGTTACTTCACGTCGGTTTTCTGTGAGAGGGTGGTACTTTTTTTTGTGCCTTCTCACACCTATTTGGCCGGGGAGCAGGAACTGCCAAAGGTACTACTTCTGCATCCCCGGCAGATGTCGGCCCCTCATCAGGGGCCCCGTCTGTGGTCTGAGGGATCAGCATGATAGACCCCTCAGGAGGGGGTGGGTGTTAAACCCCCGACGAACTGTGGGAGTCGCACGGCACAATGCGCCTCCACCACGCGGGCCTGTGCAGATAGACACTGCTCAGGGCGACGAACGTGAAACTACCCCGGGCCAGCCGACCCATACATGCTGAAACCAGTAATAACTTCAGCGTAGCTCTACCACCTTATCTATCTATTAGATATCTTACGTTATCGCTTCATAAAGAGCTGGCAATAAATAAAAAAGTATTATGCGATACAACTGATACAGTATATTAAAACGAGTTCATAAAGTAATATTACATGGGTTTTCCGTAATACGAAAACTAATATACGTTGTACTTACTACAGTATCTTTAATTGTTTGTATAAATAAAATTATAGGTATTATCTTATTGTTCAACCGTTACGAATTACAACGCAATAAATAACAGATAAACTATTAATTACAAGCGGCTTTGGTGACGTAACAAACCCCAAATTATACACTTGTCTAATTTGCATAATAACTGATATTTTTATATGTCAAAAGCAAGCGTACAGGCCGACGGTCCAATGATGGTTACAGTCGCTCATGAACAACTTTAACAACAGGGGCGTTACTGTTGTGTTGGCGAACTTAAAGAGCGTGCTTCAATCCCTCTAATAATAAAGGATAGGATATAATAAAGGAACGCCAGCCCACTCGATATTCATTTGTCTATCTCCCCATAGCCCTCGAGATTATGAATACATATTTATTTCTAACCAGTACACTACATAACCCTGGATGAAGACTGTACCGGGTAACCCATTCGACAACGCCTAGCGTGTAATGAAGCTTCTAGTAGCAGTTCGTAGTTCGTAGGGTTGTCACTATTTTGTTCGTTTTTAGAGTGTAGATTAACAACCAGCTAGCCGCGAGAGGTGTGAATTTGGCACGATGATGAGAGCACCATATCAAAAATTGTCTTAGAACCCTTTTCATTGTACATACGGTAAAACACACACAGAGACACAGTGTACTTGGGAAATTCTATTGACGTGAGACTGCATGTTAGATCGGGATCGTCAACAATGCCAATGACTCGTCTTTGCACGAAGTGAAATGGATAAAGCTGGTAGGGAGGATCACCAACCCAAATGTGTGAGCAGCACTGCATACGAGGTAGCACTAACGTTTTATAGAGCACAAGTCGTTGCTTTCGGGTGAAGTACAATTTTAATCGTTTGTGAATACCTAGCTTCCACCACATCTCTCAGGTATCATTATCTTTTTTTAAGACCCAGACCTCAAAATGGCGGAATGTGATTTTAATATTTTTTAATTTCAATACATCTTACATTGTAAACTTTTTGGCTAAGTAAAAAAGTTATTACAAATTAAAAAATATACTTCACATAAAAAATGGAATTACAATACATCATTCGTTATTTTTCTAAGTTTAATAATAAATCAGTTACTTTTTAAGCTTACGCTGCCAACAGTATATTGACCTGTAGTACCTCATGAGGTCTACATTCATTTGTATGTAACTTAAACATTCACGGTTTTGGACCGTCCAGGTGTTAATACTATGTGAGATTACGTACAAATGCCAATATATAAAATATATAGCAAAAACAAGTATATTTTTAGGAAGCAATGTAAATATAAAAATAGAGATTCCGTTCGGCCGACAACTAGGTATGTAGATAGATATCAATAAAATCAAATCACAGTATTTAACAACGTTTCGTTAATAATTCTTGTGATTAATGTT
The DNA here is from genome assembly GCA_035772565.1 of Antheraea assamensis. Taxonomy (NCBI): domain Eukaryota; kingdom Metazoa; phylum Arthropoda; class Insecta; order Lepidoptera; family Saturniidae; genus Antheraea; species Antheraea assamensis. Next base: position 1,555,136 of record JAQQSE010000106.1, on the reverse strand, counting down.
ATGTGGCGCCAGACAATAGATAAAGTATAAAATCATTGTAATTATTTTATAGTGTCGCAGCGATTTGGATCTTGATTTAACTTGTGATATGAAACGAACATGTTGATAGCAATACAGACTGTGGTCTAAGAGCGGCGTATAGAGTTTCATAATTTGTTTGTGGACTGCACGACAGTTTGTTGTACATTAAAACGTGAAAAATAAATAAAAAACATTTCAAACATGTAGTACATGGTGTAGTACAAACATAATAGGTAAGTGACGAAAAAAGTTTGTTTTATAATTTGATATTGGTCAAAATTCATATAGAGAAAGAGCGAAAGAGTAAAAAAATGTATGCATGATATATGTTAAAATAAAACATTTACTGTATACATTTAAACACTGTAAAAAAATAGTGGACGGAGTAAATGCAGAATATAGAATGTTTGATTCCCTCTCAGTGTAAATTTACTACAATAGGGATTTTATTTATGTTATTCTTTTTTTTTTTTCGTTATAGCATTTGCCTATGTAGGCAATTTCGCCAATGTCAAGTATGATAAATACACGATTTTAATAAACAATCTCTTAGAAATCATATATATACTGTGGATGTTTCGAACTTGTCAATGTCAAACACATGTTAATCTGTGGTCAAACTTGTGCACAGGGTAGTGATTGTCTCTATAGTAATTTATAGAGCCTGTGACAAAAGGACTTTTATAATGTTAAGATTTAAAAATGTAATCAATTACCTTAATGTTTTGTTTTTATTGCCTTTACTGTATGTTATCAATCTATTTATACACGATTGCGCAGAAGGAGAGAACGCTGTAGGGTACGTTATGCGGCTTAAACCGCTTGATGAATTTTTATATATGCCTTTTCAATTTCGTGTTTTTTTTTTTTTTTTTTTTCGAACTGACTACGCTGTTGACCCGGAGGCCGCTACAGTTTTACCGGACTACTAAGGGGAGCGCTTAAGGCACTCACCCGATTTGTATAGACGACTAGCACAAGGCCGCACGGCACACCTCGGCTTGGGCTGTCGTCGAATACCCGAATCTGACTAGCTAAGCTAAACTAAGCTAAACCTATCCGTATCATACCTGTATGAGTTCGTGAAATATACATGGTTACCAAGCATGTATGTTTCACGATCCCGTACATGTATTTTGTATCTGACTATCTGTGTTCTAAACTATTTCAGTTCGAAAGGGCAAAAAAACAAACAAAAATAGCCCACCACTATGTGTACCTACAAGTGTGTGTGTGCACGTGTGTGGGGTGATCGGTGTTGTGTTGTAGAGTCGAGTGTTTGATTAACAGTGTCACTGTGTCCGCGCGAGCAGCATGCTCGAGGGCTCCTTTCCGGAGGATCGTACCTCGGCTTGAGCAGCTGCCGAGGGGGGCCTAGGCATGTGTGCTGGAGCAAAATTCACAGCCAAACCGCGGCGGCGTGATCTGTGATTACGCGGGCGTGGGCGCGCACACGCTTTATTTCGAGGAACGGAAGGGTAATCTGCGTTAGCTACCGTTATTTTATCGGGAGGATCGGAAAAAATATGTCGCGGACGTCTTTTATAACGCGGCGCGTTCGGTACGGCATCGTAAGTTACCGCGGATACCACTAACGGACTGGGATGATTCTTTGCATTCTCAAAATAATTACTAGTGAGGGTCTTAACGTACGCCCAGACAGACGGCATTTCCAGGTCCTTGTGGAGGTCGACTCCCCGGACGTACCAAGGGGCACCGACCGCCCTACGAAGAAATCGGTTCTGCAGTAGTTGCAATCTCTTGAAGAGATTTTCTGACATGTGTGCGAAAACGGGACAGTTATATGTCAGAATGGGTCGGATACACATTTTGTACAGCGTGAGCTTGTGTCTGAGGGACATCTTGCTCTTGGAACAAACTAAGGGATGTAAGCGGCCCAAGACCATGGCGGCCTTGTTTCGCACTCTCTTAACGTGGGATCTAAAAGTGAGACGCCTATCAAGGGAAACTCCGAGATACTTGACCTCGGAGGCCCAGGGGATCGCTACCTTATAAAGTTTAAGGGGCTTGAGTTTGCACGGCCGCTGGATGGGATCGAAAAAGACAGCGGCACTCTTATCGGGATTGACTTCTATTCGCCATTGACGGTACCATTCGCCGAGAACGCGAACGGCCCGTTTCATGCGATTCCTAAGTACAGTCGGCCGCCAGCCGGAAGCGTAGATCACTGTGTCGTCAGCATAACAACCTAGCTCGATCCCCGGGGACCGAGGTAGGTCACTGATGAACAGGTTGAAGAGTGAGGGCGCAAGTATGGACCCCTGGGGTACACCTGAGCGTATCGGATGGGAAACTTTTCAATTTCGGTTAATTGAGTGAGTGATATAGACTAAATAATTTTTAAGTAGAGTTTACAGTCGCTTTTTTGCTTTCTTTATTAATAACTAGTTCGCACCCGCGACTTCGTTCTCGTAAAAATAATTTTATTATTACATGGCAACTATGTGTTTTATCTGGATAATCTGTGGTCTCTTTATGTTTTTAATTGCGATTTTGTCTTTACTACTTTACTTTTAAATTTTTGGCAGGTTCTTGAAATGTCATGTAGTGGATTTTATATTTTATTTATAATCTTGAGGTTATTTGGCTCTATAATCTGTAATATTGTTGGCGTTTTAGGTAATATATATATATATATATATAATTTTGAGAAGTCCGCTATCTGAGAGTCTAATTTAACTGTGCGTACGATGATATATAATGAGTATAAATAAAAACCAATACATAACAGACTAAAAACCAAACAAAAAAATCCTGTCATATTATAGAATTCACGGACTGCTTGAGTATTTCTAAATCTGCAAATAATGTCCTAATTGAATGTTATTGACCATCTATTTAGTAATATATATAAATAAAAATCAATTGCATAATTCTGGAACGCCTCAGTTCAAATCAACTGCATCTATTCGGAAAAGTCTTTTTTTTAGTGTGTAGTGTTGTCAAGGCAAAGTTTTTATGAAAGAAAATGTTTAAAAATCGTACGAGTAAGTGTATAAATGTCCATATAAAGTTGAGTGAGTTAATGAGACAGAAGGAAGATCTTTAAAAATATTGACAAAACTGACAGATTGACATTCAGTTGCCATTTTATTTTATTACCTTATCGTACTGTAAAGAGAGACTTTTCTTTGTTAGTACACTAATGTGAAGTCGAGGCGGGTAGTTAGTCACCAGTAAGAGTTAACGATAGTAACAGAAAGACAAAAGACAACCAATAAAGATTATTTCATTCATAATCTCGCATATAAACAATTTTTATGCGAAGAGGTATTACTGTCACGCATGTAGGAAACCAGTTGAATGTTAATACACATACATACACACGCGTACGGTCGTGAGTGTAATAGGTAGTAATATATAAAATTAGTACAAGGCTCCTTATCACAATGCGAATGGAGATAGAAACGTACGTGTAACTTTAATGCCTTCATCACGAGATTGCCGCCGAGCCGCGTCGCGCGCGCGCTATTGCGATATACACGCACACCTAAAGATAATTCATTGAATGCCAATAGGCAATGATATAAGTCATGTAAGATGTTGTAATAATAAACATTTCGCCGTTATTCCGTTAGGGTAGGCAGACTTCTTAAACATATTTTATTCGTATTTGTATATTTACTACATAGCCATATGGCTAGTTAGAAAATAGTTTTTTGAATTTTTAACGACCAAATATACAAATAATTAGTTTTTGTACGTAAAGGAACTAGTTTTATTTAAAGCCAGCTAATACCCGTGACTCTTTTTCTTATAACAATGATTTAATTTCTTTATATGAATTACAAACTTTATCTGGATTATTTGTTCTCTTTCAGTTTTTTTCAATAATAATTTTATCGTTTTTACTTAATTGATACTTAACTTATCACAAATTTGCAGTTACTTCAGTTAAATTTTATCATTATTGCTTAATCTCTATAGAAAAGCATAATAATATGTAGCTTAGATAATATTTTAAAATTTTCAGTAAAAGTGTCTGTAAAATTATTGGCCTCGAAAAATCTGTCATTGAGGCTATATTTCTCCCTCCCTTTAGGTTTTTTTTTTAAGATAAATCATATTAATATTATAAGTGAGAAAGTTTGTGGGGATAGATGGATGTTTGTTACTTTTTCACGCAAAAACTACTAAATAAATTTTATTGGATCTTTATAGAAACATAGTTTATACATAAGAATAATACATACATACATACACACATTTTTAAAAACACCTGTTAGGGACTTATGGAACCGTCGATAGAATTTTGGATTTAGTTTGTTCTTTTGCTAACTTGATTTTATCACAACCTAACGACATCGACTGGGTGGTAGAAATTCTTCTACCTTGATACAGAAATCCCCTAGCGAATGGTATATAGAAATCAGAATTTGTAAACAAGCACCGGTATGGTGATTACTGTGGCGTTCCTCTTGACAACGCGGTACAGCTGTACAAGGATATTATACAGCGCCATCTATTGAAACACAAGCGACTTAACAACGTCATTTAAATTAACCAGAATATAATTATAAGTTCCAAGTAAGTTAGAAAAAATCCTGTCTTCCGCTGCATAAACTCTTAAGTTACGTAAGTAGGTGTCATGCTTATTTATAAAAATGCAAGTACTCAATTTCTAACCTTAAGTTCCATGTCGAATTATGATTGATTAGTATTCATCTTTGAAACACGGGTAAGAAGTAACCATTACGCTTGCAATAAATGATTTCTTTCGCCTCCAACTGTTATAATCATTTAAGAAGTCACGACTTGTGCGTCCTCGTGCTTGATATGGGTGTCCGATAAGGCGCTACGCGGCTGTGACGTCACTCGACACGATATGTGACTACCAAGACAGCAGACAATTGAATAAACACGATTATATTCTATGATAGTTATACTGTGTACGTCATTAAATGGAATATAACGGATGATGGGGTAAATATGAAATTTGTTTCAATTAAAAGTTGTTTTTTCATTTATTCCTAATTTAAAGTGGTTTCTTGACCGGTATTTAGTAAAATAAACCTTAAAAAGTTTTTTTTTTACATGATATTAGTATTGAGCTTAGGCCCGCATGACTATATATCACCGCGGTACCGTCATGTTGAATATCCGTCGCCAAGCTCCTATAGACGTGTACCGCTAGCTGCATTTGAGAGACGGTCCCTCTAGGGTTAGTGTGGTTACCATCTTGGACCACATCGTCATTTAATAGTAGATATAATTGTGGTCAAACGCCAAAACCTCTAATGTATGTCTGTAACAAATTTTGTGTTTTTTATTCGACATTTAACATGTGTCTATGAAATCATAAGTCCACTATCATATCTGAAAATGACAAGAAATGCATTCACACGTGCGATTTATTTTTCTCTTAAATAAATCCTCCTTTGATGACATGCAGCTTCCAGTTATATTGACAACAAAAACGTTCTTTTTTTTATAAAATCCGAATATTTGCGAAAGTCTATTGCCCTGACAATCCTTTATAGTTTTACCGGAGTATATTTTGCGAAACTCCTTGAATATTTTGAAATACATATATGACGCGATGTATGGTTCTGAGTGTTGGTATACGAAAATGACGGACGAAAGGCTATTATATGTGGTAGGTACACAAATGTTAAAGTGGTCGTGTGGGTAATAACTAGTATGGGCAATATTTAGTAAAATCTATCTCAAAGGAAACTGACACCTGTGATGGAAAAGTTGCAAGGATATTGCTCCTTTATTGAAGTGGTATGGACATATCACGAGGAGAAACGAAAGGCATGTAACTTAACTAGAAAAGTATTAAATATTAATGTGGATGGATTTATATCCACATTCACATTCCACGCTTAAGCGTCGAAGAATTGAATGTGATTTGAATTATATATGTACAAAAGCTGTTAGAAGAGAGTGGGAAGCGGATAACATGTTATATCGGCCTTATTTTAATGGAGTTTTATTACACACTAGCAGGCTCGGCGGACGTTGTCTTGCCCTTATAATAAAAAAATATATACTTATGTGCATGAAACGCTTAAGGGGGCTTGACTTTTTCCGATTCTTTCAACAATTATCATTATATTTCAACCAAACCTTGACAAATTATATACCTAAACCTTCCCCGTGAATTACTCTATCTATTGGCGAAGACCGTATTACAATCCGTTCAGTAGTTTTTGAGTTTATCGCGAATATCCAGACAGACAGACAGACGCGGCGGTCGACTTTGTTTTATAATATATAGAATAGAATAGAATTATACAGCAAGGTTTTCGATATAGCCAATGTAATGAAAATTAAGAGCTCCAATTATATTAGTTCTAATGTGTTAGAGGATCTAACTTCATCGGTAATGATTGAATGGTAACGTGTTCCTACTTCATGTCGATCGACGTGATTTTCAATTGTAAAACGAGTCAGAACGTTAGATGAACCGAAAAATTGCTGGAAAGATAATATAATGGCAGAGTCCTTTAGTTAGTTACGTTCTCAAGAAGAAAAATCTGTACCAACCACTTAGTAAGTGTGTTTTGGAAACTACTAGCTTTAGCGTACTTAAGAAGCCATATCCTCATATAACATCAGGTGAGATTGTGGTTGAATGCTATATTTAGAAAAGAAAAGATAGAGGTTTACTGTTGTGCATGCATAATGCAAAGAGTGGGGCAAGTTGTGTAATGCGCATGCGCAGGAGAGGGGAAGTAAATAGCATTGTTTGCAAATAAATTTTGTAATTTAGTACATTTTTCCTTTTTATTTTTTTACTTTATCTGTATATAAAATATACCTTTATATAATAAATTTGTAAAATATATTTAAAAAAAAAAGCACAGGTGAAGTCTATAAAAAGTGTCGCCAAATACCCCATTCCTCATTTTTTTCGGCAAATTGTAATTCAGAATCAGTTCCTATTATAAGACTAGACTTTTACCCGATTTGATCGAAACGTTACTGAGCGACAAGTGGTATTATAAATAAACCTATATGATAAAAGAGATTAAAAGACAACTAGGTTATATGATATACCGATATATTCTATCAAATAACAGTTGATTTTATAGAAACCTGTGTGAACAGGTGGGCATGATTAATCAGTACTCCAAGATCTAAGTACGGTTACCGCACACCGGGTTACTCCGTACATGGATTCCAATTAATGCAAAAAAAAAAATGAATCAACGTTGTTTTAGTAGTTCGCCAAAATTACTGTATTCAATGTTGACAGTGTAGACGCTGAGTTTGATTAGCAAAGGATGATCCATGATACATGATTAGATGGCTACCGGGTCAGTTATTTTGCAAAATTTGAAACAAAGATATAATAGAAAATAGATTAATGTAATCTGATGATAATGATTGTTTGTTTTTGTTTTATATTATAGGGGGCAAACGAACAGGTGGGTCACTTGATGGTAAGTGATCACCGCCGTCCATAGACACTAGCAACACCAGGCAAGTCGCAAGTGCGTTGCCGGCCTTTTAAATATGTGGGCCTCCGGCACTCTCACTGACCGAACGAAACGCAACAGTGCAAGCACTGTTACTTCACGTCGGTTTTCTGTGAGAGGGTGGTACTACCCCGGGCGAGCCGACCCATTCATTCTGAAACCAGTAATAGCTTCAGCGTAGCTCTACCATTGACATTTCGTTTAAAGATAGCTTGAAATTACATATTTTATAATTGCTTACACATTTAATTATACGTAGTTTTTGGTAATAATATAAAGTCCAAGCGGCTGTTTTTGTTTTGTCTGAACGCGCAAATCTCTGGAACTATAAATATAAATGAAACATGTAAGTTAGTATTAAAATTTATTTAACTTGACAGACATGTCAATTATACTATAGTCGGATAGAAATACTATACAACTCAACAGAGAAGCAACGAAGTGTTGTAGTATACGCGAGCGCACACACAAGGGAATCGAGAGCGGTGGCGAAGATGTGGCATGACGGCACAATAGAGCGTCATGCCTGTTAGCTGTGACGGCACACGTGTCGATTTTCACATTAAAAATATTTTTCAATTTTATAGCCTATTTATGGCTAAGCTATCTAACATCACGGTGACCTTTAGTAACAGAGTAATAATTATCATACAAAATAGAGGTTAGAAAAAAAAAAAATTTTTTTTTCGAACTGACTACGCTATTGGCCTGACAGGCCTTTATAGCTTCACCGGGTTACATTCGAAAATATGTTAAGCGCGAATTAAGTAATTCTGCGGGCGATCTGGCGATGTGGCGCGGAGTGTCGGGCAACGCGAAGGGTAGGAAAAATAACACGGGACTAAAACAGTTATTATAATTCTAATATGGAAGTGTTATAATGATCACAGAGCTCGTGAAAAACGTTATATAATTATTATTCACGTTATACAACTGTGTATGTATTACATATATACCAATAAAATGTATTTTCATCTGTTCTTATTGCTTCAAAATTAATATCGATATAGTTGTTATTGAGTAAGCGAATTTACGAGCAAACGCTGGCCATAACATATTACAGGTAAAGCTTAGTTACTCAAACAGTCGTTAGTGTGAATGGCATTTTAATGTTAAAACGGCTGGTTACAAATGTATACGAGTTTGTACAACTTCTTAATAGAGTAGTTTAAGCCTCAATTTTGTACGAGGTCAATAACTAAATGGACGAATTGAATCCATTTAAATTAATTACTTTTAATTAGTTTTTTAACCTAAATGTTTTATAGATAAAATCGCTTATTAATTATAACGGAGTAAACAGGGTGTTTTAGATTCTATACTTTCAAATTTTCAACGTTGGCCTCGTGTGTACACTTTTTATAAAACAGGTAAATATTTGGTGTAAAACATAATAATGTCTGCTTCGTGAACATTTTTGCTTACATTTAATGCGCTTTACGTACTTAACTCGGTCAGTAACATAACTAATCGCCTCTTTAATGCCAGTATTAATGATAATTTTGTTACGAAATAAATATCTGTTGTATACGGGTTTGACAGCAATAATTTTCTTTGTATGAAAACTTGCTCCTTCAATAGAACTTTAAATATCCACGATGAATTGAAATTACAGTAATATTTGCGTCATCACGTCACGTCGCGGTGCACTAAATTTTAACATTCAAGTTAATAATCGAAGTATACAGTGTTATCTGTATAAATACAATGGAAGAGGTATGCCGTTGTGCGTGCATCACGTAAAATTTAATGGATAGGTTTGATCGAGCTTTTTTAATTTTTATTTCTATACTCAGTCCTCATCTAAAAAAATATATCATGCTGTATTCATATAAAATAAGGTTATTAAGCTATAAGAAATTATGAGTTTTGTGTCTACTACGTTGTAACATAACTAATCGCCTCTTAATGCCAGTATTAATGATAATTTTGTTACGAATAAATATCTGTTGTATACGGGTTTGACAGCAATAATTTTTCTTTGTATGAAAACTTGCTCCTCAATAGAACTTTAAATATCCACGATGAATTGAATCTACAGTAATATTTGCGTCATCAAGTCACGTCGCGGTGCACTAAATTTTAACATTCAAGTTAATAATCGAAGTATACAGTGTTATCTGTATAAATACAATGGAAGAGGTATGCCGTTGTGCGTGCATCACGTAAAATTTAATGGATAGGTTTGATCGATTTTTTTAATTTTTATTTCTATACTCAGTCCTCATCTAAAAAAATATATCATGCTGTATTCATATAAAATAAGGTTATTAAAGCTATAAGAAATTATGAGTTTTGTGTCTACTACGTGTTAGGCGATTTGTATTTCCTTGTCTCGGAGAAGTAGGGCACACGATGTGGTGCGCATGAGCAGGACAACGCAGACGAAGTCACCGGTATCAGCCAGTTATACGTATAGGACCTTAAAGGCCATTATGTGTTCCCGTATAATTTACTAGTACAAATTGTATATTAGCTCGTTTTATTTATTCGAACAAATATATACTATGATGTTCATTGGTGTGCGTATAGTAAAAAAAAAACATTGTAAGCTCACAACCGTCCAAACCTGTATATAAGCTTCTTCCAAAACTTTACTCTGTATCGGAAGATTCAAAAGTTTAATTTCTTATTATATCTCTTAAATGAGACTTCGTTTTCATGCGAACGATGTCGCGGACATCAGCTAGAGGTACCATAACTAAAGATATGTGAATGAATTAAAGAATCAATAAATTGCTTTATACATACATGGGTCCGTACACGTGTTTAAAAAACATACTGTCTCATATGGGCGTTTGCTAATAAATGCGTAAACGACGCAACGTGGGGCTTAACCACACGAGTCTGACACGCCGCGCCGTAAACAACGTAAAACGTAAAAAATGCGATTCTTCGTGTCTTACTAATTCATATAACAACCGTTAAAATAATTAGTTTATATGAAAATCTTCTTAATGATTTAATAATTTCTAATATATTAATTGTACGGTTTTCTGTTATTGAATATAATTTTTTTTATTTCCGAATGTCCAGTTTGAATGAACTAAATTCATCATGGGAGTGTTTAGTTCGCTGCTCTATTGATTTAAAATAGTCGTTAATATAAGTAGGCGTGATCAAATTGAAAACGAATAATTAAGTAGCAAAAAGAACTTAGGAGTAGCATATTCGGACTCCACACCACAGGACACGGTTTTAATTCCTATAACGAGTTGGAACTTACTGTAAAAAAGCACCTTGACATAAGCATAGCACCAGAGGTGTAGTTATCGTAGTAACAAGCAAAAATCAGCAAAATCTTACCTGCATCCTCAAATGCTTAGAGATAAGATGTAAATAATTAATAAAACTATAAAATAACATAAAATAGAGAGAGAGAGAGTTAAAGAAGCTGCTATAAAGTTTTCATTGTTATTACAATGTGTATCTTGTGGGATATATCGTAAAACCACCCCTTCTCTCGTAATAACTTTGGCACAGGGCCCATTTAAGACTAGATACGCCTTTGCCTAACATTGTAGTACTATCATTCGTAAGACACATTTAGCTATACACGACGCTTTATTTGAAGATCTACAATCAATTATATTATTGTGTGTTCCGAGAGTTGTTGTTGAAAATTAGTCTGCATGCTATTTGAAATCACATGTGACATTAAGGAGATGATAGTGTGGTCAGACATTATGATGTTTGTCAATGTGATATATTGAAGCTTATACGCAGCCGGATTCTGGGAAAGTACGTATTGATTTCAGATGAGATACAGGTGTTCTCGACCCAAAAATTCCTGCAGTTCATAAATGCTATGGGACTAGGGAGGAACCTTTAGTAATATGGGATGATCATAATAGATAATATTGTTTGCAGTACTAAGGCCTGCAAAACTCCCCAACCTTAGAACAAATAAAAGTAGGATAATAACTTCATGGAATGGCGCTTAATAAAATTTAGCAATGGTATTCTATTATAAATCATGTGTTATTGTCGTTTGATATCACCAATTTTTTTGTTACGTCACAACATACCTCACACGTATTCGAGTGCAAACTGTCAATTTACATACATTGATCGATTGAATATACATTATATCGAAGAAAAATGATACGAATCTATCATGTTGTTAGTGAAATCAAACAATTTTACTACATCAATTCATATTTGGTGACGTCGTGATTTGCGCAACGCTGTTGAAAGAGATAGTTGTTTTTTTTATACAAGATTAATATTATCTTTATTATTATTTATATCTTGTCAGTATACAAGGAATGACTATATAAAACAATGAAATAATGATTTCTATAGTGGAATATATGAAGCACCTAAAGCTTAATTTTCAAGTGCAGTTTGTTTTTATGTATATGATTGACATAATAAAACGAGTGTATTTATTAAAATTATTATAGAAAAAGTCATCAATTTCATATATTATTCTTTTATATATAAGTATTGGTATAAAAAACGGTGCGTGCCAGCTCCGACGCGACTGCAGTTTATTCCTTAAGAACGATTATCTTAGAATGTTTACAATAGACAAGCGGTGCACATGCATTTAAAGATAGTTTAGTTGATAACAACAACACACAACAACTCGAAAACATATATTACTGACATGACATGCCATTTTATTTTTATTTATTTTTCTATTAAATTTTTAATATTTTAAATTATTGTAATAGTTTATTATATCAATTATTCGACAATTAAATAAGCTACCAACTTTATTAATTCAAGTCAATATACAAAGATACACGTGATACTAAATCCTGGAACTGCGCCGGCGAAATATGTTGTAACAGTCGCCAACGTTGAACAAGAACCAGGGTACTACAAAATAATCCCAAGGGAGGTTGATGTGAGGCAGGCGGGCGATCTTAAAAATTAAGCCGAGTCATACATCGTAACGTGACAAACATGTTGTGCCGACCCTACTTAGGCGGGATAAGGGTAAGAAGAAGATGTTACATTAAACGTATTACTCATCTATATAAATATAAATCAATTGTCCAATGTATATAATTGCGTCACTTCAGAACAGCGGCTAATTATATTTTGTGGTGATTGTAATTAAAAGAAGAAAAAATGTAAGGAAAAGTGAAAAGTGTTGGATAAATTCGCCATATAAAAAGTGAGTGAGTGAATGAGACAACAGACAATAGGAATTCAAAAAATATTGTGAGAATTAACAGATTGATTGTATTATTATTCGGTCGCCAATTTATTTCATTACATGGTCTTAGTATAGTATACCCGTGCGAAGCCGGGGCAGGTAGCTAGTGTTACATAATTACATTTTTGAGTATATGCATTATGCATTTACACGCGTTCGATGAAAGTTGCGCGAAGAGGGAAAATAACGACTTTACTTTTTGATTTCATTTCGTTTTCCATTTATATTTATTTTTTTATATTATAGGGGGCAAACGAACAGGTGGGTCACCTGATGGTAAGTGATCACCGCCGTCCAAAGACACTAGCAACACCAGGGGAGTCGCAAGTGCATTGCCGGCCTTTTAAATATGTGGGCCTCCGGCGCTCTCACTGACCGAACGAAACGCAACAGTACAACCACTGTTACTTCACGTCGGTTTTCTTGAGAGAGTGGTACTACCCCGGGCGAGTCGACCCATTCATGCTGAGACCAGTAATAGCTTCAGCGTAGCTCTACCACCTACTTATACCGTGCAGTATGTATGCCCTCCAGGTAAATGTAATACTTTTGCAGTAATATATTATTTATTTAAATCATACAAATGCCCTTTAATTTAATATTCGATACTATTAAATAGAGAACTTAATAATAAATAAGTGCAAATTTACACAAGTCCCAGTTAAATGGCGCTGAGCCCCGCGGCTGACTTAACTGCAGTTACGCAAATAATGGCCGAGGATTAACTCATTAGGCACTTTGAATATTTATTCGTACACAGTTTGTTGGAGTTTGCGCGAGTGAAAAGTTTTCCAAGCGATGAGAGAAAAGTGGTGCCATTCGGAGTAATGCCGCTTTGAATTTCAATTGAGATATTAGATGTGTATTAAAATGGAGTCTATAAGATTGTATATATATTTTCTAATGAAACAAAATAAACTAATATATTTGGACTTTTTCACATTATTTTTTGTTAGACCAGCAGTTGCTTGCTTTAACCCCGGGACTGTCCAAAACCATAAAGGTTTAAACAAAAAAAAACAAACATAAAGGTTCCATACAAATTAATGCAGAATTCATGAGCCATATGTCAACAGATTGTTGGCAGCATAAGCTTGAAATAATAACTGATTTATTACAAAACTTTGAAAAATAACAAGTTTTTTATTGTAAAATTATAACTTTTATGTAAGAAATGTATTTTAAATATTTTTTTTGATTTGTACCACCTATTAGTTTTTACCCTGGACTTCGTTCGCGTCAATACAGATTTTTTCGGAATAACAAATTATCTTCCAGGATACCACAGGACTCGTTTTCTTTAGTCCATTTTAAGGTTTATTCATGTCTGTAGTTCGAGCTATTACGTCGGACTACACTGCTGTCTATAAGATAATTTATATCCGGCAAGAATACTTTTTTCTGGACGAAACGTGTATTCAAATTGCATGATGATTGGTTGAATGACTAAAGCGTGAAAGCGTCGCAACAAACATACATATATATATAAACATTAATATTATTATATACGGCATCAAGAGTTAATGTTTTTAATAAGACTTTTCTAATCAAAAAATGTCAAGACAAAAAGCTTTTCAATTGCGCAAGTCTGAAATGGACTGTTGTTACGTTATTTGATTATAGTATAGGTAATACAGGATAGATAGAAGGTACGAAATTCTCAAAACATAATTCGTGAGTGATACAAAGGTGTACATCTGCCCCTAGAATTTAATCTAAGTTTGTGACGCTCTGGGTTACGTTAGAATGAACTTATAAACAAGGATAATGCTCAAACTATGCGCCTTAGCCATGAAGAGAATCGCCTAAATGCCAATAGTTACTGTCTGTAATGTTTAGTTAACATAGTATATTAAACATTTTCCATGCTACTCTTTCTGCTTCTTACTTATATTTAAAATTAAAATTAAAAAAATAATATAATTTTTGTCTTTTCCCTACTGAAAAGAGGTGTTTGGTTTGTCTTATATATGTATCGTTAAGTATAGAAATGAATTTTTATTTATGGCTGTTATTTTTGGATTCTATTTACACGTTGCCACTTTTCCTTTCTTAATTAAAAAAAAACTGCACAGCAAAGCGGGCGTGTATCAGCTAGTGTCTATGTGTATATAAAAAAAACTTTATCTGATCGAGTACTGTATTGCAGTTTTCTGCGTTTCACACATAAGTATCTGCAGGAACCAAATAGATATTTATAAAGCTTTTGTACACTGTACAACACCAGATTATATACGCACATTTATTGCGATTCATAAACTGTGATAAAACGTATTCATTCATATCTCTATCGTTTAGACTTTCATGAGTCGTTCTTTTTCATTACTATATATAAGAAGAGAAGATAACACGAAGTACTGTTAAGCCGGATACTCACGGGATTATCGTTTATCTAATACAACACGAGAATATGAAATTTCATTTAAAATTAACGACTATTTTTAATGAAATAGACAAAGTACTTGAAAGAGAGGAGCATTATTATTAATAACAATAATTAATTCGTTAGTTAATAATTAATTCCTTTTATTATGAGAAGAGATAAAAGTCATGTAACATGAAAAATGTTGTGTTTGTAAATGGACGGATAACGCATAGGTGGTGGTACACGGATGAAGTGATAAGACCGAAGGAAGACCGAAAAATGTGTGGATGATAATAAATGATATGTGTATACATGGTGTAAATATTGAGAAGATATTTGACAGGGGAGAATGGCAAATGAAAACATGTTGTGCCGACCCTATGTAGGTGGGATAAGGGTAATATGATGATGATGATGAAAGTATTTGAAACTGTATGTTAAAGTAGACAGCACAGATGATCTCTTCAGGATTAAAAGTAGCCCATTTCTTTCTTACTCTACGTTACTTTTACGACAATTTTCATTACAATTGGTTGGCTTTAATTTATAAAGCGAGCGAAGCTATTATTTATTATCGCTCGAACCGATGTTAACGAATAAATCGTAAATGAAAAAATTCAAACTTTTCAACCTTTCTATATTGCTTTATGTGTGAAACATTTTTCAGCTATGAAAATATGGTTTACGTAGTTTTTTTTTCATCACGACATTTGTACGTAACGGCTAATGGATTCAGATTTACGACCCCTTTCGGTAAACTCCGGAGGGTATATCACCGAAATAGGTGTGTAAATATTGTATTTTCATGTTGGCCACTCAAAGTTGGCAACGATAACAACATCAAACTAAATATTTTTAAATAGTTTAGGAACTGTTTTATATTCCTTGTGGGGTTTGGAAAACTATAATTAATATTAACGGACACTACAATTGTGACGACATTATACACTGGGCGTAACACACACTCCATAATGACGTGCTTAAGTTTGTCAAGTTCTATGATGAACCGGTAATAGCCGTTAATATTACAATGATTGAATTGTGAGTATGGTTGAATGTTTGTCACGTAAATACTACTAAACTGGACAGTAATATAGCTTATATATTAGAAGTCAGAACTAGCATTTTCCCGAAACTTCACACGCGTTTTCTATACGGTAGTTATTTTCCACTCGCTGTTTTATATCTATACATATAAAATAATAACTAACTGGCTGAATAGAAATCATAATTTATTAATTGGTCTCACATCATGTGTACGTAAAAATATACACCGATATTTTTGACTTAGTTATATACAGAACTATATCTTTTCTAATATATTATTAATAACAGACAAAAAAGGTAACGTATATGATACTTTATTATTTTATACTTTATTATTTTATAAATTAGACGTTACAAATAGTAGAGCTGAAAAAAAATAACGCGTGAATCGAAGTTTCTAAAGCTCTAGACGCAATAATAAAAAAGTATGTGTGTACCTATGCACACGCCTTAGTAGTTATAATCAAAATCTTTTCAAAACTTTTATCTTTCGCCTTATTCTACGTTTGTAGAAAAAACGACATGAACAATAGAAAAAAGATATTTAATACATACATACTTTCTTTGAATAAAATATTGACTATAGCTAACTTCAGGGTGTCGGTTTTTCGTGACGGTGTGCGCGCGCATCGTAAAAATTTACTCTCATCATTTTCCCCTAACGCGCCAAAAGAAGTATAACTTCAAAAACAATTATTACTACAGAAAGATACGGACAATTGATAAAGACCAAGAAATACTTGTAATGAATTATTTGGAAATATATAATACCACTCACCCCTTCGTATCTTTGAATTCCAGTACATGTTATAAAGGACTCACGATCTCATTTCTAACTTAAAAAAAACAGTGTGATTGTCTCGACAATCAGTTGAAACTAAAAAAAAACACGGTGAGAACTTCTCCTCGACGTTATCAGTATGCGATCTGACGTAGGGGCGTGATAACAAGTCTCCATGGCTGCAATGCTCAATTCATTTCGGCTGTCATCAGAAAGCCGCGTGTTGTTTACGTATGCACGTAAAATAACAACAACGTCATAGGAGATTCTTAGATTGGATTAGTGTCGCATGTAGTATGGGAAAACTATTTTTCATTTGTTCATTTGTATAAACAAAAATCAATTGACGAATGTAGGTAAACGCGTGACCTATTTGGCTAATTCTTTTGTTAGTTGTATTTGTAATTGTCAGGCCAAAATTTGTATGCAAGAAATTGTTTGAAAAATCGAATGGAATTAATGAAAAGTGTTAATAAAAAAATTCCATATAAAAAAAATACGAAAGAGACAGAAGACAGTAGAAGCAGCATTCTTCAAAGATGTTGCCTTTTTATTTATTTATATTTATTTCTTCATTACTTCACCCATATGAACCCTTCCCCGCCAGCTCCCTCGGCTCCTAGAGCCAAGCCCCAGCCCCCAAAGGCTCTGTCCACTCCTGCGCCACCTATCGCGGTTTCAGCATCGACCTCCGGTATAGACTGGATAGCTCGCTTACTTTTGGTACACGATGTACAAGAGATAATCGCATTTAACGCGTTAGTTAATAGTACGTCTGAGCTCGGGCTCTTAAACGCTATCTCCGCTTTCCCGGCCGTCGCGACCACGGTACAGCAATTAACCCGCGCCGCGCATAAATAAATTCGCGTAAATCAAAATATCAGATCGAACCCGCGTGTTCATACATAATAGACCGATACATTAGGATTTGTTACGTAATTATTTAGTTAAATCGGCACCGTGCCGTTGTACTTCATTTTTTAGCTCGATTCCCTCTCAAAAGATGCGTGTTTGCGCCCACGCCCGCGACTCTCTCTGCTCACGCCTCCGTGAGCGGGGGGTGAAGATTCGATCCCGCACACTCGTCGCGATTTTTCTTGTAACTGCTCGAGCCTAGGTAGTCCCTCGGTGTGGAGCCCTCGAGTATGTTACTCGCGCGAATACAGTGATTTACACATGTTCTACACTTACACGATCACCCCACACTCTTGCACATCTAGGCACTCAGTGGTGGGCTGTTTTTTTGCCCTTTTCGGACTGAAATAGGTCACATAACACAGTAGTCAGATACCAAATACACATATACATTCGTGAAACATGCATGGTCACACATGCATTTTTCACGAATTCATATATGAGTATTGTATGGATAGATAGCTTAGCTAGCTTAGTTAGTTCGGGAATCCGGCGACAGCTCAAGCCGAGGTGCACCGAGTGCCCTTGAGATGTTTCGCCTAAAAAACAATCGGGTGAGTGCCCTAAGCGCTCCCCTTAGTAGTCCGGTGGAACTGTGAAGGCCTAATAAGCCGGCAGTGTAGGTCAGTTCGAAAAAAAAAAAAAATCACCCATATGAAGTCGGTGCGGGCAACTAGTACAAAATAATTAAAACTGCTTTTAATATCGAATACCAACTCGGTTATAACCACAATATAAAGTGTAACACCCGCCGTAGTTGCAAGTTTAGTCTGATCGGGTTCCGGGATATATACATGTTAAACATCTCACAGTAACTTTTTTTTTATATCCTCATACTGGAAATATTAACGTCCATAATTCAACAATCCAAGCAACGAGTTCAATGTATATCATTTAATAGACTACTATAAAGTAATGTGAGTATGTAGAAACTAAAATACGTTTAACATGCATGTTCATGTTTATTTGATTCGAAAAGTTAAATATATAATGTCATCAAGATAAGTACTAATTTAATCCAACAGAATGCTATTCTTGCTAATACATGCCATAGACTTATATAGAACCAGTTTATATAGAAAGTTTGTTTACGAAACAGATGCCGTTAGTAAATGGGTAGGCGAGCAGCACGTATAGAAAACACTTAATGCTTTTGATGTACAAAATGTTGCCGAAAACTCTAGAAATATCTGAAACATCGTAGAATTTTCTTCAGCATCACGATCAAACTTGTATTAGGGAATAAATAAGGCAGCGTGCTGATTCGTCTATGCGCACGATGCGTGAGAGAATACGCATAAAAATCATATCTCTTGGTCGGTTGTAAATAAACAAGAAAATTCTAAAAATAACGCACCTCTAATGTTCGCGCTTAGTTTCAAGTTTTATCGGCAATTTTTAATGGCTTCTCAGAGATTTCTACCTTTAGTTTTATTATGTATATTAGTACGCCACAAGGCGACCGAGGAGTTGTCCAATTATAGTTGTATAATCGATATTGCATGTTAGGCAACAACACAAACGAGGTCCATCGGCATATTTGCATTAGTTCGCTAGTTGCCATTCGTCTGAGGTGCTTTAAGTCTTCGCCCAAAAAGTTCTGTAAAACCGTGAATGCTCGAAGACCGATGGTAACTATTTGGAGTTGTATATAAGTTATATAGCAATAAGTATTCGCTTCTACGAAGAGAAACAAAATGAAGGAGTCTACAAGTGGACCATAATCATAGGGAGTAATAGTGAGTTTGTTCAACCTTGCTCAGTCATTGTGAATCCAAATAAGTTTCCTTTAACGCAAAACGACATTTTCGTTACCCACAATCATAACTATATGTAGAATAATGATTCGCCCATATTTAAACATCCTAAAAGGGTTGTGGATTCAAATGAATAAAAATAATACTGTCCCTATTTCAGAACCGAGAGACCTTTTACAAAATGCGGACAATTTGAACGCATCCGCTTGTCGAGCGTGTAACGGAAATGGATTTTCTGTGTAATATCAAACATCACGACGAATAATATTTACATTTTCTGTTTACATATCTATTAACCTTTGAAAATGTATTTCTATGTGACGTTACTTTGGTACAGGTAGATAGTATTATACATGAATGTAATATCTACTCGTATCAGCTGTTCATTATCATTCATCATCAATCACGCGCAGGGTGCAGTCACAAATGATAACTATATTTGATCGCAAGTATCTTCGCGGCTGTACACCACCATTCATTCATATCTGTCATTAATATTACAGATAGGCCGTAATTATAACATTTTGAAAATGGCGTTATAGAAATTGAAGAACAAACCCGTAGAAAAAGAACTCGTATAAGGGAATTACTAAAAGTTAACAGTTGAAAATTTGCGCTGTAAAATGATTGAATAAAATAATTATTAATCTTATAACAATCTGAACGAGGAAAATAAATGATGCGGCGCCATAAAATATCCGAATTAAAAATAATAAAGCAATAAGTATTGCAGACACTAATTTAATGATTTTTGATTTGCATAGAGGTACAATTTAAGTTTTCTCTCATTATGTTTTTTAAAAATGATATCTCGAAGGTGACTTTCGTTCTTCGGCCCACTTTGTCCAGTATATATAATATGTATCTTTCTGGATAATAACAGAATGAATATTAATCTATATCCATAGCTCATCTACGATCTCTAGTCGATTGGTGTTCACCAGGGAATTAAAATGTCTCCATAATAAATCTCGTGATGCAATTTAAAAATGTCACTATGAAAATGATTGCATAAAAAATATACAATTATTATGCATCTGCTTTGTAGAAAAAATTGAAACAGCAACTTTATCACTTCGTTTATATATCACTAGGATACTACTTCTTTAAGTAATAAATACTTCCCTCTCTAAGATTAAATATTTTTCTATATACGACGTTTGACTATAAATTTAGCAGTAAGCAAAATCAAAATCAAAAATACTTCATTCAGTTTAGGCCCTGAGGAGGCGCTCATGAACGTCAAAGTTACCACCAGTTCGGACGAACAACACAATCATCGAGAAAAATCGGCAAGAAACTCGATCTCTAATATAGCATACATTTTTAAGAACTTATATCCAGTCATTTCCAGCGTGGGAAGTATTCAATACTGAGTCCAATAGCAAACATTAGGAGAAATCAATGCTCGCAGAAATCTTTATTGGCAGTGAACGGATAAAATAAAATTTGATTACACACAGCTAATTATAACTCTATAAATTACACTTGGTGATTTAGTACACGAGAGAATTTGCTCGTGCAACTTTTAACGATTGCCAAATAAATAATAATAATTCAGTTATTTCACTGTCGATGTACATTTATTAGACAGCTTTAAAACTCAAAGAGTATTTGCTCTATAAATATGAACACTATTTATTTTGAGATGTATTTTATTTTGGGCAAGTTCAACGACTGGATGGAGCTCAGCCAAGGAATCGATATTCGCGTATTATTTAAATAAACATAAATCTAATCATGTTACCAGCAAACAACATCGTTTGCAATTAGTTGACCGTTTAATGTTATCACAATTTATTAATTAAAATTTATGAAACATCTATGCTAGTGTAGATTTTAGACGACAAAGATTATTTCAGGGATGAAGAAGTTACAGAATTATCTGAAATAAGAAATAAATATCTAATCAAAATGCACTGATCTTATTGCCCTAGGTAGGTAATGTTCGACTGTTAAGATGAGCGCAATATTTCGATGGTATTTGATGGCATGCATCAATGATTTCATCAGAGTTTATGTACATTTACTAAATATAAATACTATCTGCTAGCGATGAAAGAAATCGGAAAACTCGATGACTAATATACTTATTATACCAATGTTTAGGAAGAAACTAAAGATATATCGATTTCTGGTCGTTTGAAATTTATTGTGGTTAAAACAGTAGTTTTTCCACGGGAAAAATATTTAACAGTTCTTATTGTCTATTGGGGATTAAAACATTCCTTGTTCCGTTAATAAGATAAGGTTATTTGTCTGCCACGATACTGAGAGTTCACTTATTGGATATTAATCTGTATTATGTTAGTACAAGGCAATTGCTGCTTTGAAAGTAATGCTGTGATAATAGTTTTGTAATGGCACATCATAAGGCATACCGGCTACATTCTCGAATATATTTAAGCTTTTGATGTAAAAAAATATATAATATTATAACATAGTGATAGAACGTTCCCAATTTGTTACCCCCATAAGTTGAAAATTCTACTTTAACAATAATTTTCAAATATGTAGACAATAAAAATTAGTTTCAGATCGTAATGCGCTCAAGCAGCCGAAAAATTAAATTTTGAGTTATACACTAGTTCTGTCATGGATAGCCAATAAAAATTCCGCCTTCATAGCAATGAATACCTCTTTCAAGCTCTTATTTTTTCAATGTTGTCACAATATATTGCCATTTCTTGATTTGAAATATTTATTTCTTTACATATTACTACGTAGGACTAATAACCAGAAGGTGCTCGATTATGCACATGTATAATGCACGACATTTGATTTGGCACGTCGTGAAGAAGACCGAGATGCTAAGTTCGGTTTCGTATAGCGTTGTCTTTATCTATCGCAGTCATTGCGTTGTGCGATAGAGAGAACGCTTTACAATACCGATGCAAGCCGATAATACCCGTACTTCTCGCTCTTCTTTCCAAAGTGTCAAATGAAATACTGGATATTATATATCTCACACAATACAAAGAGCTCCAAAAAGGCCGTGAAATATTAGTTTGATTTGCAATATTTACTTATTCACGTACGTTAAATCGAATATTCATCCTATAGTGTACGCAAGGCTTGTACTACTATAGATAATATTATTTGAACATATCCAGAACAGGTAAATAATTATATTTACTATACGTAAACTCGCAAACGTATCGCGTGTGTATTTTATTTTTGTGGTTACGATAAATTTAAATAATGTATTTTTAACCGCGTGAACGTCTATTTACGTCGAATTCCTTTTTAATGATTCTGTATCGCGGGTTCTTCTGTTTATTTATATTTAGTTGAGATAATAAAAAAAAAACAAGAATTTTAGACTGTATTGATTTGATGTGATCATTCACGTGTCCAGTACAAATTTTGTTTTGATGCTTGATTTTGAGTTCGTATCGTGACTTTTAGTAAAAAATAATAACATAGAAAGTTACATTCTCATATCTATAAAACGCTATAAATTAGTCGTTTTCGTGTTTTAAAATACT
The DNA here is from genome assembly GCA_035772565.1 of Antheraea assamensis. NCBI lineage: Eukaryota > Metazoa > Arthropoda > Insecta > Lepidoptera > Saturniidae > Antheraea > Antheraea assamensis. The sequence goes on along the minus strand of JAQQSE010000106.1, from coordinate 1,532,144 downwards.
TGTCTTACTTAATTTAAAAGTGATTTTACAGTATAGCGTTTTAAATTCTGTTCTTTGAGTGTATTCACAAAGCTAATGCTAAATATTATTTTTATAAAGATACATTAAAATAAATTATTTCATAGATTACCTTTTTTATAAGTGAAAAGATATGTAATATTTGGATGGTCCTTAAGGTTTGTGATATTCGGGCATTTGTTGATAGCTGGACTTTCTTAGGAAATTTAGTTACTTACTTTACACACGAAGTTATGTTGGTCTGCTTGTTTATGTGTTCCGGTGACTGTCTCTGAAAGACTTTTTAACGGACGTTTAAAAAGCCTCTATTTCAGTAACAGATGTCAGATATAATTTTGACCTAACAAAATATAAAACATATTCATTCACTACATTCACTACATATTATAAAACAAAGTCGTCCGTCGCGTCTGTATATCTGTCTGTTTGGATGTTCGCGATAAACTCAAAAACTACTGAACGGATTGTCACGCGGTCTTCACCAATAGATAGAGTAATTCACGGGTTTAGATATATAATTTGTCAAGGTTTTTTTGTTTCTAAATTGGGTGAAATATAATGATAATTGTTGAAAGAATCGTAAAAACTCAAGCCGCCTGGGAGCTTTCGTCTGACGCTGCCTAACGCTGCCTAATTAAAATCCCTTTGAGATATAACAAAACAATGCATACAGAGATATTCCTCTTTTATAGATCTACAAAAATCTCTACGATGGCATATACCTATCTTTTTAGGATAGTATCTGTAGGATAAAGTCACAACCACGAAAACCGAATTGCTGCTGGGCCCTTCAATAATACAATTCGGAGACGTGACCAACCCTAGTGGAAACTGTGATACACAGCACACTTTATATTCAAAATTCACTTACCTTATATTGTCGCGTAAACGTTCTTGTTGTTTCCAGTGGATTGTGTGTAGTAAATATGTATAGTTTAATTGTATGTATGAATGAGTGTACAATTGGAAACTTACAAAGCTGGAGCTGTATTCACCCTTTTTATTCACAAACACTCAACAAAGTTATTATAGTCCTTTTAATAGTGTAAAAATACAATTTTAAATTCAAAATACCAAATTAATTATTACGCGTTAGACGTCGTAACGCAGCAAAACCAAAAAGTGAACAGTTTTAAAATACAATTATAAATTCAAAATATCAAATTAACTTTTACGCGTTAGACGTCGTAACGCATCAAAACCAATAACTGAACAGTAATGTCGCATACGATGTGACCTAGCGCAGGGACCCTTTTTTTTATAATATTTTTTGCGCCACTCGTAACATCGCAGGTCAACATTCCTTAACAAACCCCCGTCCCGGACATAAGGATTATGTACGCTAATAAATTGGCAAACGGGCTAATGTAGCAATTCCTCGGTGCACAACCGAATCACCAACCATAACTTCGGCCACTCTTGGAACTCCATCTGATCCAAAAATCAATTTTATAATACGCCCTCGACGCCAATGCAACGGCAACAAATTAGGGTCTTTGATTAAAACAAGATCCCCCACCTTGGGAGGGTTCGTTTTGTCCGTCCATTTAACGCGCTGCTGCAAAGTGTGTAGATACTCAAGAGACCAACGGTGCCAAAAACTTTGAGTCATCTGTTGTAATAGTTGAAACCGAGTCAAACGTGATAACTTCACGTCCCTGAAGGGGTACTCGGGCAGAGCGTTAAGTGGTTGACCTATTAAGAAATGTCCTGGAGTTAAGACTTCCAAGTCATTTGGATCGGATGAGAGTGGACAAAGAGGACGGGAATTTAGGACGGCCTCAATTTTACAAAATACACTAGCCAGCTCCTCAAAGGTCAAAATGGATTCACCAATAACGCGACGGAGATGCGTTTTTGCAATCTTAACAACTGCTTCAAATATTCCACCCCAATGAGGACAAGCTGGAGGATCAAATTTCCAAGTTATCCCCATCTTCGACAAAGTGTGGTTTATAGCAATTTTATTATTTGTTAAGAATTGAACAATTTCCTTTAGATAACGATCTGCTCCTTTATAATTTGTTCCGCAATCAGATCGAATCAGCGAAGGTAGACCACGACGGGAAACAAATCTACCTAGCGCTGCCACAAACGCTTCTGTGCTGAGGGCACTTACAATTTCCAAATGGACCGCTTTGGTGGAGAGGCAAACAAATACACACAAATATGCTTTGAGTGATTTCGCATTACGTAAGTGCGATGACTTAACAGCAAATGGACCAGCAAAATCCGTTCCTACTCCTGCAAATGGTCGAGTTTCCGTGACGCGGTCTGTTGGTAAATCTCCCATAATAGGCTGAACTGGTTTAGCTTTCAATCTGTAACATTGCATACATCTAAATAAAATGCTCCGAATAACGCGTCTAGCTGACAAAATCCAAAATTCACGGTTCAATATGGCCAAAAGAGCGTTGAGGCCTGCATGAGCATTCTGAATGTGACGTTGAGTCACCAATAAATTAACAAAAGTTCCTCCTTTAGGAAGCAGCAATGGGTGACGAGCTTCAGAAGGAAGATTGGAGTTCTTAAGCCGTCCTCCAACCCTTAGTAAACCTGCTTCATCCAAGAATGGGCTTAATCGGACGACGGAACCTTTCAAATTTAAACCTCGTTTCAAAATATCAATGACATCTGCAAAATGCTCTCTTTGTACTACACGAATCCAAAACATTTGTGCCTCTTGCCGTTCACTACATGATATACCTGTATCCAATATTTTATTCTGGGGATTCCTACAATTATATATGAATCGCCTGATCCAAGCAGTAACTCCAATCAACTTATCAAATGAGCTATATTTGTTAACAAGAGTGTCCAAATTATAAGTAAGAGGATTCTCCATACCTCCAATACGCAAACCGGGTAAAACCTGAGGAGAAGAAAACTTATTTTGAGGCCACGATAACTCAGGCTGCGTCAGCCATTGTGGATTCCACCAAAGAGAGTTATTTATGAGAGAAGAAGCCATGCAGCCACGTGAAGCGCAGTCTGCAGGATTCAGTTCTCCTGGGACATGTCTCCAAATTAAAGGGGTTTCAGAGTTCTGAATTTGTGAAACTCGATTCGCGACAAAGACCTCCAAATTGTGTATAGACGCTCGAAGCCAACAAAGAACAATTTCGCTATCAGACCATGCATAAACGCCAGATATCTCAATGACGGTACCCAAATCAGACCTAATATGATTCAGAAGGCGTACAAGAAGAGCAGCTCCTGACAATTCTAATTTTGGAATGGTCAATCGAGACCTAATAGGGGCTACTTTACTCTTTGCCATAACCAAATGTACCTTTATCTGTCCAGATGTGCTGACAGTCCGCAAAAACACCGCAGCCGCATACCCCCGCTCAGAAGCATCGCAAAATCCGTGAAGGGTTACTCGGCACTTTCCTGTTGGAAGAAAACATCGCGCCATGGCAATTTGATTGATTTCTGGAAGGGAAGACACAATAGATGACCACTCTCGTAACAAATCTCCCTGCAAAGGTTCATCCCAGGTGACTTTTGCTATCCAAAGTTTCTGCAAGAAGCATTTTGCCAAAAAGATGACAGGAGTTATCCATCCATTTGGATCGAAGGTTCGGGCAACAGTAGACAAAACCAGACGCTTAGTCCAAGTCTTAGGACAGTCCAATTTCACTCGATAAGTAAAAACATCCTGAACCGGTTGGTACTGTATACCAAGAACTGCAACCAAATTTGGAGTATCCGGGTTTTCAAAAAGATGAGGATCCTGTTGATGTGCCTCTGAAAGGTCGCTTAATAAGTCAGGACAATTCGATAACCATTTTCTCAATTCGTAGCCACCGGACTTAAGTATCGCAATCAATTCATCCCTCAAAATCCGTGCATTCTCAATACTGGAATCTCCGGTGCAAATATCGTCAACAAAGACAGAGTTTTCTAAAATATTGGCTGCACGAGGATACTTTAATTGCTCACGTTGCGCTAACTCTAACAAAGTTCGTATAGCAATGTATGGGCTAGATCTTAACCCATATGTAGTCGTGTTCAGTTCGTACACCTTGATTGGTTCACATGGTTGCTCGCGCCACAAGACCAATTGATACCGCCGATCGTCCCTATGAACAATAGTTTGCCTGAACATCATTCGTATGTCGGCCACAAATACAACTTGATGACGGCGAAAATGCGTGAGGATATCCGATATATCACGATGAAGTTTAGGCCCCGAGTGTAAACACTGGTTCAGTGAGACTCCATTCGATGAGGGCGCTGAGCCATCAAAAACCACCCGAATTTTACCGCCGGGGTTCTTCAAAACGGCGTGGTGGGGCAAGAAGTAGTGTTCGTGGGAACGCCAATCAAAATCGGATATGGACATGTGTCCCAAGTCCTCGTATTCACGCATGAATTCGATATATTTATCTCTAAATGACGAATCCCTTCGCATGCGCCGCTCCATAGACAAAAGTCTTTTTTCCGCTAGGGATCGTGACTGACCGAGAAGGGGTCGTGATGCCAGAAAAGGCAATCTAGTAACAAATCGACCATCAACACGGCGACCAATGTTGTTTTGGTAGAATAATTCACACTCTTGGGCAAGTGGATCTACTCTAACTGCTTGAGGAGGCTCTTCCACCTCCCAGAAGCGCTGGACTGCATCATTCAGAGATATCCCTACTTCAAAGGAGTGATCTTCGACAACCTGCGATAAAACGGGACCAAAAAAGCTAAATCCAAATATTGTTGGTGCGGCTACTAAGCCATTCGGCTGCAAAATCTGAAGATGTCCGGTTAAAATCAAGCCCAACACATCTGCACCTAACAGAAGATCTACTGTTCCGGGAACAGACCATTTGGGGTCTGCGGGAGCCAAACGCGAAGTCAATTTAACAACAGTTTCCGGTATGGTAATTTGTGGATGTCTGCCTAATATGTCATCCAAAATTACTGCTCTCGCCACAATATGTGGTTCACCTTTTAAGGGTGAAAACTTAATTTCAACCTTTCCTTTCAAAGCCGTGGCTTGAACTCCACCGATACCATATATCGGGCCACGGTGTGGTCTCCAAGGGAGGCCCAACTTTCCCACCAAATGTGACGTGACAAGACAGCCTTGAGATCCCGAATCCAAAAGGGCGCGAGCAATCGCAAATCTACCCTTCGGGCCCCACACCTTAACTGAAACTGTCGGCAGAAGAACGGTTTCAGGTGGGGTGACTGTGGTGGGAGAGAGGGCAGTTGCTACCTAACACTGCCAATCAAAATAAGGCTGATGCTCAGCCTGAGGTGATATGTGCTGGTCAGCGTGCTCTCTATAATTTGAACGATTACCTAATCGTTGAGGGCGGCGCTCTAGACGCGGCCATTCGGCCAGAGGTGGCGAACAATTTGATGGACGTCGAACTGCTAAATATCCTCTACCATCTTGATTCTTCGGTGAGGGAGTACCCCCGCCCCTGGGGCGGACTTCCTTACAATGATTCCTCTGGGGCTGTGTAGTCTTCACTGAAGAACGACGGTGACTTACTGGGGACCGGCGGCAATCCGCATTGTACGGACCGGAGTTAGTCCCCCCGCCCATGCAGGGGGAATGCATGTTATTCTCCACACGATGAACACCATGCATATTCATGCATAATACAGGGTGGTGCTTACCCTGACAGTGAGGGCAGGGTCGGAATTCCCTACATTGTCTCTGAAAATGCTGTCCCAAGCAGGAGTAGCACCATTTCCGCGAATTAGCAATCCCTCGCCGATCTTTAACGTTTCTATCCAAGAACCGAGGACACATCTGGACTCGATGTCCAGTCTCACGGCAGAAACTACAACGTATTTCCCCCTCACAAGCAGCATGTCGAATAGGAGGGCGACGGGGTTCCACAGGAGGTTGTGTCTCTCTTCGCCGCTGTTCCTGCGGTCGCTCCGGAATTCGAGATGAATTCGCAATACCAGAGTTTTCTAGCAATCTGCACTCGTCCTCCAAAAAACTAAGTAAGCGTTCAAAAGGTGGTAAATAAGTGGCACCATTGCCACCACATATCTGTTCAAATCTAAGTTTGAGCTCTCGCGGGAGTAAGCTCAAGACTATGTGCAGGAGCAAGAACGACCACTGGTCTACAGGCAAGCCTAATCCTTTTAAAGAATTGCATGAGGTTAACACTGGGTTCAAAATCTCAACTTGCAAGCGGTCAGTTCGGGTGACACGGGGTAAAGTTAAAAGTCTCATAACATGAGCATCTGCCAGGCGCCGGACGTTTTGATAACGCCGGGCGAGCAAATCCATGGCAGTGCGGTAACTGTCATCAGTTATGTCTAAATGTGTTATTACATGCCTGGCCTCTCCACTGAGAGAAGCCCGAAGGTAAGCCAACTTTTGACTGTCCGCCAAATCCTTCCGGGCATCCACTAAACTCATGAACATCGCAAGGAACCCAGGGTAATCCTCAATACTTCCATCAAATTTAGGCAAATCTAGAGTTGGAAGACGTCCTAACAACTCTGGATGCGTTGGAGGTCGCGTTGTCCCCTTCACATTTCCACCAGCTTCCTTTCTCTCATTGAGGATACTACGCGCACCCTGTGTGATGGTGTCGATCAATTCGTAAAACTGACCGACATCCGCCTCCACCGTGGCAGTCAATTCCTTATCCGCCGACGAGTTTAAAAAGGACTCATAGGCAGCGTCTACTGCCGCCTGTCTTTTATCAATAGCCTTAAACCTCTCTAAGAGGGCCTCCTGTCTGTCAACTCTACCTACCAAGGCGGCAGCAGAAGTCGCACATACGAGCTCTGTCCTAATCCGCTTGGTATGTGTTGATGGCATATTTCAATACAAATTCCAAAAATAAAAAAAAAAATCAAAAATCAATAATATAGATAAAAGAATCAAATTATAACGTTAAAACTCAAATTCAATTATTTAACCACAAATCAAATTTAAAATACAAATCACACCAAGCCAACCCGGATTCAGAGCTTAGTGTAGAAATATATATATATTAAAAACAAATTCATTAACGTTAACAAACTAACATATTACAAACAAATACAATACAACACAAACAAAATTATATTTATGCGGAACCACTGGTTTAATAACAATATTTAAGCAAGTGAACGCAACCCTAAATGGTTATTAGGCAACAAACAATACGCGAAATAACCACTTTTGCTACCAAAATTTACGTGATTACGGACAAAAACCACGCTCTGCTACCAAAAAATTGTAGGATAAAGTCACAACCACGAAAACCGAATTGCTGCTGGGCCCTTCAATAATACAATTCGGAGACGTGACCAACCCTAGTGGAAACTGTGATACACAGCACACTTTATATTCAAAATTCACTTACCTTATATTGTCGCGTAAACGTTCTTGTTGTTTCCAGTGGATTGTGTGTAGTAAATATGTATAGTTTAATTGTATGTATGAATGAGTGTACAATTGGAAACTTACAAAGCTGGAGCTGTATTCACCCTTTTTATTCACAAACACTCAACAAAGTTATTATAGTCCTTTTAATAGTGTAAAAATACAATTTTAAATTCAAAATACCAAATTAATTATTACGCGTTAGACGTCGTAACGCAGCAAAACCAAAAAGTGAACAGTTTTAAAATACAATTATAAATTCAAAATATCAAATTAACTTTTACGCGTTAGACGTCGTAACGCATCAAAACCAATAACTGAACAGTAATGTCGCATACGATGTGACCTAGCGCAGGGACCCTTTTTTTTATAATATTTTTTGCGCCACTCGTAACATCGCAGGTCAACATTCCTTAACAGTATCCTTATAGGATAAGTTATGAATAGAATATTATTTTAATGCGAAGTGAATGTGATTCTAACAATGTATTGTTATATAATCAGCATAAACACGAATGTAGATGTTCTAAGATTTCTCGTCGCTGAAAATTTCAAGGCGAATGACGTACCTAAACTTAATTCAATTAAAGTTTAGTTTCTAAACGGGACCAATCGAATTATGAAACGACAACTGAGTTACGTTCTAAGTTTCGATAGGTTTCAAATAACGACCCAGTTAGAGAAGATTTGCGCATCGATCGATTTGGCTATAGCGACATTTTAAGTTCCTATATTCTGCAAACTGGACGAATCACTCTACGTTAACTGATGTTTTGTGGATTTATTCCAGAGTAGCTTTGGCTTTTGCTTTATTTTTTTTTTTTCTCTATATACAAATGAATATTGGTACCTATATCTCATCGTCATGATCATCATTTTTTTATACTTTATAGATTAGCGTTTGACCACGATCTCATCTGATGTTAAATGATGATGTGGTCTAAGATGGTAGTCACGCTAAACCTAGAGGGAGATTGGCTTTCTGCAGCTGCCGAAACACACCAACAGGTGCTCGGCGACAAATTTTCAACTTGAGGGTTGCAGCTAGTCAAGCGGACTTAGAAGAAGCACCATCATGGTATGGATTCGACGAAATGATTTCCTTCACTGAAAGATCCGACTCAGTTGCAAGGATTTAAGCATATGTCGATCAACACGGTATCGAAACACGCTACCAATTAAGTCATTATAATTTAAAATAGTATATTAGTGTGCATCAGTATTACTCTAAATAGCTAGTGACATTGCGGCAAGAATTATTAATACTGAATTTCGGAAGCGTATTATATTTCAAGTGTAGCTTCCACAATACATCAATTCTGAATGACAAATATTAAACGAATACCCCATCGTAATGCTTTTTTGTTTAGATTTTTTCCAATACTAAAAACATTAGTTCCTTGTGGAATCCAAAGGTGGTATTCGAAGGCGCCTCATTCACCTTTAATAGCTTAATATGAGTAGTATACTAGACATTGATATGTTACACGTGCGTTCCCTTGATACCAATACATTACGCCTTCAGAATAAAACAATAAATAAACATAACAACAAAGTATAATACTAATATTATATCGTATATGCGTAGTTCATAAGCTTAAATTATCTTGCCATATATAATATTGTTTCAAATGATAAACCATGCCCAAATAAGTGCTTCGTATAGCAGTTAAATCGTTCTACAGAAGATTTTTCTTTAGTAGATGACAGAAATATAATAAAAGGAATTAGATAAACCTAAATTTATCAGAAGTAAATTTTGTTTGTAGGTATTCTTTTGAAATATTGATCCGATTGTAATTTTTTTCTATGATAGGAAGCTACGTTGTTCTACTATAAATTACTGTTCGATACAGAACTTGTCCGCAATCGGTTGCTAATATCAGACGGACAGGTAAGTAGGTGGTAGTAAATCCTATTGCTGAGTTGAGAGGTTGCGATATTGATCTACGCACATAACTCTTGAACGTTCATGAATACATCACACATGTTCACACACTTGAAACTGATTAGTACTCGTATATGTTTTTAATTTTAGTTGTTCTATTTAGATTGAAGCTATTTTATTTAAAAGCATGCGCTCACATTTCTTCACATATCATTTTTAAACACACACATAAACACAAATATGTTTAAAATACTTGGGAAGCAAAACCCACTTCATGATTTATCATCCTGAAGCTAAAATATTTGATGTATTTTAAAACCTCTTTAGTATGCGTCCAATACGGTTAAATCGTAATTATCGTCGGATTTCGAAATTCGGGTTCCATACTTGGGAAGCATATTCGAGGTAACTACGGACAAATGCGTAATAAAGAATCTTAAAAATTTGATGTACTTGAATTCTGATGAAAGACGACTAACAAATCCAAGAGCTTTTGATGCTCTGTTTACGATGGCGTCGATGTGCTGATCAAAAAGTAATTTGGAATCAAATGTTTATGTCATCAACTCGTTTAAGGATAGCATTCATATTTAATTAGTTTTGGTTTACGAATATAAGTAATTAAATAACGTTTAGAAAATTTTAATCAAACTTTGTAATCAGACATTATGTTAGAAACTTATTCAGATCCACCTGAAGAGAAAATCCATCATTTAATTCCATAATAGGGCAATTAATTTTCATATCATAAGCATATAATAAGCATGTTCTACATAGTTAACGAATATATTGATCAAAAAAGGCCCGAACAAAGAACCTTGAGGAATTCCTGAGGGAATCAACCGACTTGCGGATACAAAACCGCTTAATACTATTGTTTGATATCTATTACTAATAGAGAATGAGATCCATCTGAATAGGTCACCTCGAATACCTGCATATTGTAGTTTTTGTAAAAGAATAATATGGTCAACTCTATCGAATGCGTTACTAAAGTCTGCATAGATAACATCCACCTGCGATGGTTTAGACATAATATGTGAGATATATTCAGTACAGAGAATAAGATTCGATGTTGTAGAACGATTTTTAATAAACTCTTACTGGTGTTCACTCTAGATGTGTCTAAGTGAAAGGTATATAACTGGAGGGAAAAATATCTTTTTCAAAAAGTTTACCAATTTTAAGAATAACGATTATTATTTTTAAAATGTTAAGAGCTTGGTTTATTAACGTTATAGTCATTAGTAAAATTACACAAATGTTTTCATTAATGCGTGATATTTGCACTTAAAAACATTTTGTAATTTTTATAATATACTCAGTTATTTTGTATCTAGTAACTTCTATTATTTACTTTTGGTTTTTGTGATTTCCTTTATAATCTCTTCTAAAATGTTGTGCTCACCTTTATTTAATAGAACGACAAATTTAGTTCTGTTAGTTATTACTATTAATGTGTATAATTAATTGGTTTACTGTTATTGAGACAGATCGAATAAATAATTTTACCTATTAACATTTACTTTAAATGTCGATAAGGAAATGTATTAAGAATGTTAAAACATATACATTTAATTCATTTCTATGAGTCCTGAGATAAATATTCACAAGCAGAAAAGAGTGTGCGTTTTCATGATTAGAAAAAAAGACAGCAAATCTTGCCAGACCAGATGATGTCAACATCTATTTGTTCGAAACGAAAATTATATTAGCGACAGTTTCATCGCCAGCCTATAAAGTAAATATGTCCGAGTGTATGTTACAAATAGATAATGCGATAAAGAAAAAAAATTATAACATATTATGACGTCGAATGTTTATTTTCGTAAAATAAACTGCTAGAGCATCATCAAATCAATGTCGGCGCGATGTGTTGTGACATTTGGCAGTCGGCCACATCGACCACATATTGAAACATGTCTATTTCTAACTGAAATTCTTGTTTATATTTGTTCTAACTAATTCCCGCCCGCTTCGTTGGATATTTAATAAATAATGGCAAAGGCTCTATAGAAAACAGAAAAAAATACCCATCGATTGGTCATAGTCATATGCCGATAAGTTTAGTCATTTTGACGTGATTGAGCCTCAAAGGAACTGTATTTTCATTATATACAGATTACTTAAGTATCAACCCCACTGTATTCAAATATTCCCAAAAAAGTTAATATCAATATGTACCATAGAATTTTACATTCTACTATTTTCTTTCGACTGATTTTCTTAATCTTTAGTTCGTTGTGAAAGATGATGAAGCGAAATAAACAAAATGTCTTAGATGTTCTAAGCTATACCTCTGTAAACCTAAACAAGCTGAACACCCGAGTCTGTATCACAACTTTCAATATATATAATGTTGATCCCACATAACATATCATCAATAACTTATCTATTTTTAATTCTATTATTAAATAGTTAATGTAAACAACAATTTGAAGCAAAATAAACTGCAGTCACAATTATGTTTTCCTTCACCGATAGATGACACCATAACAAGGTGGTAGTGCTTTGTCTAACGTCTGCTTGGCTATCTATTACTCTTAAATTTGAAAAACTAAATCCAAGAACCTAAAGATGTGTTGTGGCAGATGCAATTGAAAGCCAACCGTCCTCTAGGATTACAACGTTACTATCTTATACCACATCATCTTATATTCAAATATCCTCCTATAGTGATCAAATGGGAAAATCTATAAAAATATAGAAGAAACGTGACAGCGTTTCGGGAAGAACACGAAAAGATGCGACTATTTTTACGTTAAATTTAATGAAGCGTCGAAGATCAAACCACCGTCTGTCACCGCAGGCGCCAGAATTAAGCGTCACGGTGTTGAATTACTATTTAATTTTGGCAGACAGCAGCTACGTGCGTATTTATCAACAGACGAAAATATTTCGAGTCACAGCCTGTTGTTTATCTGTCATTCAAACACGTTTTAAGGTCGTACAATTAAGTAATGTTTGAAATGTTGTATTGTTCTTTTGATTTGTGACCTAAATTTTTACGTCAGCTGTGCTAATTTCAACTAAAATATTTCTCTACTTTCGGTGAAAGATAAAATAAATCAACTGACGTTATCAAATGATGTCTTGCACTGAATGGCACCGATGGACGACGAAGCTAGAGCGAGACACTCTGTAGAACTAAGTCACTTAGACCGTGAATTCATTCAATTCGTATTAGGGATTCTACCCTGAAACTGCCTTTGCTCTATACAAATCAAATACATAATATTCAGATTTAACGGCAAATTTAACCTAAGCCAATGAACCGCCTACTTTGAAATCCTTCCACAAATAAAACGACGAGATCGAGTTAAGATGTATATTGGAAACGTAAAAATTACAAAGTCTAATTAAATTATACATAATCACATGCGACTCTTGATACCGTGTTCTAGTATTATAATAATTTTGACAAGCGTCATCTATTGATGCGTGATGCAAACTTACTACATCCTACAGCCAGTATTCACTACTGGGCTTTGTAAAATAATTCATGTTACTATCTTAGAAATATTAAGCTACGAGCTGATTCATTGGTAATAACAGGGCAAGAACAATAACTAATTTAAAATGTCGCAAACATAGCAAAGTTCAAATATTTATCGTTTGAATGAATTGATTCATTGCGGTTTAACTTTTAACGTTGACATGTAATTTATTTATAAATCATTTGAATTTTGATATCATTGTAGTGATGTCATTTAACTATAATTACAGTTTCAACAACTACTTTGTTTTTTGTTTCAATAGTGTTTTGTAGTTTTTTCTTGGAAATTATAGAGTGTAAGGATCTGGTAAGTCTCGTGTCCTATTTCCATTGTGTTTGTCATAAAAGCGAATTAAGTTCAAAATTTGAAGACATACATTTATGTACAAACTAGCATTCGCCTCGATTTGTACAAGCCACCATGATAACAATATAATCTGTAAACGGAATAATAATTTCCCCGTGTTCCATTTTTATTGGCGAGTCATTAGAAATAAAAAATGCTTTGACATCTATAGGAATAATTCTATTGGAAGATAATATTTACTTCATCAAATATATCTAGGTTAAGTTCCGGTTGAATTCTTTTAAAACGCTACCACATATTTTGTACATTTTACCACCATTATACGTTAATTTTTACGAGATATATTATAAATTATCCTCACATGTACTATAGTAATACAATACTTTATAAAGATTTTTGTAAAATTATTGCCAACTTTTATACGGTGATATATTTTTTTAATTTTTTACACCTATAATAAGAATAATATATCCAACGAAATAGCCATCACTATCAAATTGATGATCTTATAGTCAAGCACTATTAGTGTGCTTCGACAACTGCACTTTAATACCACTCTCCCTCTACTTTCAATATATTATCATTTTACGTCAGATCTTCATTTGACTGCAATTTCAATCTATAAATATATAAAGTATAAAAAAACGTCCATAATGTCATCTAATCAAAATCAAAAATACTTTATTAAATTTAGGCCCTGAGAAGGCGCTTACGAACGTCAAAACTACCGTATCGGTTCGGAAAACAACTCAGTCATCGAGAAGAACCGGCAAGAAACTCAATCTGGTTTACCTTTTTATTTGTACATATTTTTAAACAGATACATTATAGTTACAATCGTTTTTAGAGGATGCTTAAAGAGGGGTTCTACTTCCAGATATTACTATCTTTTACATATTCAAACATCCTGTAGTAGTAGTCTTTTGACATCAAAACCTACTTGACATGGTAGTTGAATTTACTATCCGGCAAATCGGTAATGCCCTTTAGAACTTTATTGAAAAACCTAACATTATTATTGCCTAATTAATTGTTACTGGTCTAACTGACCCTAAAACATGGAATGACCAATTTATCACTGTTTCTAGTCTTTAAATCTTGTCTTGTTTTTACTAAGCCCAGTTTGTCTATATTTTTGCGGAGTTACATTAAAGTGTAAATAATGTATTGGGAAGGGATTTTAATCTTTAAGGATGAACTGATGACGGATATATATGGTGGAATATATATATTTTGATACACGTTAAAAAATGTATCGTTATATTCGTTGCATCACTACATAGAATTAAATAAAGTCGCTTTCTCTGTCCCTATATCCCTATGTATGCTTAAATCTTTAAAACTACGCAACGGATTTTGATGCCGTTTTTTTAATGGATAGAGTGATTGAAGAGGAAGGTTTATATGTACAATAACACAAATTAAATAGTGGCGAAATACTGTTATTTTTGAGGTTATTCCAAATTTAACGCGTACGGGCCACGGGCAGTAATGAATAAATCAAAAGTACTGGATCAATTTTAATCATTTTTTCAGTGAATGACATAGGCTATATATTTTATACACGTGCGAAGCCGGCGCGCGCCTCTAGTATGCTATATTTTCCTAATTTATTGTTTTAAAATACTTTCCCACTTACAAAATATTAAACATAGTATCATAATATTATAAGACTTAAAACAGATTTTACTTTATTTGAAATCTATTACTACATACCAATTTAGTTGCGACCGCAAAAATTTTCTCTCCGAGAATTATATACCACGGCACAGTAGCTACGAATATGCGTAGGTAAAAACAAAATTATCTGACACCGTTATCTATTCGGGTAAACAGTGTATTATTGATTTTTGCCCATAACAAGTACGACCGTTTATAACCGAACACGATATATAGTATAGTTAACAATGCTTTTATCAGATCATTTTTGCGCGAGCTTTTTATCACGAGTTTTGTACGCATACTGAATTGAGTTGCGACATATCGTTGTACACGTCGAAGGCTTGCCTGCATACTTATGAATTCATTTTTGCCAAATATTCAGATGACGTTTGGTATGCCTTTTTTAACTTACTCAGCGAGCACAGAGCTGGGGAGGAGTTTTTTAAGATTTGCCTTATGTATTATTAGTTTGCTTATATTCATACCTATGCAACATTTATTGATTAATCGTGATAATATGTAGTATTCAAATAACGACAGTCTACAAATAAATACAGTTTGCAAATCTAAATTCATGGATTTATGTTTACTTAGGGAATCGTTCCTTTAGAATTGAAATCTCTTCAGAAAAAAAACTTTATATGTTTCTAATATAATCAAAAGAGATAAATACATTATTTAATAATGGTGTAATAAGGGCTTATTATAACTCTTTGTTATTGTTTGATATCAATCTCTACCTTACGCGTTATTTTCTAAAAAAAATTTATTATAACTGTCCAATGCAATGTTCTGTTACATTTTCTATAATATAACACCAGTTATTAAACTAGAATATAACTGACGACTAAACAAATATTAGGATGTAGATTATATGGACGGATAATAGTTTGACATCCCGATGGAGGTAATTGAAATCGTAATCTGATCATTCTTGTTAGTCCTTCATAAAGTACTTCTTCTTCTTCTTCTTTATTTTTTGGCTCCGTCACGCTTTGTGCACTAGCCAGCGTCAAGTAACAAGATTTTGCCAAGTAAGTGTCTTGTGATAATTATAATGTTCTAACAAGATGGTTGTTTCCTTGTTGATGTGGCATCTCAGAATGCATGCTCCGTGGTATTATTTCCCATCCACTTCACTTGTGCATAATAACCGAACTATATTACGTAACATACCACCAATATTACAAAACATAGAGTGTATTACATAAGATTATGAATAAAATATAAAAACCACTACATGACAGACTAAGATCCCGCCAAAAACTCCATAAAGTACTTAATTCTATAATTCTGAAATTGAATTCCCAGAAAAGCTATAAAAAAAAATATTAGTTACTAAATAAAATAATATTTAAAATTAATTTGTGGTTAACAATTCTTACATGTACGATTTATATTAATATTATAACTACGAAGATTTGTCTGTCTGTTTATTATATTTTTACGACTAAACTTCTGAATCAAACACAATGAATGGAGATAGCATGTGACTATAAAAAGGACTTTCTATCTTGAACATAGGGAAAAAATGCAGATGAAGCCACTGTAAATGACTAGCAGCACACAGAATTACATTAATATATAAAAAAATGTATTATTCCTTATTAGCAGGTAACGTAAACAACATATACGTACGTATAAGGAAGGTAAAATAGTTTTCAATACTCACTATATACATTATTTCTATAATATTATAAGAGAAATACAGTAGTACCCGGCTTTTGATCTAGCACGTTGGGAAAAAGATCGAGACAATCGGTTAAGTACGGTATATACATATACATATAGTGTTGTCTTTGTCTATCGCAGTCATTACGCTGTACGATAGACAGAACGCTTTGCAAAATCGGAGCGGGCCGATCTTAGCCGAACGTTTCACTCTTCTCTGTGATTTTATAACCTTTAGTTTTCACTTGAATGTACGATTTACCAAACATTACATTAGAACGTTCTCCTGACAATTACAAATACATTAAAAAAATGAACAGGTCTAATAGATTCAGCGACCCTCTGAAGTAATGCGCTTACATACATTCGGCAATTATTTTTTATTTATATAGATTTTGAATACTTTTCATACGATTTTTATTTTCACACATATTATCATTATGTCAGTTAAGGGTTACTTCAGGTAAACAATTTTACGTTGACTTAATTTCTAATGCGATAAGCGATGATGGCTCAGTTGGTAGTGTGTTCGGACACAGCGTCGAAGGACGTAGGATCGAATCCAAGCAACTGAGTCGGAGCTTTCGGTGAAGGGAAAACATGGTGATGAAACCATAGCATGGTGGTAGGGCTTTTTCTAAGTCCGTCTGGCTAGCTACCACCCTCAAGTTGAAAATGTGTCGCCAAGCCCCAGTTGGTGTGTTCCGCCAGCTGCACTTGAGAGCCAGTCTCCCTCTAGGTTAAGTGTGACTTACCGTCTTAGACCCTATCATCATTTAATATCAGATGAGATTGTGGTCAAAACGTTTACCTATAAAGTATTAAAAAAAAAAGATAATGCAAATTTATAAATGAAACTTTTAAGCTCTTATATTTCACTTGATGTATTCGGAATTTCCAGTGAAATAAATTCCAATCTATTATGACATACTAGCTGAAACCCCTGACTTGGTTCTCGATAATACGTTTTATGTGTTTCCTTTGTATTCATTATGGATTGCTTATTTAATTTTCTAACTGTAACTTTATCATTGATACATAAACCGCATGAAAAAGGGTAATGGATTATGTAGTACTCAGAAAAGACTACTCGCAAGTAAAATTGTCGCAAAAAACGTTTCGGTCGTTTCTTATATAAACACTATAAAACATACGCTTTATAGAGACTATAAAAAGTATATTTGTTTGAATGTTTGCCTTTCAATCACGCTTCAACGGGTACGTCAGTTTCTGACGTAAACTGCATATTTATTTCTATTTTTTACTATCAGTTCGCAATATCAGCTGTAGGGTACATACTACGATAGTGCCTCCTGTAGTTCTGGACGAAATAAATTGTATAAACTTAAGGAAATTTTTAAATCATACAAATATTCTTTTTCCATGACAATTTAAATGAAAGAGCAATTTAAATTTAGAATAATTAATATTACCAAATGAAAAGGTGTCTAAAGTTAGAAATATAATATCAAGGTAGATAGATTACCCGAGGATATTCTGAAATGATTTCTCGAGTTTGTATTGAGGCGCATTCTTATAAGGAAATTATCAAATTATATATCACAGAGCGACAATTTTTGTTATTCTCATGTAAACTCACTGACGGTACCGTTATGAATTTATTCCAAAGGTCTGTGTAGAAGAAATGTAATAAAATTCTAGAATACCAACAGAATTAGAGTCAAATCTAATTTAGACATGTTTAAGAGAGAATATGAATTAAAAAAAAATACTCATTTCAGTAAAGTATTATTGCTGCAATAAATCAAATAGCAACAACAGTAGTGTAACAAATAGTGTTGGATATGAGCAAATATTGCTAGTACATACATACCTGCTAAATTCTCAGTATCGACTTCCATTGTAAACAAACCTTTTCTCACTTAAATAAACTCAACTAACTAGCTATAAAATATTCAGTCACATTGTTCCTTTTAACTCGATTTGGCCTTTAACTTCTACTTGTGTACAAGACACGAAATCTATGAAATTATCAGATAAAATTCATTAATAATGATAACGACAAATTGTACTGATCGCTTGAACGTTAATTCCACTTTAATCGTCGGAATAATTAAATCACTGCACGAAATTAATAGTGATGCCCTTCAGTTGAATGAATCATATCGATAAGATACACACACAAAAAAAAAAAAACTGAACATAATAATTAAAAATAACAGTACTGTTAAAGAGTTTAACCACACGGTACGTACACACGCGGTTGAATATCATAGAATTCGCAGAGCACGTTATCGTCTGTAATATAATACAATGCGGTTGTAAACAAAACGGTAGCAGGATGTAAAATGCTTGCACGAAACATCGCTGGCGGATCCACCGTGTGAACTGCCAATTATATTACTTAGCGTCCATATTCACGTTCAGTTACTTAGAATATATTTTATTTTCATATTATTTCTCTTTCTAAAGAACTCATGTTTTTAATCTTGCGGTTACACGACTGTATTGTACAATTTTATATATTTACAAACTAATTTTTTTTTTTTTTATATTTTCTTACTAAAATAACACTTGTACGCGATTTTATTTTAGGTAACTATTAAAAAATACGTACACAATTAATCTCACAATATTTTTTGCACGACCGCGATACACCATTTAACACGTTTCTATTAGTATACGAGAAATCTTTATTTGTTAACTCACGGTTTCATAGTTTCGACGTTGCTATTAATTAATGTAAAAACGATATAGCGTGGTGTGACCATGTCGTCGGTATGCTCAAGACTGGAGGTCGATTGATAAGCGCAAACGCATGTAGCGAACATGCGCCGACGTACAACTATAGAGATTTTATATTAGTTCTACCGCTCTTATTATTTATTACTATAAAGTTACACAAGAATTAGTAGATAAAAACATCGTTCTGTTTACGTTAGTCTCATAGATTTAATCAAGGTCGAGTCCTAGACGTTCCAAGAAAAGGGGTACTGTAAATATCGACTAAGTATATTGCACGATAAATAACGTAGGCGACTATAGGTCATCTCTATCGGGTAGCCATACGGTCTATAATTTATTTTTTTACCTGCCAGTACTAATTCAGTCGTGATAAATTTTGTTTGATTATATGCTATTTGTAAGAAATTATTCGCCTTTTGTTCTTTTTGTCAGTCTTTTCTGTTTTCAAATGTTACGTCTGATATTCTTTGCAACTTGGTAGTGTTCGTAATATCAAACGGCCGTATTAATACAAATGATATGTAGGCTAATTTTTAAGCTTTCTCTTAACTAATACTGCGACTGATGCTATGACATTTTTTTTTAATACTTTATAGGTTAGTTTTTTACCACAATCTCATCTTATGTTAAATGATAATGTGGTCTAAGATGGTAGTCACGCTAAACCTAGAGGGAGACTGGCTCTCAAGTGCTGTTGCCGGAAGACACCAACAGGTGCTCGGCGACAAATTTTCAACTTAAGAGTGGTAGCTAGCCAAGCGCACATAGAAAAAGCCCTACCACTATGCAATGCGGTGATATATGGTTACATGTTAAAATTAGGTGGAAATTATGGGTAGTATTGTAGGGATATTCGGCATACCTCGCTGAATATTCGTCTTGAACAATTCAAGTACAAAATAAAAGGCAAGGAATTCTGTTAATAAAGTCGGTATTGCCAGTCGCTAAAGCAATCGAGATGATTATACCCACTTAATTAAAAGTTCAGTCACAGATTAAATAATGAAAAAAAGCCGTGCCAATTTTAATCGGTCTGAGTTGTAGACGCAATAAAAATACGAAATGAATTGTTTGAAAATTTGATCGTGATTCCAAGGTACTATTATTTTCATTAGCAAATTTAGCCACTCCCAAAACTTGCCCAGGATGGTTCAGTTATGTCCAAAAAACTAAAAGTTATCTTTTGAATGAGTAATCAAAAAAGTCTCAAAATTTACCAGGGCTATTTTGAGGCGTACTAAAACATATCACAAAATCGAGGAAATAAATAAAAGTTTATACAAACTGTCCGATTTGACGTGGAACACCCCGTATACAATATAGTGGGAGTCTGAAGCAGATCGGTTCGTAGGCACTTCGTAACTATAAAAAAATAAAAATAAGTCGCAGCAATTTCTGGACACAGTTTACGAGTCTGTTGGTGATTTCAATAGTCGTCATGATAAAAAATATTTACGACTTCTTTAAATATGCCTGATGATATATAGTGATAATTTTATAATAAAAATGTATTCAATGTTATGAAAATACTAAATGATTCCGCTCACTTCGTTTGGAATTTAATAAATGACAAAGGGTTAATCGAATCTAAAAAATAAGTAGCCTTGAACCTTCTACGAAAAATTGCTCAACGAATGGTTATAGTCTGTTGCCAATACGTTCAGTAGTTTTGCCGTGATTGATTCTCAAAAGAACTGTGTTTTCATTATATATAAATAAATTCCGATAGATCGATCTTTTTCATTGAAAATCATAAATGGAAACATGATAATCTATACCATGACTGAAGCGATGATGGCTCATTAGTGCTAAATGCGAATGAACGGGAGTTTTCGGTGAAGGAAAACATTATGATAAAACCATAGCATGGTGGTAGGGCCTCTTCTAATTCGGCTTAGCTCAGTAACGCCCTCGTGTTTAAAATTTGTCCTTAAGGGCTTACAAGTGTGTTCCGGCAGCTACATTTGATAGCCAGTCCCGTCTAGGTTTAGCTCATTTACCATCTTAGATCACATTGAATCTTAACAGCAGGTGAAGTTGTAATCAAACTCTGAAACCTTTAAGAATGGGGATGCACGGATAGATACGGAAGCCAACACCATGGTTATTTCTACCGCAAAGCAGTAAACAGTATTCGAGTTGTTGTGTTTTGGTCCGAAAGTGTCGTTGGCAACAAAACCTGTCATACGAGCTGATTCCAGTCATATTTTAATGGCAACACACTATTTATTTTATTTCAAGTAATAGGGTTAAGTTGTATAACAAAGTCCCAAAGCATATTACATTACCGATTTGCCGGACTGTAAGTTTAAGCTGCAAATCAAGCGGATTTTGGTGTCAAAGGTCTATTATAAAGTGGATCAGTATGTGAACAATGGTGATGTCTGGAATTGACTAAATAATCATTGATTAAACATACATACATCGATATGTTAAAAAGATAATCCTGGTCGAGTTTCTCACCGGTTCTTCTCGAAGACTGGGTTGTTTTCGAAGCCGGTGGTAATTTTGACATTCATAAACGCCTTCTCAGGGCCTAAATTGAATAAAGAATTTTTTGATTTGATTGTAACTGGCCTCAAAACGTTGATTATACGTAGCTACCTCTACCTCGCAATGCAGTCAGGTAGAATGCATTCCTGTTTGATCATTTATAAAAAGAAATAACAACTTCGCGTGATGTTACAGCCATGTTTTTAAAAGTAGACAGAGGATTATTTGTTGTACTTATTAAAAGAACTCGATTATCGGTACGATAGTAGATAGTGACGTAGTAATTACATACACGTTTTTAATTTATTAACAAATCGATGTCTATCAGCAGGCGGATAATGATATTTGTTCGATGAATTATCACGTGACAGGAGCCAAAAGGTAATTTATGAGGGTTTAATTATGATATAATTACGATATACTCATAATTGTAATATATTTCAGACCTCTTTTAGATATCGTAATTTTTTTTTTATGTTATAGCATCGGAAAATGAAGGTGATATTAAATTGTTAAACGGAGAGATATCGAACACTTATATCGTGGGAGACTTCGAAACTTTTGTAGCAAAATTTCTACAAACCAAATTGATAGGTTTTTTTATAATTCAAAAACAATCTATATAAGCTATTGAAACATATCTGTCAAAGAACCGACAAACGTTGGATTAGAATATCATAGTTTGGATTCCTTCAAGTTGTGCAGTTAAATGAATCATTTTCAAAAGGTAATGGAAAGTAATTAGATAGAGAAAATGTGTCTCCTGTGTACGTATTTCGTAAGAGCAAATATGAAAGAAATTACCAAATATCCTACTCAAAATCGCTAATTATTTTCTGGTCATGTCAGAATCTCAAAACATGCACTCTTTTATATAGTCTTACTCATAGAATATTACTTATAAATAGATGTAACTATCACTGCTTTGGTAAAGCTTGGTTGCAGTTGCTATGTAATATTAATTTGGCATTTGGAGCCTGTGCTATAACAATTAGGGAACGGGATCGAAAACTATAGCGAATTTTGCAGGAACAGTAGATTAGGAGGAGTGCGATGTCAGGGACCTCCTCGTGGTGCACCCCGGGCAACGTCGGTCATGTTGACCGGCGGCTGACTCCTGACTTGGATGTGGTACGTGCGCAGCGCATCCAGTACCGGGCTGGGGCGGATGAGGGCTCAGTTTGAGCCCCAACGGCCCAGTCCCGGACAGCGTCCGGCGGGGCTGGTGTTTTAACACTGGTCTCGGCGGGCGCACTGCAAACTTGACGTAGACAGGTGGACAAGATGAAGGCAAGATTTAAAAAATTATT
The DNA here is from genome assembly GCA_035772565.1 of Antheraea assamensis. NCBI lineage: Eukaryota > Metazoa > Arthropoda > Insecta > Lepidoptera > Saturniidae > Antheraea > Antheraea assamensis. The sequence continues at coordinate 1,509,251 of JAQQSE010000106.1, read as the reverse complement.
ACCCCAGGAGGGTACCTCCCGCTCCGCGGGAGGAGAATCCCTCCCCAGGCCTTCTGGCCTGGGCAGCCCCTCGTTCTCTGGGGGGGGCAAAATTTTGCGTTCTGCTAGAACAACCCGGACTAGAGCGAGCACACGGACAACCGATTCGACTGACAAAATGACGACCACGGCCACGCTTAAACGGACAACCGATTTGCCCGCAGAGCAGGCAGTGAGTAGCCAGCCCGCGTTAGAGACCCTCTCCGAGGGCAGCGAGGAGAGTCCGGCACGCATGCACACGGCGAGCGAAGGCGAGGCGACCCCCGCCAACGCCAACGCCGTGGCTGATGCTGTGCCAGACCCCACACCTCGAGCGCCAAACCCGTCCCCGCGACAGGGGTCGCAATCTTCGGGCTCGGAAGCGGAGAAAGAGGCGACAGGGCATTGTACTCCTGTCGCGAAAAAGAAGAAGGGGCGAGGCAGGCAGGCAACGACGGGCGAGTTTGTCGGCTTCGCCGCGGCTAAGCAGTTGGAGGAGCGCCTCAAGAAGGAGGAGCTCCGAAGACAGGCGGAGGCGGAGCTGGAGGCGCAGGCGTCCCGCGCCCGGAAGGAGAGGTCCACCACAAAAACTAAAAAACCTATTGTGGTCCCAAGCAACACCGGGGACCAACCGTTGGTGGACCTCCAAAAGAGGATAATGGCCGATGTTGACGTAGTGGTCAACGTCGGCAAGAAGTCGGGGCACCTCCAGGGCCCTTTCATACGGGCACTAAACGAAGCGGCTGCATCCATTACGGATGCAGTCAATGAGATGTGTGCCCGTAAAGCGAACGATGAGCCCCTAAAGCTTCAGGCGGCTTACCTCAAGCTCGAAGAGAAAAACGCGAGCCAGGAGCGCGAGCTGGATGAGTTCCGGAAGAAGCTCGCGCTGATGGAGGTGGAGCTCGCCAAGGTCCGCGAGCGGACTGTGACCACACGCGCTGCTCCTCTGGAGCCGCCGCTGACCCCGTCCCCAGTGAGGCTGGAAGACCTCCCTCCTCTTCCGCAGCGCAGACCGCGAGCTGAGGGGCCTCCTCCCTCCAACGCCGAGGCGAAATTTGAGGTCTTGGCGCGCTCCATAATGTTGCAGGTTGGCGACATGCTGAGCGCGCGCCTCGAAGCGTTGGAGGACAGGCTCCTCCCAGAGAAGCGCCTGCGGCCACCCCTGGCATCCGACAGGGCAGTCCTGGCCCCCGACAGGGCGGCTGTGATGGCGGCTGAGTCGGCAGCGGCAGCACCCGTGGGAAGCCCGCGGGAACCCGCCACATCGCAGCCGCCGAAGAAGCGGAGGGGGGCCAGGAAAAGGCCCCAGAAGAGGAAGAAAAAGCCCAAGCCGACCACTGGCAGTGGGCAACCTCCGGCACCCAGACCAGAGGACAAGGGTTGGGTGCGGGTACGGAAGGAGGGAAGGCCAGCCAAACCGGCCAAACCCAAAAACGTGCAGGCCTCCAGGAGGGTCAATCTACCGGATCTCCGCGCCCCGAAGACGTCAGCTGTGACGTTAACGCTCAAGCCCGGGGCGCGGGAGGCGGGACTGTCCTACCTGGAGGTCCTGCAGCGGGTCAAGTCAGAGGTCAAGGTTACGGACCTTGGCATAGAGGGCATCCGGTGGCGTAAGGCAGCCAATGGTGGCTACCTCTTTGAGGTGCCTGGTGCCACCAGCGGCGCCAAGGCGGATGCCCTCGCCGCCAAGGTCCGGGAGGCGGTCCCCGAGGGGGTGGCTGTATCCAGGCCCATACGCTGCGCCAATGTGCGGGTATCGGGCCTGGACGAATCAGTTACGGATGCGGAGGTCATCGCCGCAGTCGCTAGAGCCGGAGACTGTCCACCGGACCACATAAAAACTAACGGCGTCCGCCCCGGCCTTAGGGGGCTTTGGGCGTCCGTAGTGACGTGTCCGGTGGCGGTGACCAAGCGGCTGGGCGATGGCCGCCGAATTCTTGTCGGCTGGGTGTCGGCGCAGGTTCAGGTCCTGCCGCCCCGTCCCCTCAGGTTTTTCAGGTGCCTGAGGGAAGGCCACCTGGGGGCGTCGTGCTCTTCCGCGGTTGACTGCACCGACCGTTGTTTCCGGTGCAGTCAGCCGGGGCACAAGGCCGGCGGATGCACGTCCCAGCCACACTGTGCGGTGTGCGCAGCGGCTGGGAAATCCGCCGGCCATAGAATGGGAAGCAGGGCCTGTGGGAAGCCTGCGCCGTCTGCCAGGCAGGCGAAACGAAGGAGGGGGAGGAGGGGGAAAAAGCCCCAGGATCCCCCGGTGCCGTCAGGGGCCGTTGGGTCCGGGACGGCTCAGCTCGAGGAAGTGGAGTGTCCCTAATGGCGGCACTCCGCTTCCTCCAAGGGAACCTCAGCCACTGCGCCAGGGCCCAGGATCTTCTATTCCAGAGCATGGCGCAGTGGTTGATCCACGTCGCTGTGATGGCCGAGCCGTATTTCATCCCGCCCGAGGATAACTGGGCGGGTGATCTCAACGGCTCGGTGGCCTTAGTTTCCCAGGCCGCCGCCGGCTCCCCCCTCCCCTCTCTAACATCCTGAGGGGTAGGGGATACGTAGCGGCACATCACAGCGGCGTGCTGGTGGTGGGGACGTATGCCCCTCCCAGTATGAGTCTCACCGACTTCGAGGGATTCCTCGGGGACCTACAAAGCGTCGTAGGCCGCAGCCACCCTCGCCCCGTCCTAGTGCTCGGGGACTTCAATGCCAAGTCTACGGCTTGGGGTTCCCCAGCCACGAACGTCAGGGGTAGGGTGCTGGAGGAGTGGGCCATAACATCGGGCCTACTCCTCCTGAACAGGGGGTCCGTTAACACGTGCGTGCGACAGCAGGGCGGGTCGATAGTGGACCTAACGTTCGCTAGCCCTGCTCTAGCAAGCCGTGTTCGGGGCTGGAGAGTCCTTGAGGAGGTGGAGACGTTGTCGGACCATCGTTACATACGGTTCGACGTCTCCACCCAGACCTCGGACGGACCGGCCCGTAGGACCCCCGTGGCGGAAGGACCGCGTTGAGCACTAAAGCGCCTAAACATCGAGGCGCTTCAGGAGGCCGTCGTCGTGCAGGCCTGGGTGACAGGAGAGTTACCGGACAGGCCTGCCGACGTCGACCTGGAGGCGGAGTCACTCCGAGCGGACGTGACGAAAATCTGCGATGCGGCGATGCCCCGGATTAGGGGGCCGATCCCCGCCAAGCGTCAGGTGTACTGGTGGACCGCTGAAATCGCGCAGTTGCGCGTAGTGTGCACGGCGGTCCGTCGCCAGTACACCCGTCAGCGACGCAGGCGGGGCCGCTCGCAAGTCGCGTCCGCAAGGGAGGCAGAGCTTTACGAAGGGTACAGAGCAGCCAGATTGGCGCTCCGTAGAGCTATCGAGCAGGGGAAGGCCCTTGCTCGGGAGGAGATGCTCGAGACCCTCAGCCGGGATCCGTGGGGGCGCCCGTACCGCGTAGTACGCGGGAAACTACGTCAGGGCGGCCTCCCGGTAACCCAGAGTCTCGAGCCAGATCTCCTCCACGAGATTCTGGCTGCTCTGTTCCCTTCCAGGACAGAGCATACGCCTCCCACGATGGCTCCGCCCACGCCCAACGCGGCTGGCTGCGGCGAGGACGACGTGGTCCCCGAGGTGACCCGGGAAGAGTCGAGGGCGGTGGTGAAACGCCTCCAGGCGAAAAACACCGCCCCAGGACCCGACGGCATACCTGGCCGTATCTGGGTCCTGGCTTATGAGGCCCTCGAGCCCCGACTACTGCGGATCGTCACCGCATCGCTTCAGCAGGGCCGGTTTCCGACCATCTGGAAAACCGGCCGTTTGGTCCTGCTGAAGAAGGAGGGGCGCCCGGCGGACAGTCCGTCCGCCTACCGGCCCATAGTGCTGTTGGACGAGGCGGCAAAGCTCTGCGAGCGAATAATCGCAGGCCGCCTCGTCCGGCACTTAACAGGAGTAGGGCCGGACCTGGCGGAAAGCCAGTTCGGTTTCCGCCAGGGGCGCTCCACCGTTGATGCGGTGATGTCAGTTAAGATCCAGGCGGAGGAAGCATTTGCCCGGGGCGAGGTGATTTTGGCGGTGTCCCTTGACATCGTCAACGCTTTTAACACCTTGCCCTGGGCCTGTATTGAAGAGGCACTCCGGTATCATGGAGTGCCTCGCTACCTCCGCCGTGTAGTCGGGGCGTACCTCTGCGAGAGGTACGTCACCTTCCCGGGTCAGGGAGGGAGGATAAGTCGGCGAGACGTAGTATCCGGTGTTCCGCAGGGGTCTGTCCTGGGCCCCCTCTTGTGGAACATCGGATACAATTGGGTGTTGCGCGGTGCGCTCTTCCAGGGCGTCAGCATTGTTTGTTATGCTGACGACACTTTGGTGTTATCCCGGGGGAAGACGCACCGCGCGGCCGCGATCCTGGCAACTGCAGGAGTCGCTCAAGTCGTCGGTAGGATCCGGCGTCTGGGACTAGAGGTGGCGCTCAGTAAAACCGAGGCCCTGTTTTTCCACGGGCCTCGGAATGCGCCACCCGCAGGGTCCCAGATCGTCGTGGGAGGCGAGTCCATCGGTGTCGGGTCGAGTATGAGGTATCTCGGCCTCCTCCTCGACAGCCGATGGACGTTCAAGGAACACTTCCGGCAGCTGGCCCCCCGTTTAATGGGAGTAGCGGGCGCATTAGCCCGTTTGCTTCCCAACTTGGGAGGGCCCAACTCCGTCTGCCGGAAGTTGTACCTCGGGGTCGTGCGGTCGGTGGCCCTTTACGGGGCCCCCGTATGGGCGTGTGGCCTGACGGCCGTTGTCAGCGCCCTGCTGCGGAAACCGTAGCGCGCGATGGCCGTCAGAGCCATCCGCGGATACCGCACGACCTCCTTCGAGGCGGCCTCCCTTTTGGCCGGATCCCCACCTTGGGACCTGGAAGCGAGAGCCCACGCGTCACTGTACGAACGACGCGTGGAGGCGCTGGAGCAGGGCCGGAGACTCGCACCTCGGCAAATCGAGGTGCTCCGGTCCCAGCTCCACCAGGTCCTGGTGATAGAAGAATGGCGACGACGACTTGAGCGACCGAGCTCGGGCGTGGCTATTATAGGAGCCGTTCGGCCGGTCATGGTCGAATGGCTCACCAGGCGGCATGGCACCCTGAGCTTCCGGCTGACACAGGTGCTGTCGGGGCACGGTTGCTTCGGCAGTTACCTGTGTCGCATCGGCCGGGAGCCAACGCCAGGGTGCCATCATTGTGGCTGCGCCGAAGATCGGGCGCAGCACACTCTGGAGGAGTGTCCCGCCTGGGACGAGCCACGCCGCGAGCTCGTCGCGGCCATAGGCCCGGATCTCTCGCTCTCGACCGTCATCGTCAAGATGGTCGAGAGCGAGGCCGGGTGGATCTCCGTCGCCTCGTACTGCGAGCGAGTCATGCTCGCGAAGGAGGCGGCGGAGAGGGAGAGGGAGCAAACCACCAGGCTCCCTTCCCGCGGTCGACGAACACGGCGACGACCTCATGCCGCCGTAAAAAGGGCCTGTGGGCGACGGGACGGGCGGGCACGTCCGTCGCCCTGAGCAGCGTCAAACTGCACAGGCCCGCGTGGTGGAGGCGCTTGTGCCGAGCGACTCCCACAGTTCGTCGGGGGGGGGTTTAACACCCGCCCCCTCCTGAGGGGTCTACCATCTTGACCCCTCAGACCGCAGGCGGGGCCCCTGATGAGGGGCCGACACCTGCCGGGGAGCAGAAGTAATGCCATTGGCAGTTCCTGCTCCCCGGCCAAATAGGTGTGAGAGGCACCGTGGGGTTTTTAGTCCGTGGGACTCGGACATAACTCACCCTCCGCTGCCCGACGGGGTGGGTATCCGTTACGGATTTTCCCCACGTAAAATAAAAAAAAAAAAAAAAAAAAAAGGAACAGTAGATTAATATAGGACAAAAACGTGGATGATAATATTGCAGATCGAGTTTCAAAAACAATTGTTTAGTTTACTGATAAGTTTATTAAGAACACAATCTTATTGAAAATAACAACAGAATTTAAATTATTTGAGGAAGATATATATTTTTTTAATAGAACAGAGTGAATCATTTTGGTCACCAACATTTAGATGCTAATATTATTATTATCTAACTATATACATATAAATAAAATTGGAGTGTCTGTTTATAATATCAAAATAACAACTTTTTACTGCTTGGATATGAACGTATATACGAATACTGATAACAAAAATACGATTTTTTAAACTTTTGTCTGCCTGTCTGTATGTTTCGGGTAATCTCTGAAACGGTTGGACCGATTTTGACAGAAACTTCAGTAACGGATAGTTAAAATTACAGCAGGTGACATAGGCTACTTTATTTTAGACTAGCTGTTATCCGTGGCTTCGTCTGTAGTACTATCTCCAAAACGTTGGAACCATTTTTCACGGAACTTTCACTAACAGATAGCTGATCTTATAAGAAGTAATTTACAATTTAAAAAAAAACGCATGCGGAGCTGCGGGCAACAGCTAGTCTATACTAAAAATCACATTAGCTCTCTTAGCGTAATCTTTACACTGTAAAATATAGGAAAAGAGTACACGTAAATATATCTCTTCATTTAAGCCGGAATGACGCCAAACGAATATACGGTCTTAATTTTGGATAAAATCGTGTAAGCAAAATTAGTAGGTAACGTTTCCAAAATATACCATTATCCATTTACAAACTGAATACGTTCAATGTTTATATGGCAATTTACATATATCGTCGATGCATAACAACAGACTTTTATTCATTAAATTATATTGATGGTACAATGCACTAATCTCCAACTAGGCCTACGGTAAATAAGTACATGTAAATTAGTGCTTGTCTCTGACATCCGTGCGTCATTGCCTTGATAAAGATAATGGCTGATAACCAGCAGTTTGAAGGATGACGTGAGCCTGACTGATAACGAAACGATTGTCAACCTTACGACTCCTAAATAAGGATTATCATGTACTTACCTTTTAACACCAGATTCAAGCTACCATAAAAGTATGGCACAGTGTTTCCCAAAGGAAAAAAATGTAGTGTATTTTATTAATCCGATCGCTAGTAATAAGAAGATGATAGTACAAACATTTATCAATACATAGTATAAAACAAAGTCGCTTTCTCTGTCTCTATATCCCTATGTACGAGTATGCTTAAATCTTTAAAACTACGCAACGGATTTTGATGCGGTTTTTTTAATAGATAGAGTGATTGAAGAGGAAGGTTTACATATATATTAACATAAATTAAATAGTGTAGAAATACTGTTATTTTTGAGGTTACTCCAAATTTAACGCGTGCGGGCCACGGGCAGTAATGAATAAATCAAAACTACTGGATCGATTTTAATCATTTTTTCAGTGAATGACATAGGCTATATATTTTATACCCGTGCGAAGCCGGAGCGGGCCGCTAGTATTAGATAAATTATTATTAATTCTAATTTTAGGTTAACAATATTGCAATAACAAAATAGAATCAAATAACAAATGCAACGTAGAAATTCCGAAACAGCTACTACGATATTAAAAATTTAATGATGTATCTATTTAGTGAAGAGATCTAAAAGACATCGCCAGTAGTTGCTGTGATGCCAGTCTGCGTAAATGTCCTTTCCACGTTATGTCTAATAGACATGTCATGGGGTAGCAGAGAACACACTGGCTGAGAGACGATTCCACTGCTTTACTGTATCACAAACATGTGACGTATTAATTATAATAAAACAATACTAAAACAAGTGAATGGTAACTGATAGCCAGTAGGAAAAAAAAGTGGAATCATTCGCCGGATATTCCAATATTCACTTAACTAATCGAACACAATAATTTGCAATCAATGAATTAAGCTGACTATGTCGTAATATATGGATATTTTGGTCCCGTTATGTTTCCTATAAATATGTAGTTCCCTAAGGTGGTCTAAAACAAGTTTGATGGCCAACGACAGCCTCTAACGAGCAATACGGACAGGTCGTTAACTATAGACACTCAAGGTTTTCGGGTATTCCTTTCTATAAACAGTCTTTTGTTTATCTTTTATCGATGCAATTATCTATGTAGGTTATCTCGCGTCATACACCGCTATAGCGGTTACCGTATTTTTGGTCTGAATAAAAAGATAATATATATATGGCAATTAGAGATGACGGGATCCGTATGGGCTTAGTTTTAAGCAGCAATTTCATTTTGTACATTTTTTAAATATTACTTATCAATATTCTAGTCGTGGTATGATTGTAAATGTTCTGCGAAGGTTTTTGTTAACTATATGTCGTATGTGTAGTAAAAGGAATCTGTTTTAGCGAACTGCATCTTGGCATTATTCAGTGTACATCTCAGGTACAACAAAAATCTACTTACAAGTCATTGGAGTTTAGTGTTATTCCTTTAGAATTAGTATGAACTTTTATTGGTTATGTTGTACATTAAATGTATGTAGATAGAATTGTTATCTTTCATGCTTATCTAGTAAAGGATGTGGTGTTTATCAATTATTTTTACAAAATGTAGTGTAGTGTACTATCATTGCGGTTGGCAACGCGGCAACCGTAAATTATTGGTCATCGTAAGAACTAATTTTACGTCACTAGATAAGTGCTCCGAACTGTGAAGCTAAATGACTCCGTACAGATAACGTTATCTGCCATAATTTAAGTAGTCTTTGAAAGGTTATTCAGATTATATGTAGTCAGTGAGCAGAATTTAAAATGAGCATTGTTACAGAATAATCTGTATTATTCTCGGTATGTCACTCTTTATGATTTTTCCACCAGATTTCTGGTTTGTTTTTTGTGTCATGCTTTTTATACTCTGGTTCTTTTGAATAAAATCGGTAATAATAAATTTTGATCCCATCAAAATATACAGATTAAATTTTTGACACCCAAATCAAAATTTCTCCATCCCAAGTATCCCAATCATAGTAGATGGACAATTAATAATATTTGGTAAGTTATTCAATACAACAAGCAAGAGAAAAATAAATATGTTAAAAATGAAGAAACCCCACGTTTAGGGAATGAACAGGAAAAATTAAAACGAGTCAAAAGTCAAAGGGCTTAATCCTTCCACTTGTACAATACACAATTTAAATTAATTTTTATTTTACAGTAGAGAGTTATTTAAAATTATGGAGTGCATGGATTTAGAGATGATCGGTATATATAAACGACTCAAGCGCGCTGTTGTCATGTATATGTTCTAAACCGCGGTACATTGGGTATGCGATGCGAACAGTCGCGCCACTCTGTTCCCGCTCAAGGCTATTATTAAATCTGGTGTGAAATGTACACTGTATTTGTTACGTCTATACAATTTATTTATTTAACGTAGATTTTCTTGCAATATCCAGGTTTTAAGGTTACCCAGTTGCAAGTTGTAAGCCTATTGGAGTGTAGGAAAAACAATCCATTGGATAGCTGATGATGGTCCTACAGTAGTTTGCAGAATACTTCTCTCTCCTTTTATATTACACTTATAAACGACGCGCGACTTTGAATAAGTTAAGTACATTAGAAAAATCAATAATAATTAAACAGCGCCTCAATTAAAAATCATTAAAAAAGCGCGCATAAAACAATCAGAACCTTTCTACCATAAATCAGTTTGAATGACTTCTCATTGCAAATTTTACTTATTTTTTTGCATCATTAAAGGTATAATGGCTTTATGATTGTGAGCTGAAGCCGTTTGGTGGAGCAATCGAAAGGTTTGGGGTTCGAATCGATAAGCTTTAGTTTCCAATGAAATAAGACTTTTTGGTTGAGCATGGAAATTATAGCTATTGAAGTAAGTTATACTGAAGCGAAAGCACTTATTTTCACCATTGATATTTTAAACGTGATAAATGAAAATCTACTATTTCTATGTCATAAATTTGAACATTTGACCACAGTCTCATCTTCTGAGATGGTAAACACATTAAAGCTAGAGGGAGACTGGCTCTGAAGAGCAGTTGCCGGGATACACCCATAGGTGCTCGGCCTAAAGCAAAAATATTCTTTACTTACAAAACTATTTGTAAACAATGTTATCTGTTTACTCCCACTCTCCTTTACGTACACGCTACATGCGCGCACAATGACACGCTTCTATCATTATTTATATCTCTCTTACAAATAAATGCATACTTGTATACACTTGCCACTTCGTATATTTCTATGAGAATACGTAAAGGTCGATATGGAAAGAGGGTTTTTTTTCTGTTATGTATATAAAATTTAAAAATTACTAAACCTTTTTAAAGTAATAATTACAGTATAATTTATCTAAAAATTCATATATTACGCTCACAAAGATTTGTAAAAATATTAAGCCGAATGTCATAGATAATTTGTATCATTTTTCGTATGTTTCCTTTCCCTTTTGATAAAAACAAACGGAGTGATTTGAGAAAAAGTTGGTATTAAAAGCGACATGATAAATGTAATTAATATGTTAAAATCACTCTTATGCGTAGGCATCCATCTATATATATAAATATAAAGCGATTGCTTAATGTATGTATGTAAGAGCATCACTTTAAAACGTCTGTACCTATTTAGCTAATTCTTTTTCGTTGTGTGTGTAATTATCAGAACATGGTTTTTATGTAAGAAAATGAAAAATCATACGCATAAGTTAGAAATCGTGTTAAGAAATCTCCATACAAAAAATGAGTGTGTGAGTGAGACAGTAGGGAAATCTTCAGTCGCCGTTTCATTTCATCGCATACTCATACTTTAATTGGGAAGTGAAACTTTTTTTTTCGGATCGTTGCATCTTAAAAACTGGTCATAATATTTATTTTAATAGTTGAATCATTTTGAATTGTACCATAGGCGCCGTCATATTGGCTTTGGCTGCTCTGCCAAGCGGTTTTCACTTTACCCCTCCTACTTCGTACTGGCTGTAATGCGACATGCGGTAGATGGGCGACAAAATTTGAGACGATACCAAAACAGTTACACTTTAATATATATTTTTGGTAAATGCGTAATTTTAACAACTAGTCATGATGGGTTACTAATTTTTATCAATAAATTCGAAGTACAATATATATATGTAAAAATTTACTAGGATATTTAATTTTGATATTAGTCAAATCCTATACCGCTTGATTAATCATCATACGAATTGTCACATTCGAGTTTTTTTTTTTTTATAGATAATGTTTTTAGTATATCCATTTTACTATAACTGTTCAACAGATGGCGCTAGGTTTTATTTTATTGATGTTAATTGTTATATTCTAATTTCACGCATAAGAAGTCGCGTCGCTTGCAGTTGTTATTCTATAGATCAAAATGAGTATTTATTTTCTTACTGTGCGTTCCTATAACATTAGTTCAATAGCGATGAAACTTTGTTGAAATGTCATACACGCTCAGGAGGTTTTCTGAATTAGTAGTACCAATGTATAACAGGTGGCGCGCGAGTCGTTTCATTTGTAACACAACGGGAACGAAATCTCTGACAAAATTAGTAGAGTGAAAATGATGTAGTACAATAATGTATATCATAAAACCTTTGGCCCGGGGCTTCGCTTGTGTTAATTTAGAATTCGCCTGTCCCTGCATAATAGTACTTTTTTGTGAATGAAGAGAACCGTATGTCCTTTTTTGTACCCGTGATAATATGTATGCAAAATTTTATGACAATCAGTTGAGTAGATAAAGCGTTTCAAATAAACAAACAAAGCATTTATTAGTAAGAAAGTAAGGATAATTTGGACAACATAGAAAACAATTTCTTTCTTTCAATTTTTTTTCACCCACGCTCGACAGCGACAAATCACTTCCTACCACCGCAAACAGAGTGCGGCGCTGTCCCTCCCACGCAGCACACTTTCTCCGCACACATGGCATGCGGCGGTGGGCTCCCTACGAACGATCTGGTGCACGTACCACCCGAAACAACCATGTCCGGTGAGCACCTGCACCAGTCGGAACGACCGGGAACCCCAACTTCTCCCTATCCATTCCGGCAGGACCTGGCGGACGGCATCAATAGTGTAACGCCCGAACCGCGCGTCCGCCAGGTCCTGTCACCATCGCCCTAACGCTTCCTTCTGGCCCTCCCTTCTCTTGGCCTCAATCTCCCTGAGAGGGAAACAATACCGGTTAACTTAGACAGCTTACTGTAAATATTGTAACAACACAATTTAAGATATTACAAAGAGTAATCGTAATTATAAATTTAACCTAAGAATTCCCTGGACAATTAACAAAATACTGTAACATACTGCTCGGTATTCGATATTACTTCCAAGTGTAAGAGATGAAATTCTTAATGTAATCTTTGCGGTCTAAGACATTTTGAATCCATATATTTTTTTAAATATATTATAGGGGGCAAACGAACAGGTGGATCACCTGATGGTAAGTGATCACCACCGTCCATAGACACTAGCAACACCAGGGGAGTCGCAAGTGCGTTGCCGGCCTTTTCATATATGTGGGCCTCCGGCGCTCTCACTGGCCGAACGAAACGCAACAGTGCAACCACTGTTACTTCATGTCGGCTTTCTGTGGGAGGGTGGTACTACCCCGGGCGAGCCGACCCAGTCATGCTGAAACCAGTAATAGCATCAGCGTAGCTCTACCACCTACAATTGACTGTTTCTCTATTTAAGGACAAAAAACCATGCTTTCCCTTTTTTATTATCGGTTTTTATACTGATTCTTATTAAATTTTAGTTTATATCAAAGCTTCGGTCTTTACTCTGAAAAAGTTTGAGATACGGCCGATTAATGTATGTTAGCGGAATAGTTCCTATAACCGTCAATCATTATTATAAGTTGAACTTTGTTCTTGAAGCCTTGGTAGCATGTCCAACGACGCAGGTTCCAATCCGGCAATGAACTAAAGCTTTCGGTAATGCAAAACTCAATTATAAAATACAACACGGTGGTAAGGCTTTTTACGCCCACCTAGCTAACTGCAACCCTCAATTTGAATATCTCTCGTAAAGTGCCTACAGGTATTTTTGAAGCGATGATGTCTCAGTTGGTAGTTTGTTCGGACACAGCGTCGAAGGACGTAGGTTCGAATCCTAGCAACTGAGTCGCAGCTTTCGGTAAGGTTAAACATCGTGATGAAACCATAGCATGGTGGTAGGGCTTTTTCTAAGTCCGTCTGGCTAGCTACAGCACCCTCAAGTTAAAAATCTGTCGCCAAGCAAATGTTAGTGGGTTCCGACAGATGCACTTGAGTGCCAGTCTCCCTCTAGGTTAAACGTGACTTACCATCTTAGACCACATCATCATTTAATATCAGATGAGATTGTAGTCACAACGTTTACCTATAAAGTATATAAAAAGGTGTGTTCCAGTACCTGCACTAGAGAGCCAGTCCCTTCTAGGTTTACTGGGTTTATCATCTTATTTAATAATACACACAACATTGTTATTTAACATCTGGTAAGATTCAATTCAAACGCTAAAACCTGTAAAGCCTAAAATGTAACTTACAAAAAGCCAATATAAACACACCCTCAATCAAATAACAATTTTGTTGTAAAGTCTTTTAAAAACATGGCGTTTGGCCTCCGAGAGATACTTTTATTCTATTATGAAACGTAAACAATGTCTGAAAGAAGGGACGACGCTAAGACGACTTTCCCCAGGAAAATGTCGAAGATATTTTTAATGAAATTAGGTTTGTTTGAGGTTGGTCGTTATTACGCTGTGAATGAACAAGAAAATTGTTTACTCAATTGTGTATAATATTATATATAATAAATCGGTTGAATAATATTCATTGTGCTCCTTTTTTTATTTACCAAAGAGAATAAATACCCTTTTGTATTATTTGTTTTCAAACTAATTTGTGTACATTTTTATCTGAAAGGGCCTTTTAAATTCAATACAGAAGTGTCTGGTTACGTAATCTTGAACCGACGATCATATTCCATTTTAACCAGTTTGGACTTTGTACATCTATAGTAATTGAAATGTATAAAAGCTTTCTTTTAGAAAATTAGGCACTTTTATGCAGAAGAAAATTGGGAATAGGCTACAAATACGCACAATATGTACAAATACCTGCCGTTACCCGTGATTTCGTTAGCGTGAATGCTATAATAAAAAAAATATATAAAAATATGTAGTCTAAAAGTGTGAGGTTCTGGAAACGCCTTTAGTTTATTATTTTCACATAGATTTTTTTTTATTATTAAATTAAAAGTAGGTTTAGTTACTCCTAATAACAGCAACTATCCGCCAGTGAAAGTCCCGTCAAAATCGGTTCAACCGTTTCGCAGAATAAGTGAAACAAACATACAGACAGACAAACCGTTTCAAAATTGTTTTCTGTTATAAGTACCGTTTATATTTTCAAATTAGTTTGATAAAAAGCTTATCTCAATATGATGAAGAGAAATTGTAATTTTGATTATTTGTAAAAATACCTTTATATAATTATACCTTAATAATACCTTTAGGTATAATTAGTCTGATAATTATTGTGAAGGTTGTACTGGTTAAGATAGAAATTAAGTTAATAGGTAAACGGTCGTAACGTACGTCAGTGTCGCGTGCAAGCTAAAATACAAACTAACATGCAACTGGACAACTGGAGACGCAAAGGACATTACTAGTCCCTTGTGATAGTGTACCAACTTTATTACTATATGTGGAACTGTGTGTCATATAGGTACTTGTTAATATGTACCATTATAACGCGCGTACAATTTGTAAATACGTTAGTGGGAGTAACCCGTGACACTGCTTATCCGATACTAAAAATTGGTTTACCTATACAAAGGTATGTTCTATTGTGTAGAGATCTTAAGAGTAAACACAATCTGCAAAAATTTATATAGAATATAGTAATTTATTTAGTAAAATTATTTAGTAAAATTTATATAGAATATAGAAGAAGAATATATAACTACTAGCAGCCCGCTCCGGCTCCGCACGGGTATAAAATATATAGCCTATGTCATTCACTGAAAAATGATTTGAATCAATCCAGTAGTTTTGATTTATTAATTACTGCCCGTGGCCCGCACGCGTTAAATTTGGAGTAACCATAAAAATAACAGTATTTCTCCACTATTTAATTTATGTTATTATACATATAAATCTTCCTCTTCAATCACTATATCTATTAAAAAAAAACGCATCAAAATCCGTTGCGTAGTTTTAAAGATTTAAGCATACATAGGGATATAGGGACAGAGAAAGCGACGTTGTTTTATACTATGTAGTGATTTACAGCAGTCTATTTATTATTATTAGAATATTATTCATCTACTATCTATATATATATATCTATATATCTATATATTACTCATCTACCGTGTCGTGACATTAGTGTATCGCAAGCATCTGTTATGTGTGTCGCAAGATTTACAAACACTCACTCTCGTTCACTTTGTACTATTTTGCCCGTAAGTATGTAAAGGTATCACGAATTTGTAAAGAGTGTATTAGTGCGTCGCTGAGCAAAAAAGTTTGAGAACCTCTGATCAAGGATATGATCTACAATATCTGTCTAAATGCGATTGTTTTCCTTTCTAATGAATATTGTTGTAATACGTAAAAACGTTTAAGATAGATTAAAATCCTGAGAAACGTGCACTACAGAATTACTACAGAAACGATATAATTCCACAAACCATAAGTTAAAAGCACATCGGTATCGAAGTATAATTTAATCTTAGTTATATGACGTCAGAGTCTGTTGTGTAATAGTCTGGCTCGAATGTAGAAGGAACTTATAATGGGAACGTTGGTCAATTCAATTACCTACTCTACTATCATCCTCGATGCATAACCATTTCCTCATTTATGGTTAACTGTATTATTAATTTCACGTGGTCCTTTATTAATCGATTTGTTACCAACTCGGGAAGCCTTTTAGTACCTTTAGTGCCCAGGATATTGTATTTGAAAGTGCAGTATAATGTTATCACCCGAAACAAATTTGTTTTGATGTTGGAGGTAAAAGTCGTGGTTGTCGAGAAGTTTAACTGGTGGAATGCCATGTGGTCGTCCGTAGGTTCAAATTCTACTATTGTTTTTTGCGAATTCGCATATATTTTATTATTTAAATTGGTAACACATTTTTATTTTTTAATTAATAGTATGCTATAACATTATTGTTTAATGATAATTGTTGAAAGAATTGGAAAAAGTCAAGCCGCCTTAAGCGTTTCATACACATAAGTATATATTTTTGATGTTATACTTCTGTTGGTGCGTTAAGTAAATTTTTACGATGCGCGCGCACACCGTCACGAAAAACCGATACTCTAAAGTTAGCTATAGTCAACATTTTATTCAAAAAAAGTATGTATGTATTATATACCTTTTTTCTATTGTTAGTGTCGTTTTTTCTACCAACATAGAATAAGGCGAAAGATAAAATTTTTGGAAAGATTTTTATCTTGTTACGCCAAAGAAGTATAACTTCTAACGCCTGTACATAAGTACACACTATTATTTATTTTTTTATCAGGGCAGGACAACGTCCGCCGGGCCTGCTAGTATGGAAAATATATAGAACTGTGTTTCTTTCAGAGTTTGAAGTCTCCAATATGTCGTGGGCGTAGTGGCGTAGTGATTATGCCCATACCTTCCTTCTGAAAGAGGTTTATGCCCCTGCAGTTTGTTTCTTAGATTTCTGTTCGTAATAACAGTTTCCACGTTTGATACGTAGTTGTAACTAAGCTTATAATATCTCTAATAGAAATAATTGTACACGAATTTAACTATCAAAAATAATAATGCTGGAATAATAGGGTAGAATTGATAAATATGTCGACAGTGAGGGTATATAAATGGAGTTGCGAGAAAATCAGCATAGTTAGTTATAATTGGTTGCGGTTTGGACAGGTCGCGCGTAGTTATAATTTGAGCGTGTCTAAATTTCTAAAGCATTTCTAAATATTTTATTATTTGCTTTAATTAAATTGTTTCGAATTATCGCATACTATAAAAAAGTAAATTAAAATCAAACTTCCTTTTCACTCGGATTAATTATTTAGGTGGGAAAAGGGTAAGAAAATGATGTTATTGCATAGTATTAAATAATTAAAATTTAGGAGACATAATTACATCACTAGAAAGAAGGATAGTTTTTTTTAAGACGTCAAAGAACGTAATGTGATGACGCGGGTAAGCGAGCTCGAGGCGGTGTGGCTCGGCGTGCAAACATTTTACCCCAATCACGTGACATCGCTAGAGTTAAGAGCACCGTAATGAACAGCTAGGGTTGCAAATTACAAAGTCTCCAATTTTATAGGCATTATTTGCTCATTAACAGTAATGAAGGGTTTCGTTCTTTGATACGGGCGTTTTATTGTCTTGTTTTGTTATCGTGACGAAAATTGTCGATTTTTTTTTAAGTTATACTTCTTTTGCCGCGTTAGGGAAAAATGATGAGAGTAAATTTCTACGATGCGTGCGCACCCCGTCACGAAAAACCGACACCCTGAAGTTTTAGTTTTAGTTTTTAGTATAGTCAAAATTTTATTCAGAAAAAGTATGCATGTATTAAATACCTTTTTTCTATTGTTAGTGTCGTTTTTTCTACAAACGTAGAATAAGGTGAAAGAGAAATTTTTTGAAAAGTTTTTTATCTTGTTACGCCACAGAAGTATAACTTCTAACGCGTGTACATAAGTACACAGTACTTTTTTGTATATAGGAAGTCATAGATTTACACACCACCAGGTTTATGGTTAGCTGAATGTATATTACAATATAACTTTATTTAAGTTGAAGTAATATTACCTAAAAGTTACGCTTTTTAGTTTAAGAAGTTACATTAAATTTTGAGAAGTTACATTAACTTTTGAGAAGATATATTAAATTTTGAGCAGTTGTATTAAATTTATCTTCTCCTTTTTTTGAATCTTCATATATAAAACTCCGGTATGTGTATGTTCGTAATACTTCTTTTGAACGACTAGATCGGTTTTTGAAGTGATAATTTCTTTTAACGAATTGAACACTATATGAGAGTGAACCGTGACGCTCGGGTCGATAACGATGAATCGGGCTTACTTGACTACAGTCGATATCAAGTGCGCTCAGGTCGGCGATGCAATGAATCGTATATGCTGGGCTCCGGTCATCATCATCCACTTATTTTCACTTGTATCGTGTGGTTTGCATGTACACAGATTTCTTCTGCTTTTATTGATACCTTTAAGGGTCATTTGGATGATTCTTAGCTCTACTCAGACCTGTCAGAACGAAATCTAAGGTTTTTTAAATTTTGTAACCCAATCTTTTTAATGCTTTCTCGTATTAGTGAAATAAAAAACCTTGCATATACTTATATACAATCAACTTTTATAACGTTCTATAGACTCGCATGATAACTAGTAGATGTAAATCATTGAACACAGAGAATATAATGGAAAGTACAACGCGTGCGGAGCCGCAATCAAATCTAGTTTATAAGTTTAAACAAATCGTAAACTTTCTATCTTTATACGTACGCTAAAATCATATAAAAAACTTATTGTTAAAAACAACTTAAATGTAATATTTTAATTAATGCATTAACGACTCCATCGCACATTTTTATTGTTCACTGCCGATCTTAATGCCACAAGGTATTATTTTCCAATATGGAAAAAGGAAACATGACAGATAGAATTAATTTATGACATAATTCTTTATGCCTTATACATACCTGATTGGCTAGGTACCACCCTCAAGTAGATAATACGCCGCCAAGTACCTATGGGTATTTTCCGGTAACTACACTTTTGAACCAGTCCCCTCCAAGCTACAGAGTGTTCACTATCTTAGATCACAACGTCATTTAACAACAGTTTATATTGTGATCAGGCACTAAAATAAAAAAAATATTAAAAAACCGTACTTACATTAGTAGAAAAATTTCGCCAACCCTAAGAACAGGGTATTACGCTTTTTACGTCACGATCATTAGGTGTTTTTTCTTTAACGTCAAGCGAAAATATAAGGAATGACGTCCGGGATGTTTAAAACATTTCCTCTAATTTGAGCTGACGCGAAATGACGCCATTGAAGCTCATTCTTCCGTATCTTTGGGCGTTAATATTTAAAATATCAAGGCTTCGCCCGGTTTAACTTAAATAAGCCGTGGGTAAATCTATATAATCTACCAGAAATCGACTTAAAGTTGACTAAAATCACGAGTAGGTTTTTCTATTAATTTGAATATATAATAACTAGCTTTTGCTCGCAGCTTTACTCGTGTTAATATACATTTCATTATCCCCTCGGAAAAAGTATTTTTATCCTGGATTGACGGTACCCTATGTCCTTTTTTGCACCCCTGATAACAGGTACGCGAAATTTCGTTAAAATTGGTTAATTACTTAAGTAGAGAAAGCGTAAAATAAACAAACAAATAAAAAAAAACTTGTTGCGTTTCCTATAGTTCCATAACCATCGTTTTAAAAAGGGAACACTCTGGTCGGGAGATTTTTCCATAACTTCACGGTACGGCAAAGACAAGACGTTGCGAACATTTTAGTTCGTGCCCAGGTAAAATTTACTGTAAAACTTGGTTCTGCAGACCAGCACGCGTGGTTCGTTTGTAGAATGGAGAGGAAGCTATTACATTGAATAGCTCTTATAACACTCGCCGTTATACAGACGTGTTCTCTTCAAGAATTATGTTACACAGTACGGTAGCTACGAACATGCGTAGATAAAAACAAAATCTCCCCTCCATTTCGCTTTTGTAATAATATTTAGTATAGCGGTAATACATAACAATGTATAATACGTGTTGAATATAAACACATAAACACGATGAGCTGAAACTTCAATCTATATAATTATTCCCTCCTCATATTCCTTTCATGATCAAACAAATTTAACCTTAATGAAGTGAACGCCTCAGGGAAATGTATAATTATTAAAACCGCGAGTTTTAATGTAATGAAACCCGGTACTTTACATTATGTTTACCTACTAAGTGAACAGTGGGTTAAGTCGGTGAGTGACGCGACAGTTAAATTAAAATTAATTAGAAATATGTGTACTTTACTTTATTATTTATTAATTAATTAACACGGTCAATAATTGTTATAACAGTGAACTAAAATATAAATTACTTTTAACTTAGCCTTACTAGGCTCAGTCCCTAAGCGCTCCCCTTAGTAGTCCGGTGGAACTGTAAAGGCCTTATTGGCTAGCAGTGTAGGTCAGTTCGAAAAAAAAAACTAGACTCAGTAAAACCAGTAATAGTGTATAATAAGAAAGTCCCAAAGCATAAAACCTATTTATCGGACTGTAAGTTTAAGCTTCATGTCAAGCGTGTTTTGGTGTCGAAAGGTTATTATAGAGTGGATCAATACGTGAACGATCGTGGTATCTGGAATTGGCTGCTCTCTGTGCATCCATGTATTTTAAATATACGTGTATGTTAAAAAGATAAGCCCGATCGAGTTTCTTGCCAGTTCTTCTCTGCTGGATTGTTTTCAAGCCGGTGGTAGTTAGTTTTGACGTTCACAAGCCCCTTCTTAGTGCGTAAATTGAATAAAGTATTTTTAATCTGTTTATGTGATCAAAAAGACATGTATAGTTTTAGAATATGATTAGTTACCGACAACGTGGGATCTTTTCTGCATATGTATCTTTATAAATGACTAGTTTCAGCTCGCGGCTGAGCTCGCGTTAATTTATATTTGATTTATACATCGGAAACAGAACATTTTTTCTGAACAAAATGTATACTATACCTTTTCGTATAACCGTGATTACATGCATGCAAAATTTTATGATGATTGGTCGAGTAGTTAACACATGAAAGTGTAACAAACAAACGAAATCACTTTCGCATTTGTAATATATATATACATTAGCGTGATAGTATACATTTCTTTTTGTGTAATTCCAACAGTTTAAGCAGTTTATGTCGAGTTTAGTTGACAGATGGCTTGATTTTTTTTTTATTTACTTTAAACTTGCCCTGTTATATTTTAGACTATTTAAATAATACTCTTATAAAATAGCCTATTTATTATTCTAACGTATAAACTATATGATTGAGAAGTTTTACCAAAATCCGTTCAGTAGTTTTTGCGTGAAAGGCTAACAAACATTCACTCATCTCAACCATCTTATTACAGTTTACCATCTCATTAAAATAAGATTTACTTAAGTTAGTTTTAAAAGTGTAGGTAAAGTTTTTATTACTTATTTCTGTTATACGATGAAGTTGTAATGGCTCTGTAGTTTAATGTTATTATCTAAGAACATTGAATTAAGAATAGCCGTTGTTTTCTCACTTTCAAGATATATCTTTGAGCTTAATCTAATTTACTTTAACTTAAACTCTATCACTCTAATGGCATACCTCAGGTAATAATTAATAAAAAGGAGACGGTAACGCCATTTTTAATTTATTGAACGAATAAATAACAATAGCAAAAATACATAATTTTATGATAGAAAAAAAAAATTTGAAGCGATGATGACTTAACTGATAGCCTGGTCGGAGACATAGCGACGAAGGACGTAGGTTCGAATCCTAGCAACAGAGTCACAACTTTCAGTGAAGGAAAACATCATGATGAAACCATAACGTAGGGCTTTTTCTAAGTCCACCTGGCTAGCTACCACCATCAAGTTGAAAATCTGTCGTCGAGCACCTGTTGGTTGTGTTCCGGCAGCTGCACTTGAGAGCCAGTCTCCTTCTAGGTTTAGCGTGACTACCATCTTAGTCCACATCATCAATTAATACCAGAAGAGATTGTGGTCAAACGTTAATAATTAAATCAATAATTAAATTTAATTTTTTTGCATGTAAATGGTACCGTAATCACATAAAACAATAAAATTAACCTCGGTAATATAATCGTAAAAAATTGGTCGTGTAATTTCTGAAAAGTTGGCGTGCATGCAAACGTAGTACGGAAAAAAATGTTTTTTTTTTTTTTTTAATCTGTTTTATTCAACATTTTAATTATATAAAAGTCAACGTAAAGCTTTTGTCAGTAAGATTTAACATAAATTATAATTTTTTTATTTAACGAACAATGAGGGTGTGAATGACGCCTGTTAATGATTCCAACTAACAGTGTTGATTTATCTTCTCCCATCTCTTTAAAACTCTAATTCAATACTACAATACCAAGCATTTAAGTAAAAATGTTCTGTTTGATCTGCTCTCTAATATGCCCTTATTCCGCGTGAATATTGGAATAAGCGACACCTAAATATCTACGTAGGTTATGCTACACGGGAAGCAGCTTCAACACTTTACACAACCGACCGAATATTGATGTTGCACAAAATATACCTGCTATTTAATTTTCCACATTTTCGGCACCCCTAATACACTTGGCCGTTTTACATTATTTATTATATTATGTTAGGTTTAACATTATTACTTCATTCACGCTTAGCATATATTTTGACCTTCACTTTGCATGATAATTGCTGCAACCCTAAGGACCCTAGCGTGATCCTAGATAGTTTATAACCTTCACGTATAAATATACTACAAGCGTAAAATGTAATTTTGAAATGTAACTACTAATTTCAGAGATTATCGCGTTCAAATTTCAAACGAACAATCTATTTAAATTTTAAAATATTAAGTATTGATTGATCTATCACGCTCTACAAACCCAGTTACTATAGTACAAATAAGCAGTTGCTAGGACTGTGCATTAGCCCAGCGGTTCTCAATCAGCGTGGCGTGATACACTGGTGTGTCACATCACAAACACCTGTCAAGTTTACAAACTTTCACTTTCGTTCGCTTCGTATTATCCAAAATTTTGAATGTAAATATGTAAGGGTGTCGCGAATTTGTAAAGAATATGCTAAGGCGTCGTTGACTATAAAGAGATGAAGAACCGCTGCATTAACCTATTTATTCGTTTAAACTTGTACAAATTTATTTTATCCAAGCTCTGGAGATTTTGGTCACATTCGTAGGCCGGTATGGCGACAACTATATCTTAAGCATACGTCGTTGTTCTTGTATATTAAAATACTCAATATTCCATACACTGCCGTCATAATGACAGTCGATGCAAAAAATAATAATTCACGGTCATTTACTTTTGTGTCTGATTATTTGTCCCATAAATAAATTTACTCCTGTTATACCACATTAGCAATTATGACTTTAATTAATCTTAGAACCACCGCATCTTACAGTTTTCATAGTTGATTAATTGAATATTGATATGCCTAATTATTATGTAATAGGATACAACTGTATATACATAGTACTAACCGCCATCCGCGACTTTGCCTTTGTGTATGATGATGTATGGTACATTACCTTCGTGCAACTGGAGCGATTTCTGCGCACGCCGAGATCGCTCTCTGATGAAAGTGTTTCTCAACTTTACTTGACATTTTTAATAAGTTATATTATTCTGATGTAGAAGCTGGATTACTGTAAAATTTCATTAAAATACGTTCAATAGGTTTTGACGAAAAACAAGTATTATTAATTTATTATATAAATATTCTCGTATATTCTACCTTTTGCTCGTGACTTTGCTTGAGTTAATGTAAATTTAACATTCCCTTAGATACAATACTTTACCTCGATGTAACATACCGTATGTTCTTTTGTGTATCCTTGACAACGTGTAAGATATTTCTTTGATAATTAACATTGAGTAGTTAAAGCGTGAAAGCGTAACAAACTCCCATTCGTATTTATAATATTGGTAAGGATTTCGTTATTAACATTTAAAGAATAGCATTATAAACTGTATTATTCTTAAGTATAAGACTATTACAGTACTGTAAAGTTTCATCAAAGTAGGTTTAGTAGTTTTTGCGTGAAAGAGTTACAAACGCCCACCTATCTTCACGAACTTTCACGTTTATAATGTTATTAGTCTTTCATGTTAACGCAACAATACCCTTTTTTACTGGATCTGATATGTCTATAATGATAATTATCCCTAAAGTGTAGAAAAAAACCCTTAAATGTGAAATTCGAACAAAATACAGAGGAAGTTAAAAACTGTGTATTTTATGTATTTACTCTTACTCAAGTAACTGTGCATAAATATATCAGTTCTGCATAATGCAAGGATATAAAAACAATGGAAAAGTCTGAATACCGTTGATTTTATGAAACATCGATTTCCTATTAATGCCAAAAATAAAAAAACGTCACCAATTAATGTTATCGCATTTACCGGCATTATTTTTACTAGCATTAAGTATATTAAATGTGTGTGGACGTTGTGAATATTATAATAAATAAATGGGTTTCGGTGAGGGTTTTACTTTAAATTTTTGATGAGGTCTACGAGTATCGAGACCGCTATTTGTGTTGACCGACAGCCCTTTAAAAAAAAAACCTTTTCTAACTTTTTTTGCTACGCAATATTTTCTACATGAAAAAACTTATATACACTTATAAATAAATAAACATAAATAAGAACAATTATTATAAGCTAATAAGTGTATATTTTACTTAATGTAAATTGTATATTTCCATTTGTATCTTTAACATTATTTAAAATTTACTAATATTGTTAATACAGTAATGTATTAGAGAATAGCGTATTCTGTAAAACGTTGAAAAAATCGTTAATCTCCTTGCTTATTAAACATTTACTGTTAAGAGTTTTCTCATCCAACAACCTTATTCATAATTAGTGCTCTTCGGCTCTTCAATATCACTCACTTATGAGTTTTGTAGGTGGTAGAGCTACGCTGAAACGATTACTGGTTTCAGCATAAATGGGTCGGCTCGCCCGGGGTAGTACCACCCTCTCACAGAAAGCCGACGTGAAGTAACAGTGCTTGCACTGTTGCGTTTCGTTCAGTCAGTGAGAGCGCCGGAGGCCCACATATTTAAAAGGCCGGCAACGTACTTGCGACTCCCCTGGTGTTGCTAGTGTCTATGGACGGCAGTGATCACTTACCATCAAGAGATCCACCTGTTCGCTTGCCCCCTATAATATATATTAAAAAAAAAGTTAATGTTCTTTAACATATAATTTTTTTTAACATTTCAGATGATGCTTATATACACTTCAGCGCTTACAGTTTAGGCGCAAAGACTAAAAGTACCAAAAATGTCCCTAACACAGTAAATAAATAACCAACTAAGCAGAATATGGTATTCCTCATGAGATATATATTGATAATCTGAAGAAACTAGTAAGGGATATTGAAAAATTGAAAAGATTAGAACATTCTACCCTTTAAACATAAACAATTGTGTGAATAAATAAGTGTCCAGGGCGTTGTTCTTAAAATTATTCAAAATGCTCTTGACGAAGATTCAACGCATATGGAATATTCAGAAGTAGGTTTGGTGGGGATAAAAAAAAACATGCGATTGTTACAATTAACAATTCGATCCAGGACAAGCTTAACGATGAAATGTTAGAAATGGGTTATTTTTTCCGTTTCCTAGGGAAACATCCATTTAATACACCAATTATAAGAAAATAAATCCCAATGCAATTACTCTTTTTATTTTTATAATATAAAAAAAGATAGCGTGTAATTATGTACACGCGTTAGAAGTTATACTTCTTTGGCGTAACAAGACAAAAATCTTTTCAAAAATTTTATCTTTCGCCTTATTCTACGTTTGTAGAAAAAACGATATTAACAATAATAGAAAAAAGGTATTTAATACATACATACTTTTTTTGAATAAAATGTTGACTATAGCTAACTTCAGGGTGTCGGTCTTTCAGTGTCGGTGTGCGCGCGCATCGTAAAAATTTACGGTCTTATCATTTTTCCCTAACGCGCCATAAGAAGTATAACTTCAAAAATAATTTACTAATAGGTATTTTGGAAGAAAGGAAGTCTAAGAAAAATGTTAACGTATTACTTATTTTAGTGAATGAAGAGCAATACAGTACTGTCCATTATACAAATTAAGGAAATTGGGGCTTAGTAGATAACTTCTAATAAGCAATAAAATTCAATATATTATTCATTATTCTTGAATATAATAGTGAAATATTGTTACAATTCAATAACAACGTTATTACAGCAGATATTATCCTACTCACCAGATATTCTTTTTATGTGGAGCTGTGTTGCAAAATTATTTCCCATTTGCGATACATAGCTATCTTTCTTGCTCGACAGCTGGATGCTGAAGCCATCCGACTCCAGCGAGGCTCTCGGAGCTCTTGCAGCCTGGACAGCCTTGTTGCAGACCGGTGTCGGGGCCACTTTAGCGAGAGCGGCTTCCTGCGAGCCGGTGCTGTCGCGGCGTCGATTCTTATGGTCTAACAGCATGCTTGGGGTGCACCCCATGTTGGCACTACACTTTGGCAACTACACTGGCACTTAAAAGATGCACCATCGTTTTGGCTATCTGAAACAAAATGAATATAAAATATTAACTTGCGAAATACAAAGGATCCAATGTTAGATTGATCTTTAAATTAACATTTATATGATCTGTGATTCATGGCAATAATACTACAAGCCGAGTTCCAACCAAACCATACCTTTACTCGTAACCATTGTCCAACCTACTCGTACAGAGTTTTTTTTAAAGATGTGGCTATCGTTTCACTAATAATCTAGTTGAATGGTCAGTTGCAGAATAGTATATAGCTGTACTTTTTATAATTGCTATAGTATATTAAAATCTCTCACGTTTAGAATACACTTTTTTTAAATACTTTGTACGTATTTGTACGTCTGACCACAATCTCATCTGATATTAAATTACCATGTGGGACAAGCTCTCATGTGCAGCTGCCAGAACATACCCATAGGTGCTTGGAAACAGATTTTCAACTTGAGGTTGGTAACAAACCAGGTGAGATTAGAAAGTGTAGTGGTAGAGCTACGCTGAAGCTATTACTGGTTTCAGCATGAATGGGTCGGCTCGCCCGGGGTAGTACCACCCTCTCACAGAAAACCGACGTGAAGTAACAGTGGTTGCACTGTTGTGTTTCGTTCGGCCAGCGAGACCGCCGGAGACCCACATATTTAAAAGGCCGGCAACGCACTTGCGACTCCCCTGGTGTTGCTAGTGTCTATGGACGGCGGTGATCACTTACCACCCAGGTGACCCACTTGTTCGTTTGCCCCCTAAAATATATTAAAAAAAAAACAAAAGAAAAAGCCCGAACACCATGCTAAGGTTTTATCACGACGTTTTCCTTTACCAAGAGCTCCGGCTCATTTGCAAGGATTAAAATGCATCGACAATACTAAATAGTGTATCGATTATCATAAACGCGATCTACATTCACGAGTTGTTTCAATTATTGTTTCCAACTCATTTATACGTCGTCGTCATTACCGGCATCTTCTCAATTGGTCTTGTTCTAGTTTTGTTGAGCTCGAGTTCTACTCATCGTATTACTTATCCATAGCAGTTATTTTGTGTAATCTCAAATAATCGACACAGTACAGATGATCTATGTATTGGTGATGGATAAACTTAAACAACGGATATCTATTACAATAATCTACGGTAAGCATATAGTTAGAGATAATATTTCGAATATATATACATAATAGAAATATTATACTTTTTGTTTTACTCCTCTTTGCAGTTTTGACGAGATACTGTCACACATCATTCTTTTAAAGAAAATACTTTTTTTTTCAGTTTTTAGCCGCGTTGAGCGATTTTTGGTAGGAGAAAAACTTATCAGTTCGCGTCACCGATGACCTCACCTTACGCCTGCGTCAGACTAGCGACGCGTAGTACAGCGGCCTGTGTACATGTAATATTGATATTTTGTATTGAGCTTAGGTAGCCCATCATATTTTTGATCAATTAATAAAGAGTATAGAAATGTGTACAATTATTGCTCGGAGTGGATATAGATGTTAAAACTTGACTAATAATTTCAATTTACAATTTATGAAATTTAAATAATTCCGACTACAATTGATTTAGAAGGTCAAAAAGAACACCGTTATGCCATTGATTTGAGTTTATACTTCTGTCGGCAGTCCTTATGATTGCTTCTGTTTTTTCTTTAACACTATACAGTAGTTTGAAATAAATTAATAACTGACGATATTTCTAAAGTTTATAATAATAATATGAAAGAAATGAATTGTCTGGATATTTCAAAGAATTTATTAAGCTAAAGCTTCATGTATAGCCGAAGACAATCGCAAGGAATCTGCAGAGATACTCTAACAAACTGGAGCTGTGGGGCATTAATAGCTATTAATGGTTTTATACTAGTCACAATTCAGAAACTTCAATTCGTATTATAGACCCTCGTCGATCGATATTCCGTTTAAATATATATTCAAAGGTAAATATAAATATCTAAATTATTTTGTACCTAATAGGAAAAGTCAAGAACACCAGTTCCCTTTTAGAGTCTTTTAATATAAATATACAATAAACTCTAACACGATTCCGATTTCTACTTTTTAAAAAGCTTATTACGGACGCTGCGTGGGTAAAAGGTGTTTTCTTTACCAAGAGAATA
The DNA here is from genome assembly GCA_035772565.1 of Antheraea assamensis. Classification (NCBI taxonomy): domain Eukaryota; kingdom Metazoa; phylum Arthropoda; class Insecta; order Lepidoptera; family Saturniidae; genus Antheraea; species Antheraea assamensis. Next base: position 1,480,895 of record JAQQSE010000106.1, on the reverse strand, counting down.
AAGAAACAGGGTTTCCTTTTATCTCATTAGCCTGACTCTACCAATAATATCGCACACTTTCTACAAGTGAAGTATATTGTGTATATACAAGCTTGTAACCAGTGACTTCGTTTGCGTAGAATTTAGCATAAAAAATATTGTTCATTATAAGAAGTGCACGTGTAAAATCAGTCAACGAGATGTCAATGGTTATACAAAATGATTTTATAAAATATACAAATTAATCTATATGTATATAAAAATGAATTGCTGTCCGTTTGTCACGCTAAAACTCGGGAACGGCTGAACCAATTTGGCTAATTTTGATCTTGAAATATTTGCGGAAGTTCAGTGAGGTTGAAACAGTGAGAAACATAAATAATAAGTAAAGGAAAATACTAAAAAATACAGTTTAATATTCAAATACTAAATGTTCCTACGCTATGAAACATTTGAGGTCTTTTGTCATTTTAGAAATAATAAATAGTCATTCGTTTGTCAAATATTTATAGGTGCGTTCAGAAATTTGTCTGTTTCACAACTATAGTATAAAGTTCAATCTCTTTTCTCTGTTTTGTTGGACTACAAAACAGTTCTCTTTCAGAAATAAAAATAATACATGAGAAAGCTTTAAAATGATTAAATGCATAACTGTGTTGCTTTTATAATGTACATAAAAAAAATTAAAAATATATGTAATTGATACGAAGTTCACCGGGTTATCCAGTGTACAATAAAAAAAAGAACTGGTGTTTAGCTTGATAATATTATTATTTTATTTGACAATAATGGCGAACAAGAACAAGAAAAGAAAAGGAGAATGCTAGTGAACCTCCTGAATCAGATTTGCAGGAAGAAATCTTCATGGGTACGACAGAACTGAAATCAGAGCCTGTGGAGGTGCAATTCATGGATAATCGTACACAAGCGTGTCATTTGAATACTTACCATTTGTTATCGAAAAGTCAAATATCCACGTTTGGCATCAACACGAAGTTAAAGTTATAGTGGTACTATCAAATAATCCCCAGGAGAGTTGATATCAGGCAGGCGAATGATCGTAAAAATTAGGCCAAATCATACATCAAAACATGACGAACATGTTGTGTCGACACTACTTAGATGGGATAAGGGTAAGAAGATGATGATGACGCGGTGTGCGCACGGTACTGGACACTGCTTCTTTAATTTACCAAATTTGCGTGGAGCCCTATTTTTTTCTTCTAAAATAAAATATCTCTCTTATAATATCAGTTATCTAGTAGTGAAAGTCCATTCCAAATTTGACGCAAACGCTTCAGACATCAGTCGGAGCAAACAGACAGACAAAGAAATATTTTAAGCATTGTTTTTGTTATTATAAGTAGAATCCTCGCCGAACTTTTTGGGCTCTCTAAATATAGTTACTAAGAATACAAGTTCAGTTATAAATACACAGTATATTGTATTTATAACATCGATACAACTTAAGGATACATAAATACCAACTCTAGATTACTATAATAATATTTTAACTTTGTTTTGTGATAAACAAGCTCGAACTTGTGACTATGTTGAGCGTCCAAAAAGATTGACGGAGACTGTACCGTTGATTCTTTCATATCCTAAATGGAAAAATACGTTATTTTAACATTACAAAGAAACGAGTAAGTTGTATTCATTTGTATACATTTTATTCGATTCAGTAATGGAGCGTTAAAATATATTTTTCTCATTTTTTAAAATAGTTGCCTGTTTTGTACATGATATTAATTACATTATATTTTCATTACTATGCAAAAACTATAGCAACTACAGAGATATATTTACGATCCATCGACAGTCACCGTTATCATGCCGACCAGCATGTCTCCCGGTAGCCAATTATACACAAGCTGCTCCAGAAACTATACAAAACAAAAGAGAATCACTGTCAAGTATTTATGTACGAAATAGACGTGTACAGTTTACCGCCAAGACACTTAATACTGGGTATACAATAGCTGATAAGGAATCGCAATACGTTCAGTAATACCATTACGGCAAGTATTAAGCCTAGTGTATAGTGGTCGCGTCCAATCGGACGCAACTCTTATGGTTTTATATTCTGATAAAGCAAACAGTCCAATTAAGCATGAAAAGATGACTACAAAAATATTTATAAATTGAATAATATATAAAAATAGTTGTAGTGTACACACAGTAACAAAAAATAAAAAAACCGACTTCAAAAATATGTTCTCTATAAAATGCACCTTTCCTTGATAATAGTATCTAACTACAACATAAGCTAGTCTTGGATTGTCATAAACCAACCAATATTATTCTATACATTTTCTATTCAATTTTAGAAAGTTTCCAGCTGTAACTTTCAAATACAAGGTCCAATATTAATGAAATTAAAATGGACCCCTTCAAAATATCCGCTTTACAATGAAAACAGATTTTCTCAAATCGGTGCATAAATAACGACGTTTTCAGGTAATACAAATTAAACAAGTAATACAACCGAATTGAGAATCTCTTCCATTTTGAAGTTGGTTAAAAAAGTAATCTCAAATACTTATGTTCGACTAGCTTCCGCTCACGGATTCGGTCACCTTAATGTAAACTTTTACAAAATTTGATAATGATCGGTTCAGTAGTTAAGGCGTGAAAGTGCAACAAATAAAAAAACTAATTTTCTGATTAATAATATTAGTTAGGATTTAAATTTTTCCAATAAGAACATGTTTCGTACATTTAGATAGAAAATGTAACAAAATAGTTTCCTCGAAACCTTTCTATACATTTACCACGTAAATATAAATATACTTTTATTGATCAATTCAGATCCTGAATGAATCCATTCGAATGAAAAAGATCGGTGGTTAACACCTCGTCTAAATGTCCTACAGAGGTCGTGGTTACAAAATATTTACGTCTAGAGAGCGTAATATATTTTTAAGGTTGATGACACGAACAAACTGAAGGATTCTAAAGTGCCAATATACGATCACTCGCTAATAAACAACTTACATAATATTCGAACATATATTATCACAAATATATGCATTTCTACCGATTACTTGATAGTTGAGCGAATTCCTCACATTTCAATATCATTCTGATAAGTGATTTTAATGAAGGAAGAAAATTTTCTCTTAACGGTGTATTATAAAACAGAAGGTAAACATATTCAAACGTAAGCGTCTTGTCTCTTTGTCTCGCAAAAGTTTATTAATATAAAGTTACCACATAAAAGCCTACAATGTGGCAGTTCCTTCATCCGTTACTTAAGCGAACAATATACTTACTCATACCTATCTACCTACTTACTGAGAATTCATCATTCAAGAGGAAAACAAGTTTTTTAATTATAGTCTCTACTTCATTTTCTTGAGCTCTTATATATCTTTTAATGTAATGGATATAACACTTTTTTCGCTAGTGATATTTTAACAATTTAAATTATCAATGAAATCATAATGATAAATACATCTGGGAGAGTGATAATGCAATGGAATTGATTCATAATATGCAGCCATCTTAACCAGTGTTCACCAAGCCCTCAAAATTAAATGTCATTGTCCCTCTATTTTTAGCAAAATAACTGGACACTAGTCTTTTAAGCTGTCATTGAGTTCCTTACTAGTGTATTAACGTTTGCTTTAAATTATAATTAATGTTAAGCTTATCCAATCCCATATGTCATCAATAACGTAAAGGGGCATATGACATTATTATATATGAGGTCCATCTTTACCGTTGTAGCGCTGAGAATATTCCGTGTCATCGCCGCTGCATCTTTATTAAGGCTTTTAATTGAATTATTAGCAATCTACTACTAATCAATAATACGACCACTAGGTTAAAAGAAAAATAGAAAGAATTAAAAAACATGTTACAGTATTTAATAATAATCGTGATAATACAATTTAAATTAATATTTGACAGTCTGTTAACTTCAAGATTAACCATTTGAAATATCATATTATCTGGTTTCGTAGGTTATAAACTGAGTTCAGAGAAGCTTAACAATATTTCATTATTTTTTCAATCCAAGGCTTAAGTTAATAATGTAAACACAGTGTAAAATTACTCGGTTATTACCTTCGTCTAGACATCTTAGGTGTATTCGTATTGTTTAGGTTAAGTATTCATTTAGTGTTTTGTTATCTAATCTAGCGTTTTCATTTACAACCTCTGAAATGTATTCACACTTATTGGAAAACTTTAATGTGGTTTTTATGAAATTCAGTATATACTTGTTAACCCTAGACCTACCTAACCTACGGTTAGATTATTTTTACGTTATTAAATAGCAAACAAACATAATTCAACTAATGTTAAGTGGTCATTTCATCTTATAGCAGTGGATAACCAATTTAATAAGACAGTTGGTAGTCCTGAGGTATATGTTGCCAACCAAACCCTTCGAACTAGAATATAGAAACAAGAGTATTAAACTTTAATATAGATACAAGTATAGCGATGATGGTCCTGCAGTCGAATCTCCGAAACCGAAACTCCTCATTTCCATCGAAATTAGCTAACGATTAATAAGTATTAAAAAAATTGTTTTGCCTATTGTTATTGTCATCATATCTGCACTATACTTAACAATAAGCATACTACAAAAGTCTTGTAATAACACCGTACCCGGGATTATATACAACTGTGAATTTCTCAAAGTTTGAAATGCCCAATACATCGTTGGCGAGCGTGGTGATTATGTCCATACCTTCCTTCAAGAACAGGCCTATGACCCTTCAGTGAGTCTCTTACAGGCTGATGATGATGATAATAAAGCATACTGCAGTCCAGAAACAATGACGACCGTCTTTATTATAAGTAAAAATACAATCTGATTCCGGAAAATAAAGATTAATTCCTTAATTTCTTAGCAACCATTATACAAAAGTGTTAAGTAAAAAAACTTCCCAAAATTTCTTCAAAGAATCCAGTTAAATATCCTCGAATGATAGCTGTTAATTGAATTGAAATTTCTTGGTAAATTGAATGGATATCGTTCAGTAGGTAACCAATAAATGGTAGTGATGCCTTTGTTCTAAGGTATTCGTTGGAGCAACGGAGAAATTAATTAATTCGCTGACACAACAACACAACTGCTCGGGTCTTATTTGTTGAAATAACTTAACTTAGACCCAGCCAGAATTTATTATTTAATATACCTAATTTGAAAATCATTTACGGTCAAGTGTATAAAGTCTTCTACTTCTGACGCAATGGCTTGAATTATGTAATTCGAATATCAAAAACGGAATTTGAATCAAATAATTTTTTTATATTTTATTGTTATGCATAGGCGTTTGATCACAATGCCATTTGATATTAAATCAGACGATGTGGTCTAAAATGGTGAATACGCTAAACCTAGAGGGCACTGACTCTCAAGTGTAGTTGCCGGAACAAACCAACAGGTGCTTGGTAGCCACCAGCAATAAGGCGGACTTAAAAAAAAGCCACATTATCATAGTATTTCGGCATCCAATGCTGTAAATATAAAGTCATATAGCAGAAAAAATTATATTGCATCTGATGTGACACTTTGGTCGAAGATTAACCGTAATGCATTGCTATATGTAGTCTTTTAAAGTTTTATCTTAAAATTCTAAAAAAAGCTATTCCATTCAAAACATTAGCATTAATTAAAATCAATTTAATAATTAACCAAATTCATTAAATTATTGAAAAAGGATTAGACAAAACTATTAAATGTATTATAGAAATATAACTAATTTCCTGTATATCACGGAAGAGAAAATGTCAATGTTTACAACAAAGAACAAATGTCCCGAGAGGAAAGGTTATGCGGTCCGTAGCTCGTAGGAACGAAATAGATGTTTCTCGGTGAAAAATTTCCAGACGAAGTTTCCGGTGCGTAATTTGCGCACGTTTACCTTTTCGCCACACACCCAAGAGGATAAGGACTTTACGATTTTGTGCTACATAGTTTCTAGTAATTCATACTATATTTTTATAGAATAAATTATTTAAGTCTGATAAGGATATCGCGTATTTCAATTTAATTATCATTAATGTTAATATGGATGTATGGTATAGCAAGAATGGATAAGATTAAGAATGAGTACATCAGAGGAAGTTTGAAAATAGCACCAGTGACAGAGAAGTTGAGGAGTAATAGGTTAGCATGGTATGGACATATTATGAGAAGAGATAAAGTCGCGTAACAAGAAAAGTTTTGAGTTTGAAAATGGACCGATATAGGAGTAGAGGAAGACCGAAAAAGGTGTTGATGGATTGTGTGAAAAATAATATGTGTATAAAAGCTATGGATACTGAGATGGCATTTGACAGGGGAGAGTGGGAAAAGAAAACGTGTTTTGCCGACCCTATTTAGGTGGGATAAAGGTTACGATGATGAAAATTGTTATTGGATTTTTAGTTTTGGCGAACCTAATGCTGTAAGGCCTTTTCTTTCAGCTAACCAGTGGTATTGTAGATGAAAAGATATGTATGTGATGCAAATATATATAAAAAAGAAAACAATAAAAATGTACTTAGCACTCAATTATAGCTAAAATACAGATACACAAATGTAGATAGATAAAATAGATACATATACAATGTAAATAAAAAAAAATAGTACTAATAAGTACTATACACAAAAGCAATAAATGCATATCGTAAAATAATAATTGTACAGAAATAGCTAGCTATGCGCGCGGTTCCGTACGCATTAGTTTTTAGATGTAATAAATGAGATATAAAAAAATATTTCCCGTATTTCAATACTTACACAATTAGAGCATTATAGCATCACCTGGTGGCGAGTTATGGAAAAATGGATACTTTAAAAACTTTTCCCGTGTGAAAAGAGGTCTGCCCCAATTTCCATAGTGAAGGAGGGCATCGATGTTCGAAACACCAACATGTATTTTTGTATACGAATATATGTATTAAAATCACTAAAGTTGCACATAACTTTCATTACACAATGTCGTATTATGGTAAACATAATAACTAAGGAATGGGCATACAGAAAAGGCTTATCTAATGTAATTAATGAACTTTACTCCTGTATTTTGGAACGTTGCAGATGATGCATGAAACATTGTCCTCGGCATACTTTTACTCAAACTTTTCTGACAGTATAATTAATGTAATGCATTATTATATTTATTAGTATAAATAAGAGGTGTAGCTGTAGGTGGTAGAACTACGCTGAAGCTATTACTGGTTTCAGCATGAATGGGTCGGCTCGCCCGGGGTAGTACCACCCTCTCACAGAAAACCGACGTGAAGTAACAGTGCTTGCACTGTTGCGTTTCGTTCGGTCAGTGAGAGCGCCGGAGGTCCACATATATTAAAAGGCCGGCAACGTATTTGCGACTCCTCTGGTGTTGCTAGTGTCTATGGACGGCAGTGATCAATTACCATCAGGTGACCCACCTGTTCGTTTGCCCCCTATATTATAAAAAAAAAGAATCAATTGCCGATTGTATGTAAGCTCATCACATCAGAACGGCAACTCCTATTTGGCTTATTTTTTTAAATTGTGTGTGTAATGGTTAGGAAAAATTTTCTACGAAAGGATATGTTTCAACAATCGTACCTATGAGAATTTTATAAAACTAATAGGTACATCGTACATTGTATTGTGTGTGTGACAACACGTATCGGAATATAAATGTATCCCGGTACCTGAACAAGATGAAAAACCTGTAACTCGGTCACCGGAACAGTCGGAGTATACATACACGGGTATGTAGAGGTAATAATGTCACGTTTATTGAAAAAGTACTAAATTATATATAGCCTAAGCACAAGCAAATAGTTTATTAATAGTGTATCCAGCAGGAGTAGTTTTTTATTTATGCGATTGGAGGTAAAGGAACAGACAGCTCACCTGAGCAAGTAACAACGCAGCCAAGGACACCTGCGACACGAGAGGCATCACACATGCGTTGCCGACCTTTCAACAAGGAGGAAGTTCGATTCTTGAAGATTTGTAGGTTATATTGGTCTGGAAACGCTGCCGCTGGGAGTTCATTCTAGAGAACCGGCATATGTGGAGACGTGATCACTCGGATGGAATTTCAATGTGTGCCAAGTCGTTTGGTAACGGAACTCAGCAGCAGGTATCAATCCCAACAGCTCTTCATAACACTCTCCGTGGTAGAACTTGTAAAAGACGCAATGTGACGCTACGTCCCTACGAAGCTCCATAGTATCGAGTCATAAGGAAAGCACCCGTTCGACGAGTTATATTATCATATTGATTTGCCTAAGTATCCATAATTTACGGTATGCCCCGCATGTATATAACGTGAATACACATTGGTAATACGATGTAACAGTTGTTTCGAAGCAATGTTACGGTTCTGTGAACTATTTTACTGCATAGCTTGAGTATACATTGTTTACGAACAACGCAATAACATTCCTCATTGCATTACCTTTGGAATGAACTTCCAGCGGCAGCGTTTCCGGATCAATATAACCCACAGATATTCAAGAAACGAGCCTACTCCTTCCTCAAAGGCCGGCAACGCACCCGTGATGTCGCTCGTGTCGCAGGTGTCCATGGGCGGCGGTGATTACTTACCATCAGGTAACCCGTCTGTTCGTTAGCCTCTAATCGCATAAAAAAAACATTATGATGCTTTTACAGTCTTAAACTAAAATACAGGTTATTAATTTCGTACTTTGAAGAGTTTCTTCAATTTTATTTACTGCACTGTAGCACGAAATTTTTTTATGTTATAATTCTATTGTTATGTTTTATTTGGATCAGAGTTCCTTAACGCGGCTTACGGTATAAGTTGATTGGTAGAATTCATCACAATAGGTAAAGTGTCATGGCCCGTCCATGTGACTTATCTCTGTCTCTCTCTCTCTCATACAAACACACTCTCTATTGCATACAGTTGGGTGCGTGTATCGAAATTCGAGCAGAACAACATCGTGCGCTGCTGGCACTCTAACCTCAGTGGTGAACGCATCATTCAAATTTAGTTTGTTTTTTTTTTAATTAAATTTTCATATATAAATTATTATTAATCTTTGTATATCTAATTTTCAATAAACGAATATTTTAAGAATAATACAGGTTTCCAAGCGACCAATGTTAGTAGCACAGACTATGGTAATTATGGCAGGATAAAATCGGCAAAAGATTATGCAAAACGACTTTTTGTATCACAATGTGATCAAATCACCTTCAAAACTTTATCATTCACGAGTTTAATCATATATCGCCATTTTTGTTGTGTATCTACTACTAACGAAATACAATACGCAAAGGCGAGATATTAACAAAGTGTATACCGCATTGTTTCTTTAATTGAATCCCACAGAGGTAAAACACATGACATCAGAATACAATGGTTTTGTTTTCAATGAAACGACGGCGACTAAACACGGGCGGGGGAGGTCGCTCCACAGAGGTTGTTACCTATTCGATCCCGGCCAAGTCCATCCATATCCATTATAGTGGTGCGGACGTGAGTATTATATCTATAGATGTCTTATATATATCTTATATGTCTGTGGTATATACATGCGTGTATGAGTAAAGAAAATAGACAGAGGCTCATCGAGAACAATGCGTCATTCCGATCACTCTAACATAGATCGCTTTCTATAGATAGTCACCTGAAAATGTGGACTAGTTATGGCACCTTTGCACCATTTCCATTAGCCTGTAGCCATTTCGGCTGAGTGCCTTAAGCGCCCGCCCGAAAAGCCCTGTGAAGCTGTTAATGTACCCTTCAGGCTAATAGCGAATCGTCAGTTCTAAAAAAAGGGACAAGTTCAGTAACAATTTTGGTGAATCTTTCTAGTTATTTAACAAGTGTTACTTCGTAAAAATATTTCGGGTTTGAGAGTCTTAGCATGATTTTATATAGCACATAATCTTTCTCAATAAATTGTAACTATAATAATATTACAAATGCGAATGTGAGATTGTTTGTGATGCTTTCATGCATTAACTATGCAGAAATCAAGAAAATGACATAGATATGTGTCATCCAGAAAAAAGTACTATTCCCGAATGATAGGTTATACATACAATAACGCGTAAGAAACCGGAGGCAGAAATTAGTATTCATATATAATCAGTACCTGTACGCTCTCTAAAGTCACTGACACAATGAGAAACATCCAATGCTGAGTTACTGTTAAAAAATCAAGGTCGAAGGAAAGTTAACGTACACAGTGAATAAGCAAAGTGACAAATAAATTTGGTCTATACATTTGTACATATATAAATTTATTGCATTTTTCCCTAATGGCTAGACTTTCAGCTTGTCAGCTTGCTGAAAGACAGTCGATATATATTTTTTAAATCTGATTGGCAATTTCAAATATTAGCGCTTTAAAACAAACAATCTTTTTTTTTAAATCAGTATAGATAATTGGATAACAAAAAAAAAAACTATATCACATCAATTTGACAACACGAACTTGTTGCTCACTGGCATGTTTCCAAAATGAGCTAACATTGAATATATTATCGATGGATATAGTAGATCTATATGGTTTAGACCTTCATATAATCCCCACAGCGGTTCCCCGTGACAATTTATTGGACAGCTGGACACATTAAGGGCGCGTTATGGGGGTAAAACAAACAATGCGGTCACGATTGTTAGTAGAGTCGGTACTAGTGTTGCCAGGTATGCCTACCTTCGTGTAATGTTTGGTTTTAAGACTGAAAAATGTAATAGTTTTTAAACACCCTATATAAAGAAGGTGCTTTTTTTATTTATTTAATCTTTATTGTACACCATTTCAAATAAACACTATAAAACATTACACTTATGTGATTAGTACAAAGGGCGGCCTTATTGCTAATAGCAATCTCTTCCAGGCAACCTTTGGATGGATATGTTTCATGGAGTGGAATAGGGGGTATTTAGGGTGTACAAATAAACAAAACCAGTAAATACCACATAATTAGCCGTACATACACTGTAACATGCATATATAAATATGTAATACAATAATATACAATATATAATAGGCTACATAATCTTAATAATACATAGATATTAAACATTACAAAATATAGTTATACATATATACACAAAAGCGAAATATTAAATTGACAAATAATACTTTTTGACCGAGTTTTTAAATATGCCCATCGTCTGCGCCAGTCTCATAGAAACAGGTAGGGCATTCCATAATTGGGCAGCCTGAACTGTGAAGGATTTTGCACGAAAATTAGTGGAATGAGCCGGTACTTCTAATGTAATATTATCTGCTGATCTTAAATCTCGAGTATGCGTATCACATAAGAACTTGAAACGATTTTTTAGGTAAAAAGGAGCGACGGGATTAAAAAGAGTACTATATAATAGAAAAAGAATGCGAGCATTCCGACGAAGCCTCACAGGGAGCCATTTCAGCTTAGTTCGAGATTCTGATATGCGATCAAATTTACGTAGACCAAATATGAACCTAATACATAAATTTTGTAGTCGTTCCAGTTTATCAAGTTGAGCTTCGGTAAGATCTAGATAGCAAGTATCAGCATAATCAAGAATCGGAAGGAGAAGGGTTTGTGCAAGCGAAATTTTAGTGGTAATAGGAAGAAAATTCCGGAGTCTTCTTAGGCAACCGGAAGACGCAAATATTTTTCTGCTTACTTCATGAAGCTGAGGGCCCCAAGATAAATTTTTGTCAATATAAACTCCTAAATTTTTGACTTTGTCACATATAGGAAGAATAGTGCCATCAAAGCCGATGGGTGGGAGTTGTGTTTTATCGATCTTTGCAGTCATCCTAGGGCTGCCAATAATGATGATTTGGGTTTTATTAGGATTCACTCTAAGGCCATATGCTTTACTCCAGTCACTAATGCGTGTCAGATCACTGTTAATAATGCATAAAGCATGTGGCAGGTTATCAATGGAAGCTTGTGAATATATTTGCAAGTCATCAGCATATAAATGGTAAGAGGAAAGTAAATTATTGGATATAGTGTTTATGAAAATTCCGAAAAGTAACGGAGACAACACTCCACCTTGTGGTACGCCAATAGAAGTCACTGACCAAGAAGAAAATATTTCATCGACACGAATACATTGACGACGACCAGTTAAATAACTGCGAAACCAGTCATTAACCAATGAAGATACATTAAGAGACTGAAGCACACCAAGTAGTATGTCAAAGTCTACGGTATTGAATGCATTACTGAAATCGAGCAAAGCAAGAACCGTTAATTTACCGAGCTCCATACCTGACCGAATGTCATCGGTTATATGTGTCAGTGCTGTTGCGGTACTGTGACCAGGTCGAAAACCTGACTGGAAAGGATTCAGAAGATTATTTTTGCATAGAAAAGAGTTTAACTGAACGTAAACAAGACGTTCTAGAACTTTAGTGAGAAATGGTAATATAGAAACAGGTCGATACTCAGAGAACAACACGGGATGAGATTTTTTCGGAATAGGTATGATATAAGCATCTTTCCAGGCAGATGGAAAAACACCACTCGATAAAGAGTAATTAAAAATATGACATAGTATAGGAAGAATTTCTTCTAGAATTAATATAATTAATATTTAAACCTTTGTAAAGTTTGATTTTTTGATATTGTTTTAAATATTTATCTAGATTAAAAGCCATTATTATTTATATATGTCAAAGTTAACATTGTGAAATAACATTTTGTTTATTTCGATTTTATATTTGAAATAGTGTTAAACACGAGTTTAGTGTTTAATCTAATATTAAATGGTCTATGTAATGTATTTAGTATCACAGTGTTAACTTAGTTAAATCAATGGCCTCTGGAAAAGCCTGACAATTAAGAAGATTCGTGTTCCACGATGTATTACCAGCAATATTATCCCTCATACCGGAATAATATGAACGTTATTCTACAACATACTACGACTTATAGCAAAATAAGCCCGAAGTGGTAGAGAAAAGACCGTGAAGAAATCATGGCACTATGGTAGAGGTTTTTCTAACGCTCATCTGCTGAATATACCACTTTCAATTTGAAAAGTTTTCATCATGTGTCATAGGCCTCTTCTGGACGTTTAATTTTTTTTTTTCGAACTGACTACACTGTTGACCTGGCAAGGCCTCTATAGTTTCACCGGACTACTAAGGGGAGCGCTTAAGGAACTCACCCGATTTTATATAGGCCGTTTAATTTAAGAACTAGTACTTCCTAGGTTTAGAGTGCCACAATCTTGAGCCACACGGTCACTTCAGATCAAGTTAGATCGTGGTCTCATACTAAAACCTATAGAGAAAAGAAACATCGTGTTACATATTCCACCGGTTAAATTTGTACAGAGTCTGTTATTTATTATTTAATACTTGGCAACACGTCGTGGTGATAAAACTGATAATTCACTATTTCATTTGTTATGACACAATTAACTTTGTGTTGATGATTGTAATTAAATGTGATCACAATGTTGTTTGTTAGGAAGTTAATACGAACTATATTATTGTATCGTAACCTAATTAGTAGGCTTCGCTTCTGGACGACTTTAATATTGTCGCGCGCCTTTTGTATCGTTCGGGGTCATTCGAGTACTACGTAAGCACTAAGGGGAGCAGGGATCTTTGATTTGCTTATTATTATAACATATGGAATAGGGGGATCTGGATGTGTAGGTCTGTTATGTGAGGCACGCGGTCATATCCACTGGACTGCTATCATTCTAGCAGCGAGTCACTACTTAAAAGTTAATTCCATTATAGACTACAAATCCCTTATTTCTAAACTTGTTAACTGCTTTCTATAAATCAATAATGAAACTAGAACATATAAAAAAAATACTTATATAAATGTTTACATGAGTAAGGAAGAGGGGGGGGGGGAATAACGGCATTGCTTAGTTTTGCTGACCAGGGGGAAGGAGAGGTCAGAAATTACAAAAATCTTTATACCGTAATACTTGATTGGCCTCTTTAAAGAATGTGTATGTTACTGTTACAACTCGAAAACCGTTAATATACATATTAGGTAATTAGTTAGGTAACTACTCTAAAAGTTAACTGTTTGACAAATGGAATCCATAGTTTTCTACATTTGTATGCCGTTCGCGCTTATTTTTATCACAACTCCAACGTAACCTGACCAAGAAGGTTAACTATAGGAAAAACAGTATTTACCATTTACTGGTGCACATCCAAAGCATGGAAATAAAAGATTTACAACACTTAGCTGATCTCCATAATTTACGTAATTGAAATAATATGGCTCAGGGACAGCACTTCGGACATCGCTTCAATCGATGTAGGTTCGAATCCCTACAATAAGCTTTTTTTTATGCGATTGGCGGCAGACGAACAGACGGGTTACCAGATGGTTAGGAATCACCGCCGCCCATAGATACCTGCGACACGAGAGGCATCACAAATGCGTTGCCAGCTTTTGAGGAAGGAGTAGGCTCGTTTCTTGAACGTCTGTGGGTTGTATTGGTCCGGAAACGCTTAAGCTATGTATTAAAAAAAACTTCGTAATGAAAATATGGGATGTTTTTTTGGAAATGACTACACGCTGTTAGTCTGTTGGGTCTTCACATCTTCATCGGATTAAGCCATAGAATGTTGGTAGTTTTTTCTAAACCTGCCTGGTTAGCTACAATTTCCTACTAGGATATCTGTCTCTAAGCACCTGTAGGGGTATTCTCGCAGATACACTTGAGAGCCAATAAACGTTTACACTTTACATTTTTCCATAGGTATCATGTTTTCATGACCAAACTTTGCCGATTGACCATAAGTATATCGTGATGCGCTTTTTTAACAAATAGTGTAATAATAATTAATAGCCGGTGATATGAGATAAATTCTCAATAAAATTTCTGGTTTACAATGTGTTAAAATCAGGTAAGTTTGTGATCAACCACTAAAATATATAAAAAAATATTGGAAGCGATGATGGCTTAGTTGGTAGTGTGTTCGGACACAGCGTCGAAGGGCGTAGGTTCGAATCCTAGCAACTGAATCGGAGCTTTCGGTGCAGGAAAACATCGTGATGAAACCATAGCATGGTGGTAGGGCTATTTTTAAGTCCGTCTGGCTAGCTACCACCCTCAAGTTGAAAATCTATCGCCAAGCACCTGTTGGTGTGTTCCGGTAGTTGCACTTGCGAGCCAGTCTCCCTTTAGGCTTAGCATGACTATCATCTTAGACCACGTCATCATTTAACATCAGATGAGATTGTGGTCAAACGCTAACCGATAAAGTATAAATAAATGCACTTTACTGAGATAATCTGTCGAATAATAAATTTTGCACTTTTTTCGGACTGACTATATGCTGTTGGCTTGAGGGGCTTTCACAGCTTCACCGGACTAATAAATTTTCCACTTTAGCGGTAACATACATAATAGAGGACGTGAGATCTTTGCCTTGATGGCTGGAAGAATTGTTGAACCGCGACTGTCGCGTTATTTTTGGATCTTAGTTAGATAATACGAAGAGGTATACCTACTATAGTTATTTTTACGTAATTGTATATGTTAGTGTTTAAACAAAATATCATCTGATTATCACATGATCTGATAATTAAGGAGAAAAATAGTTGCAATACAATAAGTAATTTCCTGCACTCTTCACGTGAAAATGAAGTCCTCTTACAGACTATTCCAGCTGCTTCTATCTTCGGCTTCCAAAAGTAATTTCTTCCCTGTATATTCTTTTTTATAAGAAAATATGAAAAAAAAACATAAATAAGAGGCCTGACTGACTATTTTTATCAATTTATTACTATGCATTTTTAATTAGTGACAGAGAAAAGTGAAGACAAGTATAAAATATATATTTTCATCAAGTCACTCGGGTATACACGAATGAATAAATGTCTCTTTGATATTGTCAATTTCCATCACAATGAAAAGGGTTTAATTATGAGGGAATGGACGCGAACCTTGAATTAAAATGGGGACTTTAACCCATAGCCTGATATAATGACATGTGTAGGTGTACTTAAGTTAGAACAATTTAAGTTTTTTTTTAATTATATTTTAGTCTTCTCCATGTTTCTATTATACTATTCATATAGACTCATCATCAGAAACCTGTAAGAGACCCACTGCATGGTCATAGGCCTCTTCCCGAAGAAACGTGTGGACATAATCACCATGCTATCCCACGACGTATTTGCGATTTCAAACTCTGGGAAATCCATTGTTCTATATCTTCCCGCATACGGTAGTAAACTACAGAAAATTTCTTTATGATCGGGCAATAGTGTTACCAATTAAAATGATGAAATGTACGCGAATTCCGAAAAATTCGTTGGTACATGGTGGGATTCGACCCTTCCGCCGTTCAAATCGCTCGACCACCGCGACTATATAGAATGAATTTAAATTATATAGAATGTTGTGCTGTTTTTACAATAATTAGAACACAATTTTATGTACACACCAGCTGATGCCTGCGATTCGTACTAATTAATTTTTTTACCGGTTTCTTATCAAAACAGGGAAAAGCCTAATGATACGAAAAATCTAAAAGTCCTCTATCTGCTTATAAAAATTTAGTCAAAAACGGGCCAGCCGTTTCAGAGATTAGCTCGGCTAAACAACAGACACTTCAATTTTATTTATTTGTATTGTATTGTAGACAAATTAACTAATTCTTTATTGTGTAAATGATAATAGTTCACAACATTGCTTAAAAATACTAACGCCAATATTGAATAAGCAACTGATATCTGAAATATATTGTAGCCCTAGATAAGATGACGAATTTAATCCATACTTATATCCTTTTGCAGAAAAGTGATGATTTCTAACAACTAACAGGAGTTGTTAGGTCAGTAGGAACTACTACCCATGTTAAGGAACTTAATTCCGAAATATATTTGTGAAAACGTTCTGCCTCATCAACAGTAAAGAGTACACATGTGACATTACTCAAGAATAAAAACAATAGAAAAAAATTGCATAGTTAAACGGTTACGCAAATTTCTGCTTTGTTGTATTATGCGTACTGACAATCATGTGATTCGACACCGTTCTCATGGCGTTTCTCACGTTGGAACAACTAGTGTTAAGCCAGAAATTAGTAACGCCTGTTTTTAGTCTATGCTAATGTTTTTATTGTGTGATCACGTGAAGAGGAGGCCACCAGAGTATTTAAGTAGGTAGATATGTAGGTCAGTTCATAGATCAAGAAAAAGTCCAAAATGAAATTTAAAAAAAAAAGGATCGCTTAATAATACGAGGGAATATGAAAATTTTCGAACACAATCTCAAGGACAAGGGGAAGGTGGGACGAAAAACACCGAAAGCTGATCTTCGCGTTATATGGGACACAGGAAGAAGAGAAATAATTCATGGCACAGGAAAATATAAAACTGACGTTCGAAAAGTCATTGTTTCCGCTAACTTGACGTCATTACCACATACCACGAAATATAATAGCAATATTGCGTTGCAGACGTCACGTCTTAAGTCATAAAGAAGTTTTCTTTTTTTCTTTTTCATTACTGGCAACCCAGTCCTCTTCAAAGACAATTACTGCCATTTTCACGTACTATATAACATTTTCACGTACTATACAAATACTAGACATAAGTCTCTGGGTCCTGAGTAAAAATAAGCGCTGGAGGACTAATCCTTTTCAGCACATATGCTGACTCAGGACTCATTTGCCACATAAATACATAATTGATTTTTTTTATTTGTAGGTATTTTTTACTTGTTTAGATTATATGTATTTAATCATTTGTAGTAATAACTGTATTAATTGTATACAATTAATTGTATGTTGCAAATAAATCTGTTTTCTTTCTTACTTTCTTCTAAATTAGTCTCTTCTGCTTTAAGCGATTTCCTCATTTTGAAAATATGTTCCAGGCTTTTAATAATGACCAAAAGTGTTTGTTATTTCAGGATTAAGTGTCTTGTGATAATTTAAATGTACTCTCTTATTTAAATTGTCCATGGAGTTTTTATGGCATCTTAAAATTTATACTCCGAGCTATTATTTATATACCATTCATTTAACTTGTGTACAATAATCGAACTATATTACGTCAAATGCCACCAATACCATAAAATATAGAATCAAATAACATAATGAATAAAATATAAAATCCACTACACTACAGACTAAGATCCCGCCAAAAACTCCAAAGAAGTTATAGTATTATTGGTTCCCTTATGATTTATATATATTATAATCAAATTACATATATAAAGCCTTTAGTTGTAAGCCTAACAAAATAAGATGTTGAATGAATAGATCGCCTGCTTATAATTTTTTAATAGTTTTAGTAAACAAACGACACTAAATACATAGCTGTCATCAATCTTTATGTATTTAGACGTCCAAGAGTAAAAATTATGACAATAAATGAAGTCGTCTCGGTTGTATGTTTAATTAACACAACAACGCATATATTAGTATGAAAAAGCCTTTCATTTTATGGCAACGCTTGTCAAATTCACTTCGAAACTGTCTTTTCTTAAATTACAGCATGAAGAAGTCGTTTAAAATTTTATTTGTTTTTGGTAAAAAGTATCTGAAATATATTTTATTTTAAAATGCAAATTAATGTAAAAAAAAGCAAATTTTTACACAACAAAAGAAGTTTATGAATAAAACAATTCAAAGATGAGTTATTATCATTCACGACATATACGCGTAATTAGACACCTATTGAAATCCGGTTCATTTTTTACCTTTGAATCGAAACGACAGGATGGATTTTCAACAGCTAGGTGAAGAAAAAGCGAAATACGCTGATTTTTCGTCCCCGCGATCGGCGTCTGCTTTAAGACTGTGTTTATAATAAGGTGAGGTGTAATTATTTTGCTTTATCTTAAATATTGATGCTTAAGCAAGCTTGTCTAATGTAATACGTAAATTATCAGATATATTTTATAAATATAATTATACTATGTTTAGAATGCGCAGGCAGCAAGTTGATATCGTAATTAGCACTGAAGTGACGTAAACACTTTGAGCTTACACGTGTTAAACAAAGGAAGGAATCGATGATATAATTCTGAGTTGAGTGAATGAAATTGTCTTATCTAATATAATACCTAAATTATCAGATATATTTTATAAATAAAATTATACTATGTTTAGTATGCGAAGGCTGCAAGTTGATATCGTAATTAGCACTGGAGTGTCGTAAACACTTTGAGCTTACGCGTGATAAACAAAGGAAGTCGAGTGAATAAAATTGACATTTATAATTGTCGTTTTACTTTTATACTCTTTATTTTTAACGTACGTACAAAAAAATATCTGCCAATGGTAAAATTATGGTTTGCGGGTCTATTCACATTTATGATTTTGGTTTCAATGTGAATAATTAGATGACATCTGACAGGAGAGAGTGGAAAAGGAAGCCATGTTGTGCCGACCCTACTTAGGTGGGATAAGGGTAAGATGATGATGATGATGATGATAATGGTTCTGGTTTCAACATTCTTTGAACAAACTTTGAAGATCGAGCCTACTCCTTCCTCAAAGGCCGGCAACGCATCTGTGATACCTCTGGCGTCGCAGGTGTCCATGGGCGGCGGTGATTACTTACCATCAGGTAACACGTCTGTTCGTTTGCCTCCAATCTCATAAAAAAAAAATCAATATTTATTTATTTGATTACTTAACCTATAAAATATAAATGTTCCATTTCTAAGAATAATTACAGAAAATGTAACCGTTAACCGACATACCAAATTTGGCTTAGGATACATTTTGAATAATCATTCTGTCTGTTCGTAGAATGTGTTCCCTTGATCTTCAAACATGATCCAAGTCTTTGTTATTGTAAGTGTCCTTTCTATATATACCCAGTGTATTTTTTATGTTGTTTATTGTGCTACTTTATTAATATGTGCAGCGTTACAGTTGATAACTTTAATTACAATATTAAAATTAGAATCTATATTAATCATTAAATGTCTTTATGCCTAATATTCGATGACATCGTTAATGTGAATCATAACTACATATTATAAAACAAAGTCATCCGCCGCGTCTGTCTGTCTGTCTGGATATTCGCGATAAACTCAAAACCTACTGAACAGATTGTAATCCGGTCTTTACCAATAGATAGAGTAATTCAAGGGGAACATTTAGGTATATAATTTGTTAAGGTTTTTTTGTAAATTGGTTGAAATATAATGATAATTGTTGAAAGAATCGGAAAAAGTCAAGCCGCCTTAAACGTTTCATGCACATAAGTATATATTTCTTTATTATAAGGGCAGGACAACGTCCACCGGGCCTGCTAATATATGATAAACTGAACTTTGACATCAATAAAATAACTTCAAAGCTTTTGTTTTTCTTATGTGGTTAAAGATAATGTAATATTATTAGTGAGTCACTCACTATCTTTGTTAATACAAAACTTTTATAGTCATTTCACTATCAGAGAAAAGGGTTGTTATTAAATTTGTTCCTTTAGAGCAGAGGTTTCCAAACTTTTTTTTCTCATAGACCCCTTTCAAAATTTTACTGGTTCCGGTGGACTCCATGCAGGTTCAATACTACCATATGAAGTCAAGCCAACATTCTTAGTTCTTCACACTATCGAAAATAGACCAATTTTCATAGACCCCCGCTTACTAATTGTGCACCCCCATTTCTTTGTCACGCCAACGTACACCCCGATCGAATCTCTCGTGGACCCCTAGGGTCCACCTGGACCACTTTGGGAATCACTGCTTTTGAGCCTTAACTATCAAACTGCGGTCCATCGCTGTTATTCGTACGGCACGCGACATGGCAAAAACTTTAGCAAATTTATCAAAACTGATTTCGCATATGCAGTTATTTAACTAAATGGAAACATAAAGACTATGAATATACTAACACTGTCCAATATACATTATATATTCAGGCCCACTTTCATAATTCCACCTTCGTTTCTAATATGATAATATTCAAATGGGGTAGTTGATACATTTAACATATAATTCCAGGACACAATTTGTCTAACACACACTTTCTTTTAGTCTTGAAATTAACGAGAAACTAGATTATTACTTGCTTTACAATTAATGAATTGTTAATTGAGTTAGCAAATAAATGACTTCGCAGGTTACTATGACCATATAAAATCTACAGGGCAATCATATTTGGAAGTGTTATAAAAAGTATGCCTATTGTTTGGCGATGTCAACTACCCGATCCATGAATGTGCGACCCGCAGTTATACCTCGCATGGTTGTATATTGCCCTTGACTAGAAAAGTATGATGAGCACTGCTTTAGAGTCTTTATTATTATTAATATTGGGCAATTTCCTAACTTGAATTCACTTTTTAAATACGAGGTGTATAATATGAAGCATAAATTATATAATGCATATAATTGAAATGACAAAGGTCTGCTATCGTACGCGCATTACGCAAATACGCTAAATTCACTATCTAGATAATTGTTTTTTTTTTCTTTCAAAAAAAATCCACAACGTAATTTAATATAGAGTTACTAAAGTTTGACGAAATTACGATTTGTATAAGGACTACATCTTCAGCGCCGTGTATTTTCTTATCGCGGAGAAGTGGGACAAGCGATGTGATTCGCATGCGCAAGAGAACGCAACCCAAGTCACGGGTATCATTTACTTCTTATACAAAAAATATTTAATAAACACGTGCTAACAACAATACTCGTGTATCTATTTGTTACATGATTATTTATGCTGTGTTGAAATTTATATCTGCCTTGATACATGGTGAAAAACTCGAGAGAGCGTAGCGTGCTATATCAAAAGTTATATTGAAAAAACTCTATAGGCTCCCGACTGAATCATTATGGCGCTTTAGTTTTAAGTGTGACTTAACCGCCCGTGTTAAAAACCACAATTACTACGCACACACGATTTACGAAAGTTGCTAAATTAGACACGTTTTTATCCCCCACACGTGTAAAACTTCTGACTGAAAGCTATACAAAAGTCATTCGTGTTTATATACATTTGTATAAAGACGATAAATCCATGCATTAAAATTATCATGATAAACAAAACGACAACAGTATGCAACAATAATATTTATTCATAGTAATAACCAAGGCACGTATTTCTTTAGAAGAACTATTCTCGTGAATTCGTAGAAAAGTTCACTCTTCGTACTGAGTTTATGAGCAGTGTGCATACTGTGCGGTTATGTATCTACGTATGAGACATTTATTGCCTACAAATTATGTTCATACATACGACTGGGACGTTTTTCTAACACAGCTGCTATTTCTGAGACGCATTTTTTCGTGTATCACACTGTAATAGAAAAGTTTTCAGATATTTAAGTGGGTTTATGTCCGAGTCGTTTGGAAATGTTAAAATCACAAATATTTTTTAAAACTGTTTTTTGCCTGCGCCTTCGCGCGCCTTAACGTAGAGTTCACCTATCCATCGGGAACAGTACTTTTTTGTCTTTTTTATTTTATTTTTTATTGTATACCATTATACATATACAGAATAAAATATGTCAAATTATGTGGCTAGTATAAAGAACGGCCTCATTGCTAACAACAATCTCTTCCAGGCTACCTTTGTATGGATATGTTCAATGGAGTGACTTCCAAGATACTCTATGTAACCCTAACCCTCTACTTTGCGAAATACGTAATCAAGAGGTTATATTTTTATTGGCAAAGATAAAAGAGTTCGGTACTATTTTCTCATCCGTCTGTCAAGGGTTTTCTTTTATTTTATTTAACAGATATTGAGGAAGCCATAGAAGGCTTTTTCTTTAAAAAAAATTGTTTCCTTTCTTTACCATCGAAGGGTCCTGAAGTTTTCATGTATAAGTCTCTATTCGTCATACGTCACGTTTGTTACGTTTACAGTCTTTAGATATCTGTACGATACATAATACAATATTCAGCATATAAAAAAGAAACGGACAGTAATACAGATAATAAATCCATATATTAACATGTGATCATTCGTTTGTAATAATGTGTGATTAGGTGTGAACTTGTACTCCTTTTTATACTAGTTCTTTGAAGTATATTGTACATTACAGATTGAATTACATTTTCGTAGTAAACTTGTATTACGAACGAGTTAATAATATGACCCAGACATCGTCTGGCGCCTCGTGGATTTTTCCGAAAACCATCAGCAGATTTTATCGCTTTAATTAACATTTTACGTCTATAGTTACGTCATGATTAATTTCTACATTTTCGCAATTTAAGCGATATATATAGTAAATGTCATGTTTTTATCCTATTATAACCTATACACATTGATATTAGTTTCCTTGTATAATCTTATTTAAATACTGAAAATAAAACGATAATTTAACGTTAACAGAAGTAAAACAAGTATTTTTTTTAATTACGTTTGATATTCATATTGCCCTTATTAATATAATGAATAACTCTTCGTGTCCCCTACTAAGCATTCATCTTTATTATTATCTATTAAACCCTACTTCATCTCGAATAATTCCTGTATTCGTAACTGAGTCGCTGTAAAAATGTGTAGGTTTGGCTATTACCATTATCATAAAAAGATTATAATAAACTATAAAGTTTAGGAGGTTATATAGTTTATTCGTTTGTAATGGATAGTCAAAATTAGAGAACTAATTCGAAAATTAATTTAAATCAAACATATAATAAAATAAAATAACTTATATTCAGTTTATAGGCATTGGTTGGCCCTTATAAATGAATTTAGTAACTGCGCTTGAGATAATGAGATGCGTTTCTGGCCTTGCATCACATTGAACGATTACGGAGTATGCAGACGCTTTTTATAACAAACTATATGGCTGACATTTCGACAAAAAGAAAAAAAATATATATGTGATACAATTACATTGGACATCGTAAATCATGATTACATAGAAAGGCTCTCCCTATAAAACTGGTATAATATATATATACATATAACAATTTTTGTACCGCTTGTATTGATATCAACGCCGCTATCTCTATTCTTGAGAGTGAGATTCCCGAGACGCCGCTGCTCCGTACGAGGTGCTGAGTTGGGGTTAGTTCACGGTTTTTATTTGGGGTCTTCGTTATTTATTTATTTATAGGCAAGGCCATCCTACCGTTCCACGGTCTCTTTTTCTTTTACGCATTTATTTTTTATACATTCTAAAAATACACCTTCATTCACCGTATCCCACCTGGTGGGACTTATTTACACGGCCTCATAATCCCCTTCAGATATATTATCAGATTTTCATATCGTGTATGTCTTCGTATTATTTTTGTAAATCTCACTTTAATTTTATATTTGATCTGTCCCCCAGGAATAGAATATTTCTTCTTGATGAAAGAAGCCGTTGCCGAGACACACCAACAGTGCTAGACGATAGATTTTTAAGCTTGAGTATAGTAGTTGGTTATGCGGCCTTAGGAAAACCCCTACCACCATCACGATGTTTTCCTTCAACGAAAGTTCCGACTGAGTCGCAACGATTCGAACCTTTTTGTTGTAGTTTTATTTAAAAAAATGAAAGATTAATAATTGTTTAAAATAATATCCCCTTTTTGTATGTATCTCTGAGAATGTATATACAAAATTCCATAACGGTCGGTTAAGTAGTTTATGCATGACAAAATCACTTTCGCGTTTATAACACTAGTGAGGATTGTATGAACAACGAGTGACACGTAAAATATTACTCGAATATGACCTAAATATTGTGTATTTTATTACAGTTTACCGTTAAGGTGTTGTTCAGTCGCAAACGCGGAGATTAACATAGATTATGACATTGTTTGTCGATCACTGCTCACTGAACGCGGCTAAATGAATAGCGGAAGGTTGATGAATGGTGCTACTGCTCACACGCTTTTCAATTATCAGATTAATCTGTTTATCCTACAATAATAATTCCCAGGTACAGAAACTCGAATAATACGTTGTTACGTATTCTTCTAATGTTTTAAGATTTAATGTTCTAATATTATAAGCATTCAGTGTCTGACCACAATTTCACCTGATGTTAAAAGGCGATGTAGTCCACGTAGGTAATCACGCTAAAGCTAGTGGGCCTGGCTCTCAACTGCACATGCTGAAACATACTTTAAGGTGGTTGGAGACAGATTTTCAACTAACCTAGCGGGCGTAGAAAAATCCCTATCACCATGCTATGGTTTCATCACGACTGTTCCCTTCACCGAAAATTCCACCCCATTCACAAGGATTCGAACCTACGTCGATAAACGCAGTGTCCGAAGATGCTAATTACTGGAGTATCATTGCTTTAAAATTTCCCGTAATATACCGATGTGGGTCAAAATCTACTTTCAAATGAGGCTACTAGACCAGAGAGATGACAACTTGAAAATAGTCGGTGGCTATTTAGGCATTAGATAACCTCCACGTCATGATTTTATGGCAATGTCTTCCTTCCCCGAAAGCTCAGGGTCATTGTAATTTGTAGGATTAAATCATACGCCGATCAATACCGTATCCGAAAATTTTGCGACTGAAACGACATTATTACAAAAAAATCAAATATGTTTTTTCTATACCCTTTTATTATAAGGGCATCATACTATTCACATATATATTTAGTTAGAGGTAATATGATTAAGGTACACAATACACATTGTCCACTGACTTGTAAATACGCTTTTATTACACATTTGGCTTAGTATGTTTAAAACTCTGAAAAGTCATATACGTATTACATCAAATCAATCGTTACAATATGCAATTAATTCTAAAATCGTTGCACTTTGTTATATCAATAACAACTTTATTGCATTACGTCAGAGCATGCTTTCTATTGCACGGTTTATATTGTTTATACATTAATGGCAGGTGGGAAAAGATTGACGTCATACACTAGGTTTATCAGTTCTTTTTTTATGAATAATAATTGTGATACGAGCTTACGGTATTATGACTTTCGGGTAACAGAAAGAGTAATAGGTTGATTGTAAATCTCTTTGGAAACATGTTTGAGTAGTGCACATTGTGTACTTTGTAGTACGCTTAAGTAGTATAGTCAAGTGAATCCATAAACATCGGTCTTTCAAAGCGCCAAATTTCTCTTGATCCTCGAATTTACACATTTGTTACCTCCAGTCACCTTGTGCTGTTCGTAGCTCTATAGATCGATGGTGTACGTGCCCTCTTATTCTCAAATATCACAGCGATGCTTAAACATGTTACGATAATTAGAGGATATTTGAAATTAAATAGGGCTTTTAGCTAGCGTTAACTAAATGACCTAGATTTGCACGAAGAACGAAAAATCTTAAACTGTACTGTTGTACCGAAATACATTCTGCTGACATTTAATAAAGATAATATCGACCTGAACGTAACTACAAAGTGGTTTCTCAGTAACTTTGTAAAAATTTTAGGTATTTTGTTAAATTCTGTCAAGTTTTTAACGATATTTCTCCTAACGCAAGGGCACTGGGAAAAGGGTTTTTCAATGCCAAAATGAAGTAAAAGTTTTTTTGTTAGATGATAGAAGACGATGTGGTTAGGGGAGAGTAAACACGTAAAGCCTAGCGGGGGGACTAGCTCTGAAGTGCAGTTACCGGAACACACAAACAGTGCTTGACGATAGATTCTTAAACTAGAGAATAGTAATTAGTCAGGCGGTCTTAGAAAAACCTCTACCACCATACTATCGTTCCATCACGATGTTTTCCTTTAAAAAAAGCGCTGACTCAGTCGCAAGCACTCGAACCTTTTATTGTAGTTTTATTAAAATAAAAATTAAAAATTAAGAACTGTTTAAAATAATACTTTTTCTATATATATATTAGCTTATTCAATTTATTACAAGATAATGTAAAATATTCAGCTTTTATCATAAGTAATCAGGAAATTTGCAGGACCTTGATACGAAAACGTAATTTCGTCACACGCGTGACCGAATTGTGTCTTAAAGGTATTCGTTTTTATTTATATCCGACGAAGGTCCTTTTAATTTGTTACGACCTGAAATAATAAATTCACACCTACATAAAACCTTGGCCGTTATAATTGTTTTACAGAAGTGTAAAGAGATTTAAGGTAGTACCAGAGTAAGCCCCGGCGATAAAGACCGGAATATTACCCGAGTGATGTCTTACTACTGAAGGATTTTATAAGACCTCTTCATATTCTGTAGTATCTTGAATTTTCCAAAAAAGTAAAACATCGAAATGATAGCATATTCTGATAATAAATGTGCTACATATCGGCTAAAAGTTACCATATTCAAGATGTTCTATTATCTGTCAATAACATTGTCAAACGCTTATCTAAAAACTATACAATAGCATACGAATACCAACATACGTAGAATTGTAAGCCACAAAATTACATTTTATCCATACAAAAGTATTACTTAACCAGTACATTTAAAATAGGATATAAATAGAATATGATGGTATCAATATAAATATATTATAGTAAAACAAGCGTTCGATAACGTACTCGTACAATAACTGTCTATGATGCACGATGCTCTAAC
Organism: Antheraea assamensis; assembly: GCA_035772565.1. Taxonomy (NCBI): domain Eukaryota; kingdom Metazoa; phylum Arthropoda; class Insecta; order Lepidoptera; family Saturniidae; genus Antheraea; species Antheraea assamensis. The sequence continues at coordinate 1,453,558 of JAQQSE010000106.1, read as the reverse complement.
TTATATGCGTTTGTAAAACGGGTAATAATGCATTATTTACGTGAATCAATAGACACTTTATGGACGTGTGCTCGATAAAATGTGTTGACTTGTACTCGGGATATCAGTAAATCGTTACCTATATTTATCACAGTCTCATTTATTTATTCGAACATAAATTTAATAGAAGTTAAAATTGTCGAGTGGAAGAAGCCGTTTATATAATTTTATAACCGTGTACTTGAATATATTTGTACTGGACATAAACAGACAGTTTATTTTTAATAATACTGTATCTTTTAATAGGTCGTCTTTAACCACAATATCATTCTTAGTTCCACTAAAATTGTACGCAATACAATAGAAACTTTTGTTCAAACTGTGCAGAAATTATCATATTGGTTTCTTTACAATTTTTCTACGGCAAGTAAGCACATATCTCTGAAAGCGTAGTCCTTATAAAAATCGTAGTTTCTTAATACTTCATTAACTTTATATTGAATGAAGATATCGTGATATTTTTTTGGATAAGGACCCAAAAGTAAAATTTGAAAAATATCGACCAAAATCCGTCCAATAGTTTTTGAGTGATGCACGCACTATAACAGACCTCTCTCATTATATATTTACGTAGATAATAGATGAGCTTTAGTAAAATAAACATTGTTGAATTATTCTTCGTGCTAAATTATCAACACATACCAATTTTAATGATGAACGGTTAAACTGTGTAGAAGTTGATATACTGCAGCGCTACTAAAAGTGGGCAATCATACTAAAATGGATAACATAAAAAAATTCTCAAAAAATTTCATAATTATTTGACTAACGATTTTAGAGTTTATCATTCTGCGTTTCCATCGGTTGAGATCGTAAAGTTGAAGTTGTGAAGTCCGGCAAGGGAAACTTTAAAATATCGATAAGTAAAACCCTATAACAATAACGGTTTCTACGAATTAGCAGGTTAACCATTTCATTTATGTGCTAAACGTACGTGATATTTGCATATATTTAAAAGGATAGTTTTATAAATAATATTGTGGTAACCTTAGGAAATGCAAATCAATATTGAAATTCAAACAGAGCGTAAAGGAACAATGATAATGTCGTTCTCCTTAGAAATAAAAACTAAAAACCATAAATTCTAATTAGTGCACGTCGACTAAAACTGAATCGCTTAATTTATCTCTAAGACCTTGCAAAGTATTTAGAACGCACGGAATTACCATCTTTTTCATCGCGTTACAAAGGAAACCATTTTCCAGCACTTCAAAGGCTATATCTTCAACAATAACGTCTAAGTATTTGTCAGTGAGTATGACAAATTACCTACCGTGATTTTGTGTTTTGGTTACAAGGTGTATTGTTATATTATCACATCGGCGCGGCGGTGGTATGTTTTTCGTTATTTTGAGTGATCTCATTTGACGGGCGCGTATCTGTTTGAAAGCTGTATATTTTTAGATAATACAATTAACATAAAAAATATCGGGATCTAACTTATGCTCGCGGCTTCGTTCGTGGTAAAAAAAAATACAGCCAATTTATAATAGTGGTTTCTATTTCGGTTTTATGTAAGGTCATGTGAAACAATTGAGATATTATGTCAAAAAGAGGGGATGGCGTACTTAATTATCCGGTCAAATATGACTCAGATTCATAACCACTGTTAGAAACCAATTTTTAGTAATAGTTTTATGCACATAAGTATATTTTTTTTTATTATCAGGGCAAGACAACGTCTGCTAGGCCTGTTAGTGTATAAATAAAAATCAATCTTAGAATTGTATGTAAGCGAGTCACTTCCAAGTGGTTTTAATATTTTTTTTTGTATTAATTGTATTATTCCATTTGTTTATTCTTTTTTTTTGTTGGTCTTTTAATTGTCAGGGCAAGGTTTGTTTGAAAAAAATCTTGGGAAAGTCCTACAGAAAAGTAAAAACGTGATGATGATGATGAAGAACGTCAATGATACAGAAAACAACAATTGGGAAGTATTTAAAAATAATGACAGAATTGATATATTGATGTAAAAAGTTGTCTATTTTGTATACTTGCCATTTTATTATTACAAGCTTTTATTTAGCTTGCATTGGTTTGTTACTACGTTTAGGTCAAATTTTGCAAGCTGAATTAGAACCAGTTCCTTTAGACCTACCTACGACTTCACAATTTTCTATTTTTGTTCAGTTCTGATGACACCACACTAAAATGATGTAAAAATAAAATGGCGAATTCCAAAATGGCCGCCATACATACGCGATATAACTTTTTAGCACATTTGTATAAGCTTTTTTTATAAAATATCTTTCTAATATTATTTCTTTCATTACATACTGTCAAGAGAAGATTTGGTCTAATTTTCTTCACTAATATACCTATGTGAAGCCGGGGCGGACATTTCGTATTTATATAAAGAGTAAAATAAATCTAAATACAATCAAATACAATTACGCATAAACACTACGAGTATGCAATCATTTTAGCAATAGACTTTTAATTCCAGTAAATGGATACGTATCGATTTTTTTTCTTATTTGAATATGTCAACATGGAGTGTAGTTTCAAGTACAGCAAAAGAAAATATATAAATATCTTTTATAATATACATAGTTTTATTTTAAGGTGACTACGCTGTTGACCTGATGGGCCTTTTCAGCTTTACCAGAATTTTTGGGCGAGCTCAAAAACGCCTAAGTTGCCAAACCTCGCCTTGGGTTCTTGGAGTCAAGTGGGGATGAGATACTTGTACCTCGGCACCGCAGGGGGTGGACCCACAGGCTAATACAGTTCTCTCGTGGCGCCTTAGCCTGCCTCCCAAGACCGTCACTGCGTGGTGAAGAGCCACATCCTACATGAGGTGACCCTGTCTAGCAGAACACTACGGATCTAGGCTAGAGAGCCGGTAAACACTCCTAGGGCTCGGTTCCAGAACCGGGTCGGGGCGTATACCCCGGTAGACGGCGCCTGTCGCAGTACCCCTCTGCTCATCAGAGGGGACAGGGGATAGAGTAAGGTCGGGCCTGCTTCGGTTCACCCGTCAGAGGGTGGAGGGAGAAAACCTCCTTAAAAAGTTACCGTGGGAGAAAACCACGTTAAAAAGTTACAGACGGGTGTGCCTTCGGGCGGTGGGAGGGAGGAAACCTCGGTAAAAAGTCACCGTGGGAGAAAACCACGTAAAAAAGTTACGGGTGTTGAGGAGACAAACTCGGTAAGAAACAGACGGGAGGCCTTCGTGCGGAGAGAGGTAGAAAACCTCGTTAAAAAGTTACCGTGGGAGGAAACCACGTTAAAAAGTGACAGAGGGACGGCCTTTGGGCGGAGGGAGAGGGAGAAAACCTCATGAAAAAGTTACCGTGGGAGGAAACCACGTTAAAAAGTGACAGAGGGGAGGCCTTTGGGCGGAGGGAGAGGGAGAAACCTCATTAAAAAGTTCCTGTGGGAGGAAACCACATTAAAAAGTGACAGAGGGGTGGCCTTCGGGCGGAAGGAGAGGGAGAAAACCTCGTTAAAAAATCACCATGGTAAAAACCCACGTAAAAAAGTTACAGGTGGTGGTGGTTGGAGGGCGTGACCCCTTGACTGCCTAACCGGACCAAGGAGGAAAGGGGCTGGGGACCTAACTTTCCATTGCACATTGGTTCGGTAGACGGGTAGGCAGCTTGACCGGGCTGTCGTCGCGGTCAGGGCGTTCGCGCTGGGCCTTGTCGCCGGGGTGGCATGGTGCTTGCTTGCTTGTTCGCCACTCCATAGCGCGGCAGACGGTATCTCGTGAGTTTTTTTAGTCAGTAAGAGTCTGACACCCCACAGCTCTCCAGGGCTGTGGGTGTCCAAGGAAGGATTTCTTCCCACATTAAAAAAAAAGGGTTCTTGCCTCGATTGAAACGTCGCCACTGTTAAATCTCACTAAGCTAAGTTATACTAGTTCATATATATTTGAGTTAGTGAGGCACACATGTGTACCAGTACCATACCATGGAGGCTTGTAATACGATCTCCTATTAATATCATGATGTCATTTTGGATCATTAAATAATAATATCATATAATGCGACTACCTGGAAGGAAGGTAAGGAAATCATTAAGAAATGGACATTTTTAAGAGATACACTCGAATATTTAACATGGCAAAAACACTTGAATACTTGAGAAATAAGCTTTGATACAAAGAGACACTTTGAGATACAAGTGTCAGATTTAACAATTTAGCGACCTTGGTACATTTCGATGTAAGAGAGGGACGGATAATAAGTATAAAAAACATTTTTTCGTAGTGAACGCACGTCATAGGATCTGTACAATGTAACCTATTTTTATAAATGATCAAATTTGAATCGTCTATCGTGACCCGCCACTTCAGTATTATTGCTAAACATTATATGTATATTTATATTAATTAATTCCCACCCGCTTCGTTCGACTTTAAAAAAATGTCATAAGTTTCGTTCGAGAATCCAAAAAATAAATAGCCTAGAACCATCTACAAAATTCCTCATCGAATGGACATAACCATATAACGACACGTTCTGTAGTTTGACGCGATGTAGCCTCAAAGGAACTCTATTTTCATTATATGTATACATAAGAAATGGCCTACAGAGATTAATTAATACATCGTATTTTGCTATATAAATATTACTACTTAAAACATTAACACAGCGTGCATATTTTGGTAACTTGAACTAATGTCTACGTCTTATAATTTTTAAGACGTAAGATTGAAATTAATATTAAAAGCTAAGTGTCTGTAGATCTAAAATTAATTGACCTAGATAGTTTTTTGTACTAACACAATGATTATACAGTACCTGATGAAAAGTACAGTACAGTCCAAAATATGGTGACTATCGGTAGATTCCATTGTTTTCCGTCGACGTCATATCGGCTTGTAGAAATGTTTCTTGACAGACCTAATACAATAGGAGGGAGGGAACACTCTGGTTGAGAGGTGGTTTACGAACGTACCTTTACGTAAGTATTCAGAGTAGGTACGGCAAATAAGAATTTTCAACCTTCATTGTTCCTACTGAGATGATTCCTACTGTATACCTACCTATGCTTGCGCATATCTGCCTACATCTTCTTGGGGTGGAAAAGAGATTATAGGATGATTTTATTTTTCCATGATACAGACTGGCAAAATAAAGTCAGTGAGGCAATGTTCCTTCCAATCTAAACCGGTTCTAGGTCCTTATATGTTTAAATTTTCTAGATTTAATGCTGAATAAGTCTTGGTACTTATCCTATAATTGACTTAATCTACAGATAGGAGACTTTCTCCCGAATACTGAATACTTAAGTAGGCGAAGCACTATTTACAAAGTCCATGTCTTGATACTTGATAAAGCAAGTTGAACAATTCTAACTAGATTTAAAATCTTCGCGATGAATGGACTCGGACCACTTTTACTTAACAAAGCTTAAGTGATCTTAGCCTGGCACGAATGTCTGATATCGACAAAAAATTCGACATTTTGTCGTGACGGTAAAGCATCTTTTTTAAGGGTTCCAACATTTCAAGGGAATGAGACAGGATCAAAATACAAAAGAGCTTATCTGGGTCACCCGACATGTCGACGCCCGGTTGGACGCCCCAGATATCGCTAGATTGATGTGGTAGAAAGAAATCTGTAAATTTTACATTGTCCTTAATAGCTGTCTCGGTACATATCCTAGTACGAATGCATTCAGATTTTCGCTATATACATAGTGTTCTCTCATATCGAACGCCAATTTTGTGTGATTAAGTCTTATAGAAATAAAAGGAGATTTCTTAAGAGAATCTTGTTTTATTGAAAACATTCACTGAACTTGACAAGGGTACTAGACGTACAGCTTATAAATATATATATATATATATATAAATATCAATGTGTATTGGAAACATTATAGAGAAGTGTCTAATCATGTTACGAGGGTCCAGTAGCTTTTATTTGTTATCATAACTATTTGATAAGGGCCCGCGACGGCTGCTAATGGACCGGGCACTCTCCCACCCGATTCGATATCTGTCGTAAAGTAACAATCCAACTATATTCTAACATAAATATCAATACTGATGTTTATTTTTATGGCCTAATATTACCCAGGTAAATAGGAAATAATATGGACAATTTAATATGCATGCGTTATATATTTTCTTGTCACATTCATAACAATTAGTATGTCTTTTTAACATTGCTAAGGAAAAGAGAAACATGCAATCTGACTGTAAACAATACCGTTTATTTTGCTCTTTCTTCCTGTAGAGATAAAAAAGTGGGTGTGTGCTTATGACCATACGATAAAAGTAAAAACTTATAAATACATAGATGCTCATTCAAGTTTATAGTGATGTGTCAATGTTTGCATGTACATAATTAATAGTAATAATTAAATAGTAACTATATATACACTTGAAATACTTAATTGATTATAATTATACAAAATATACATAAATCAAAATGAAACATGGGTTCCTTTACATTTTACACACATTATCACAATGGCTTCCGAACCAATCAGAGCCTATATTTTAGTAGCGACGATAGAATTGCACAGTTTATTTTTCACCAAGACAGACCCTAGCAGATCTTAACGATGAACAATTGATTACGAACTAAATTGTTAGTTTATTATAATAATATATTTCTTATTAATAATGCAGTCATTGTTATACAGTAAACGTAATTGATTACGACGGAAGCCGAATATAAACGATTCAGTGCGTCACCGACCCGAGCGTGTTTGATATCGACTGGAGAGTAAGCCCGATTTAGCGACACTAACTCGAGCGTGACGTTTCACTTTTATTCACTGTTCAATGCGCCTAAAGAAGTTTTAATTGTGTTATATAATTTTAATATACAATTTAAATATATAATTGTTTATAAATATTACTTATGTACCTATCGAGTTCTACAATAACTGTTGACCATTGTCTCGACAAAATAAATATATTGTATAAATATGACCTCAATCGATGTCGTCGTTATATACGACGAAAATAAATAATATATTTTCCGATACGCGCTCAAATAAATTAAGATAATTATAATTAAAAGCACTTGAAATAATTCGGTAAGAGGTTAATGCAACAAACATATTAATGCATAAGAGATTAGAAACTACCATTAAAACTCCACTCAGTTACACTATGAATGGCACCACTATACTGGTCGGTACGGTGCGTTCGTGAGTACGTCTGGATTGAATTTAAAAAGTGCTTGAAATTTTATACACAGAGGCATTATTATTATTACCCAATAGATAGGTTATGGAATATCGATAGTAAGATCGTTTAGAAATCCCCCCAAAAAAAAAAAAACATAAATTCCATTTCCTTTTTTTCACAACCGATTTTAATATACAGAGAGAGACTTTTAAAAATTATTAAATATGAATTAAAATAATCAATAGCACGAAATTTAATTACTATTCGTAACGGCAGGCAGAGCCACGGGCATAAGTAATATTGTATAAATCCATGATCATTTATGAACCCGTATACAGACTCTTTGCTAAAGAACTTAATAGACTATGAATAAAAATAATTGAATAAAAAATATTGAAATGTGTTGTCGGAATTAACAATGTATTACATGTGTAGAACTCTATGACTGTAGAATGTCATCCTAACGCAGACTGGCTAAAACCTTTTAAATTCATTATAATATAAATCGAATACATACGAGTATGTCATTCGAACAATTGAAGTATATCTTGTAAACTAGATACTATAATAATTGGAATCAAAATCAATACAGTGTATTTTACACTACTCCGAGTTTAACTATTACGCTCTCCGAACTAACACTAGACACCTCGACACATGATTTTTTTTTATGACAGAAACAAAAGAATTTTGTTTTGTTGATAAATAAAAAAAAATAATCTAGACCTCGACAATAGTATCAAAAGTACAAAAAAATCCAGGATTTTATATACAGAAGTATGAAGATTAGAAGAAAATCTAATAATTTGCCATTCATAGTACAGACAAACTACGCGTAGTGTTACCAAAGAATGACTGTGTAATACAAACAATGCAATTATATTATAGTACATAATTTAGTTAAGGGTGTGTACTTCACGTGCGCACTGTATTATTATGTCATTAACTTGCAATATTGCCCACAGTTTTATGCCAACCATAGCTTTAAATAGACATGCCTAGCGTTTATGGAATACAAATTAAAAATGTCTACCTTACATTTTAAAAGCAGACGATATCAGACGATATTATTACCGAGAATACATAACAATAGTCGTGAGAGTTCCCAAAAATCTACCATTATTGTTTCGTAATAGAGTAACATATTGAAATAAAACAAAGTGTGAGGTTTTTTTTTTTCGAATTGACCTACACTATTAGGCGGTAAGGCCGTCCTAGTTTCACCGGACTACTAAGGGGAGCGCTTATACCACTCACCCGCGAAAGTGTGAGGAGTGTGGGTACAATGGAACTTTAATTCGTAATTTATTTTTTTATTTAGTCAATATCAATAATACTTATTCTAATTATAGTTTAACATTCATTTAACTTTACACTCTATATAATTTTTTCCCGGTAATTTGACTGCACGGAATTTAAATAATTACAGTTTATTATTAAGTTTCATTAATACATTTATAAAAACGTAAAGATGACTTAAAAAATCAATGTGAGGTCTGGAGTCTGAAAAAGGTACAAAGACCTGAACTACAGATCTCCAGATCCTTGTAAATTTAACAAACACTATATGAAATCGCAAACGATCTTGATACCGCAATGCAGACCTCAAACAATGACATCTAGCGTCGCATAAATGAAGCAATGTAGCAATTAACAATTGTCTTTATTAATACTGTTCAACTATTTTCACACATCTTTAGTGACAAAGGCGTTTTACATGAGTAATGGCGCCATAGGATTAACTCTTCAAAAAAAAGGTTTAAATCTTCACTCGCCACGGTTTATATATAAGTATTTCTACACACGTAGATAAGTAATGGTATGGAAGAAAAGTGAATGCTACCGTTAACATTATGAGGTCCTATATACATGAGGAAGAAATGCGCTGAGTGCCTCAGTATAATCCGTCGAAACGATAGCCGTAAGGCAATTGAAAATGATTTTATTATTAGCGTTAGGTGTGATAGTTAACTAGCTTTTGCTAGCAGCTTGGCTCGCTTTAATGTAGATTTTGTATATCCTCCGGGAAAATAGTACATTTCTTCTGGATAAAAAGTTCTCCATGTCATTTTCTGTACGCCTGACAACGTGTATGTAAAATTTTGAGTAGTTAAGGCGTTAAAGCGTAAGAAACAAACTCATAAATAAAATTAAATAAAAAGAAAAACGAAACGAAACAAAATAAAATAAATAAAAATTATGGGAAACTATGTTTATGAAATTGATAAACTCCTAACACTATTGTTTTGTCAAGGAGGTTTTTATACCATCTATATAACGCACTACGTAGTGCTAGAGCATATCAATTTTTATAACATTCAATCATCATAAGCCTGTAAGAGACCCACTGCTGGACATAGGCCTCTTCCCGAAGAAAGGTATGGGCATAATCACCACGTCAGCAATCCATACTTCTATATCTTCAACCCACTTACGCTGGTACTATAAGAACATTTCTCAGGTTCAAGTTTCCTCTCGATATTCTCCTTTACCGTCAGCAGAGCGTATTACCTATTTAAATTAGTAAACGCGAATTCCTGAAAAAATTATTGATACATGCCGGGGTTCGAACCTGTGGACATCGGAGATTCCACCGGTCAACCCACTAGACCACCACGACTTTCAATCGAACGCTATTAAATCGGTACTAGGTGTAAATATTTGCAACGGAGATTATTTATATAATGTCGATTTTGCTATAACCCAACTATATCTTACAATAAATATTAGAAAACGCGGGCAGAGCCGCGGCATAGTAGTAGTTCCTTCTAAATATGTAATAAGTGCCATTATGGAATTGACAAATATGCCACATCTTATAAAAAAAAAACAGCCCCCTTCTATATATATGAAATGAAAATATAAGTTGGTTAACGTCAAATCGTTCGGAATATTTCGTAGATGGTTGAGGGGTATTACTGGTTTTCTTGATTCCATTGACCTTTAATTCCTTTTTGTTTTTAAATTCAAAAGTTTATTTAATGCCCACCGAAGTGATCCGGTAACTGTTAGTCCATACTAAATTAAGTATAAAATTGAATAAAAAACTAAGTCGTATTTTCTAGTACGGTGTTTTTCAATCTTTTTCATGATACGACCTCTTTAGTATGTAAAATTATTTCACGACCCCCTATACTTCGCTGTTTCTAATCTGTATTTTTTATGTTACAAATATGAAATCCGTGCAATATTTTTTTATCTATTTTCATGGTTAGGTATTGGCGAAATACATAATTAATAATTAAGTCGGTGAATTTTGTTTTGTTTTTAATTACTGTATGAATGTCCTTTAATCAGACTTTCTTAATGAAAATAATTTTAGTTGAACCTTCCATTTTTCTTTCTTACTAAGGCTTCACGACCCTCTTATAGATTTTCTAGGACCCCACAGGGAGTCGTTGAAAAACAAGATTCGAGTACATCAATGGACGCCGCGTTTAGAGAAGAAAAAATTTTTTTTACTATTCGGATTCTACAATAAATGTTATTCTGTAGCTAATATAAAATACACACACACACATCATATCTAAAACATTATATTTATAGGAAATTATAACAATTGTATCATAAGCAAAAGCAGCCACGATTTTTTCCGGGAAATCGCGATGGCTTTTACTTAGCTTCGTTAAATAAACAATTGAAGACGGAGATATGCGTGTATTGTATGTTTTTCTTTTTCTGATAATAGTTATAATAGTTCTACCAATTCATCATGCTATCAATCGATTTTTTTTTCCACTTGAAACTAGCTAACACCTCCGACTTCGTTTGTCGTGAAAATGGTATTAATTGGTGGGAACTAAGTGTTGTATCTGGAATAAATATGGGATGTCTTTTATTCGTAATTGTAAATTTGTAACAACCCCATTTACTGATCTCAAGTTATTTATGTTACATGTTAATATTACGTTATATGTATACACGCTCGGTCTTATCACAAAAACAAAAATTAACACACGTTTAACACGAGTTTTACTAAACATTGTTTAAAATTTTAAACCTTGTTAAACACATGTTTAAAATACTTTATTACTAAACAGTGTCTAAGTGGTCCCTAGCTAAATGTCTGCCTTAAATTTTTGATGGTAGCAACTCTGAATAGCATTCATTCAATTCAATCTCAGCATTCAAAAACATTCCAATTTACAAATAATATTTTTGTTCGTTTCTTCATTAAGAATATTTTATTTTACGTAAAATTATTTATAATTATTGTGATATTTGGTTCAAAGAAAATTATATAATTATTAAAATAAGTAATATACAAGTTTAAAATATTACGCTAAGTGCGTAAAGTGGAACAACAGTATAATATCTGAATAAATACATTGTGAAATGTCAATAATGTTATATTATAGTGGTTATGATTTAGTATATATTTCTCAACACGGGTAAAAAGACACTCTTTTGTGATCAATCTACTTTTAAACAAGTGTTCGACGCGTATTTAACTTTTTTGTAATGGGTAACACTAAATATATTTACTATCTTAGATCACATCTCCATTAAACATCAGGTGAGATTGTGATCAATCACTATAACCAACAATATTATAAATAAATATAACAATATTAAAAAATAACACCATTTACCATATTATGACGCATCCTTTGTAAATCTTGTATGAAAATTTTGCGAGCATGACGCATTTTATCTAATTTTCGTATCGCCGTCGTATCGTTGCGTAAACGATATTATTAAAGTCGTGAGCGTGAACTTTGTTTTGACGTACGGCAACGCGTAATTAATGATAGTAGCTACTTCAGTCCTCGCGCAAACTTTTTGACCGCAATATACATATATTTAAGCGCAATATATATTCGCTATAAGCGCTGAATATATTCAGGAGTTAAATACAAAACAAAGGTGAAAAATATGTATTATTATTAGAATCTTAAATTAGTATTTCTTTATTCATGTCTCGATGTTACACATCAAAAAGCGGTCAAAAAGTTAGCGCGAGGACTGCAGTAGCAAAAAGATTGACAAGGACTTTAAGGGACTGTATTTAGAGAATATACGGTATAGATATTTTCCTACGATCAATCAAATCCTTCAAATGAAGCGTGAAGAGGCACTTTTGCACGTCGGCATGATGGCGACGATTGCTGCTGTTTTTGCACTGTACCGTACTTTCCATCGGGTATTGTACAGTCATTTTGCCGAAGTAGTATACAATAAAAAGATTTTAAACTTTAGAATCAAAAGACACTCTTCTTTTTCTTTTCACTTCTGAGATCTTATGTCTCCAAACTGACAGGGGGGGCTGAGGGCAGACACGATGCTTTTCCATCTCGTTCTGTCGATGCCTTCACGTTTCACCTCTCTCCAAGTAACATAAGTCCAATCTTAGAAGATTCTGCGAATAGAGATTTTCCCCAGGTCTGTCCAGGTCGACCACGTCTCCGCCTATTTAGGAATATGGCTGTTGTTCCTTTACAAAGTATGGCCGATCCAAGTTGCAGTGGTACTGATTGTTGAAGTATACATGTACCTTGGTGAACAGTCTATATTAGCAATTTGCATAATCAGTACGAATTAAAATTAATACCTTTATTATTATTTCATACAACATTCCTAACACAGAAGGCGTTGTAGTAGGCGAAACAAGATAGTTCCATCTCTTCCAATACAAATAAAATTATAGAGGTCTGCCGTTGTACGCATATCACTAAAAAACTACGGCACATATTTCGACCAACTTTTAGTCTTACTTCCTAGACACTTGGTTCGTATCTAAAAAAAAACTAGCTTCATTTAATTAAGTTATAAAAGTTTTAAGTAACGATTTTTATAAACACCTGCGTTAAACAATGTTTCTTGCCGTGGAGAAGTGGGGCATCCGGGTGCTTATTTTTAACCGACTTCAAAAAAGGAGGAGGTTATCAATTCGACTGTATTTTTTTTTATATTTGTTACCTCATAATTTTGGATTGGGTGAACCGATTTTGATGTTTTTTTTATTTGAAAGCTGGTGCTCCCCATGTTGTCCGATTTCAATTTGGTCCCTTCAGATATATTATTAGGTAGCGCATATATTAATATTCATTATTTAATTTGATTAATGAAATAGTTTAGTTATTTTTTTATTTTTAGTGCCTTCTTGTTTTCTTAGTGTTTCTTGGTATTGAAGTCAATTTATTTTTTTGTTGTAAATGTAATATTATTATTTTCTGTGTACATAAAAACTATTTTTAAGACAACAAATGACGCAATGTTGCGGGTTACAATTAATTTATATTATGTAAAACTTCGACAATCGTATGTTCCTATAACCTCCCTTAAACATTTATACCCTTTTTTTACTTATGGGAGCACCTGTATGATTCTTAGCTATAGTTCAAATCAATAGGTAGCGTAAAATTTTCAGCCTTCAAATTTTTCAATTTAATATTTATCCAGATCCTATACTACACGATATCCTATACTATACGCCTACTATCAAGTCTGCTATTTTCTCATAGATAAATAGCCAGATGCGCGACTGCTTTTTTTAATAGTGTGATATACTATAATACATCGAATTCGACAATTAAAATCATAGAAGTTTAATAATAACTATATTAAATGAAATAAATTCTAACAATAATTAATAACAATATGGACCATTTAACGATAGTGCGTAAACCACAAAACCGAGAAGAGAGACGATAAAATATCACAATACACTTGTTTATAGAAAACATTACGGAAATACCAATGAATCTGAAATAATAATATTAATGTGACCTCATGTTTTCATGAATAATTAAGTTTAAAACCAAGAATAAACACATTAATAACTTCGCTATATTTCTACATGTATTATAGGATATATAAGAAAAATAAATTGACCAATTATTTCAGCATTTTCATTGGAAATCACAATTTAAATTAAATAATACTAAATAGTTATTATAATATAACATTATTTTTCTTTTGTCATATTTTCTTCAAAGAAATATATATATATATACGAGGTGTGTTCAAAAAGTATCGCGAATTTTGAATTTTCTCGGGTTACGTATATTCGAATTTCGAATTTTTTGTGGCGTTATGTTGGTACTCATGTCTCTCACTTATGCCGACAAGCTCGGCCATTTTGAATGTTCATTTAATTGTTGACAGCTGCTTTGCTTGCACGTGTTTTGGATCGTCTTCGATTATTACCTATTCAAAAAAATGGATCAAAGAACCTGTATCAAATTTTGTGTGAAAAACGAAATTAAGTGCGCGGATGCATTCCGAATGTTGACTGTGGCATACGGAGAAGCTACCTTGGACCGAAGCAACGTTTATCGGTGGTACAAAATGTTCTCAGAAGGCCGAGAAGATGTGAACGACGAAGAGCGTGCCGGACGCCCGAGCACTTCAACAACAGAGGAAAAAATTAATGAAGTGGAGAAAATGGTATTGGCCAATCGTCGAATCACCGTTAGAGAAGTTGCTGAGGACCTAAACATATCGATTGGCTCGTGCCATTCGATTTTTATCAATGATTTGGGCATGAGACGGGTCGCCGCGAAATTCGTACCAAAATTGCTCAATTGTGACCAAAAACATGAGATGTTAAACTCTGTCCGCGACGACCCAAATTTGCTCCAGAGGGTCATAACTGGTGACGAATCGTGGGTTTATGGTTATGACGTGGAAACCAAAGCTCAATCATCTCAATGGAAGCTGCCGCACGAACCAAGACCGAAAAAAGCGCGCCAAGTTCGATCGAATGTGAAAGTTTTGCTGACAGTTTTCTTTGATTGCAGGGGCGTGGTGCATCATGAGTTCTTGCCACAGGGAAGAACGGTCAATAAGGAATATTACCTGCAAGTTATGCGCAATTTGCGCGAAGCAATCCGCCAGAAACGCCCGGATTTGTGGAAGAACAAAAATTGGCTTTTGCACCACGATAACGCCCCTGCTCACACATCGTTGCTTGTGCGCGACTTTTTGGCCAAAAACAACACACTAATGATGCCGCAGCCACCGTATTCCCCAGATCTGGCCCCCTGTGACTTTTTCTTGTTCCCTAAACTGAAGAGGCCCATGAAAGGACGACGTTACGCTTCTCTTGACGAGATAAAGACGGCATCGAAGGAGGAGCTGAACAAGATAAAAAAAAATGATGTGCTTCGAAGATTGGAAAAACCGTTGGCACAAGTGTATAATATCTCATGGGGATTACTTTGAAGGGGACAAAATAGATATTCATGAATAAATAAATAATTTTTGAAAAAACACAAAATTCGCGATACTTTTTGAACACAAGTTGTATATATATATATCAGTCCCATCTATTCAAGAGGATTCGTAACCGTAAGTAACATTTTGACATCATCCGAAGACCGTTATGCCAAATACTCAAAACAGATTGTATTTTGATGGCTTAAAGCAGTTATATAGTTTTTTATATAAATAATTTTATTATTATTTTTTTTTTTTTGGCTCCGTCGCGGTTTGTGCACTAGCCAGCGTCAAGTAACAAATTTTGTCAAGTGTTTTGCGATAATTATAATGTTCTAACAAGATGGTGGTATCCTTGTTAGAACTTTCCATGGAGTTTTGGTGGCATCTCAGAATGCATGCTCCGTGATATTATTTCCCATCCACTTCACTTGTGCCTAATAACCGAACTATATTACGTAAAACACCACCAATATTACAAAATATAGAGTCTAATAACACAAGATTATGAATAAAATATAAAAACCACTACATGACAGACTAAGATCCCGCCAAAAACTCATAAATAATTTTAAATAGAATACAGCTTGAATACATAATTAAAGTGACCAACATACTATTTTTATACTTAACTAGTTACAGGTATATAATAATTTGTTAATCTATGCTTCATTCGTTCCATTTATTATCGACTCTTTGAGTAGTGTTCTCAGTACTCTCCGCCATTAAGCGGAGTCAAAATTTTTTAAACATTTTTAGACGATTAGATGATACGCATTTATTTCTCTTACGCAACCATTTTTAGACCTTACGTCATCGTTGCGTAATTAAAATTAATTCCTAATAACATTGCATACTAAGGTCACTTTTTAATAGCTCACGAAAAATACGATCCCGCACACACGTCGCGTTGTCTCTGGTAGCAACTCGAGCCTAGGTTTGTCTCTCTGTGTGGAGCTCTCGAGTACGTTACTCGTGCGAATACAGTGACCCACACTAGTTTTACACATACACAGATCACCTCACACACGTGCACACATAGGTACACATAGTGGTTGGGTTGTTTTTGGTGGTAGTAACACATAGTGGTAAGTAACACAATTTAGTAGTCAGATATAAAATACACGTATGCATTCGTGAAACATACATTGTTACCGATGTATTTTTCACCAATTGTATGAGGTAGATAGCTTAGTCAGATCGGGAAACTCGGCGACAGTTCAAGCCGAGGCGCACCGAGTGCCCTTGCGCTGATCGCCTAAACAAATCGGGTGAGTGCCATAAGCGCTCCCCTTCGTAGTCCGGTGAATCTGTAGAGGTACCAGGGTCAACAGGATATGTCAGATCGAAAAAAAAATGCTCACTGGTTATTAAGCTTCATTTTCAATGTGTATAGATAGATATCCATGACTGCTTAGAATTTCTTGATAAAAAGAATAGTTGCCTTTAAGGATTGTGGTATTTGCAAGTCGGTGTGGTACCTGTGAAGGTTATCGCCGTCTACATAAATTTTCCGAGAGATTTTTCTATATACGTTTATATATCAAACCTATACATATAAATAAAACTGAACTGTCTGTTGTTTGTGCGGCCTTATCTCTTTAACGGTTGAAATTATTTTGACAAGAATTTTACTGAAAAGACTTATCTAAATAATATTTAGACTTCATAGTCATGACTCTTTTCGATAGGGATTCAGCAGTAATAATAAAATGTAACACGTTAAAAGTACATTAAAAAAGGTAGCCTACACTGACCGACACAAAAATAAGTAATTTCACAAGAAACAATAAAACCATTTCCAGAAGAACGAAATCTCCGGGTTCAGATAGCTATATATAAGCTAATAATAAAAATATTAAAAAAAAACCGCTTCATTAAAAACCTCATTTATCATTAAAAAAATGTATATAAAAACGAAAATAAGCAATTTCTACGGCGGATAATTTAATCGCATGTCTACACTAAAACATGAAGCGATGAATAATTGAGCGCGCAAACTGACATCAGCCATCTGTTTAACCGGAACCCTACAACCCGGTGATTTATTATCGAATACTTTTTTTTTCATACCTCCTTTTATTAGCACTCCACTGGAACGGTCAATTTGTGTAAATTTGTTATTTTTTTTTTCCTATTTTATCGCTTGAGATTATCTCGCCACTTTGTAATTAAATGTTTTACGATGACACAACACGGACAAATTTATTGATGATCTTGGGCTGTCGAATTCAAAGAAAAACGGGACATTTAACGCTCGCATCCGTCTGCAATTGCGTAACTGAGAAGAATTCTATCAAAGCTTTGTGAATAATAAGAGACGTTGGAAACGGTCTCGCCTACGTAACAGCCCATAAATATATTTGTCATAACAGGAATGTGCATTCAGAAATTGATCTCGTGGGACATATCGGAGGATTTGACATGTTTTCAGAAAGGCATATTAATTATTATTACTATAAACAATTAAGTACCCATGTGTGTGCGCGCGTCTGTGTGTGTGTGTGTGTGTGTGTGTGGTGTGTGTGCGTGTGTGTGTGTGCGTGTGTGTGTGCGCGCGTGTGCGCACGCGTGTGTGTGTGTGTGTGTGTGCATGCGTGTGTGCGTGTTTGTGTGTGTGTGTGTGTGTCTCTCTGTGCGTGTGTGTTCTTGCCGTGGAGGAGTGGGGGCAAGCAGAGTCGTCCTTATATTTTTCCCACTGTACATAAAATACGTTATTATAATAATAATAATAAGTGACTAAGATGAAGTCGCAGACGCAGCTAGTAACGAGGTTACAGTTCCCCGAGATGTCCCCTGAATACGCTCTTATGTTGTAGAGCTAGAAATTTTGCGTGCGGATGAATTTTCGTGGGACTCGCATGTCTCAGTTACTAGCGAGTATTTTTATTATGAGTCATATTGTTGGCAAGCACTTTGTAGAACGTTAGTTTTGATTCAATATTATTATGCTCCTCTATTTTAGTTTATTTTGTACTTTCGTATCTAATATTATATAAGATGATGAGCAAAAATTAGCCACTCGAATAGTCTATCAAGTAAACAAATATCATAGTTTAATTTGTCAATAGCTCGATTCAGGTCCTTATCCGCGTGTTACAATTTCTACTGTCGCCCTTCGTGATACAATATGTGTAAAAATCAATTCATTATCTTAATCCAAATTCTAAAATGTTAAACATTCAACCTCGTGGAATCGACTCCCAGCGGCGGTGTGTTCAAACATTTACGAGTTACTAACCTTTAGGAAACTAGCGTATACTTTGTTAAAAGGCCGGCAACGCATTTGCGACTCCCCTGGTGTTGCTAGTGTTTATGAACGGCTGTGATCACTTACCATCAGGAGACCACCTGTGCGTTTGCCCCCTATAATATATTAAAAAAGACATTCCACCATAAACACCATTTTTATTTTTCTATGCCCTAATTAGAAGCAGCATACCTTATCTCACAAGAGACAACTCTGACCCATGGCAAGAATTAGGAAGGAGCGAGATCCACCTATAATACTGCCAACGAAATCCACCTTCTGCAATAGCGAAAACGGTTAATACCGATATGGTTTTAAAGTGATAATATCAGACCATATACCAGTCACAACTAAACCTCAATAAGGCGACAATAATGCTGCATCTCTATACGTAATACTGCAATCGTCCCACGAAGTAAATAGAGAAGACTGCATGTTTTGTTTCTTTATTTTAACGAAATACTTAATAAGTAAGCTATGATTGCTTGTCTCTAATATATTATAGCAGTTCAGTGTGCGAGCATGGAACTGGGACTCATCAAGTCGCGCGCATCCCGAATAATAAGGTCATGCGTACGTTTGTAAATCAAATAATTAAAGGCTAAAATTATCATATATTTGTCTTTACCAATGTAGTAATACATAACACTTGGCAGCTGGAACAATCGTTGCATTGATCCCATGGTAAATCCGGCCCTGCCGTAAGTTCACTTCTTTTTTACTAGATTTTGTTTGCGGCTCGCGTTAATCTAGATTTTGAAAATAAAATGTAGTTTACAAAAAATCAATTTTTCTCACTCTTTATAAAATTAGTTTAGTCAACTCATTAATGAATTATTTATATAGTAAAAAAGTTACTGGTTACCACGAAGAGAGATGAAAGTTATGTAACTAGAATAGTTTTAATTATGAAGGTGTAGGGAACACGAAAAGGTATGGATAGATTGTGTGAAAAATGATACGTGTATAAAAGGTGTGAATACTGAGGTGACATCTGACAGGGGAGAGTGGAAAAGGAAAACATGTTGTGCCGACCCTACTTACTTGAGTAAGAAGATGATGATGATAAAGGAAGAATAGTTAAAGATAAGCCATATAGGTCGAAGGCGGTTATTATTTCTAGAATAATGAAAACGTACGAAGCATTAAAATATATAAAATACACATGTTTGTTGGAATGACTTACACGCTATACGTTTACATAAGACGACTGCGTCAGAAACGTTCACAAGGGAGTTAACGAACACCGTACAAAGTCGCAACTCAGTCGGATGAACGATGTGGAAACACACGGAAGAGCACACAAGCTCTAAATATTATATATAAGACTAAATTATTTATATCGTTAACAAATGTAAGATATGTCTATGTAATTGATTTCTGTGTCAGATTTCATTAGAACTCATACAGCCGTTTGGGAGTGGTCGATGAATAAACACTAGGGTATAGTTACCGTTGTATCAACTATGTAAATGATACCGAGTTACAAAGTTACAGGGCCTCGATAAGTGTAAGCAAAAAACTGTGTAATGTTTCCTTAACTTCTTGTTACGAAGAGTCTCGTAATTTATTAACAATGAAAATATGAAAATATTTCTATCAACCTCAACCTCTTGTTAAGATGAGGCTCGTAACTTATCAACATTGAAATTATGAAAATAACGATAGTGTTTCTAGGTCCTAGTGACTCCTAAGTTACACGTCGTGGAATGCAAGATATAATTCAATAATAGGAATCCCCTCTCCGCTATCAAAATTTGTGCAGCGGTCCTTTTAAAAATAAATAAATTCTCTATTCCATTTAGGCCCTGAGAAGGCACTTACAAACGTCAAAACTACCTTTGGTTTGAATAACAACCCAGCCATCAAAATACAAAAACTCTGTATTCAATTTAGACCCTGAGAAAGGGGGCTTACAAACATAAAAACTACCTTTGGTTTGAAAAACAACCCAGCCATCGAAAATCAAAATACAAAAATTCGCTATTCAATTTGGAACCTGGGAAGGCACTTACAAACATCAAACTACCTTTGGTTTGAAAAACAACCCAGCCATTAAAAATCAAAATATAAAAATTCTGTATTCAATTTAGACCCTGAGAAGGGAGGCTTACAAACATAAAAACTACCTTTGGTTTGAAAAACAACCCAGCCATTAAAAATCAAAATATAAAAATTCTGTATTCAATTTAGACCCTGAGAAGGGAGGCTTATAAACATAAAAACTACCTTTGGTTTGAAAAACAACTTAGCCATCGAAAATCAAAATACAAAAATTCGCTATTCAATTTGGAACCTGGGAAGGCACTTACAAACATCAAACTACCTTTGGTTTGAAAAACAACCCAGCCATCGAGAAGAAACAGTTAGGTACTCGAGCGGGTTTATATTTTTGTTGTACATATTTCTGTAACAATGTATTACGGTTATAATCGTTTTTAACGGATGTTCAGAGCAAGGTGTTATCTCCAAACATCACCATTATATCCAATCCAAATTTTATCCTGCAATCGGCTGGACTCATTGGCACTGCGTCGGGACATCGCGTCTCTTTACGTCCTTTATCGCATCTACCATGGTGAATGTTCCGAGGAGTTGTTTGGACTGATACCCAACTCTGCATTCCACTATCGTACAACCCGCCTGAAAATCAAATTTCATTCACACCCCCTCGATGAGTGGAGGTCTTCTACGGTGAGGTCTTCAAGATCATTTCTGCCTCGAACTTCGACCTTGTGGAATCGACTCCCAGCGGCGGTGTTTCCAAATCATTACGAGTTACAAACCTTTAAGAAATTAGCCTACACTTCTTTAAAAGGCCGGCAATGCACTTGCAACTCTCCTGGTGTTGCTAGTGTCTATGGACGGCGGTGATCACTTACCATCAGGTGACCCACCTGTTCGTTTGTCCCTTATAATATAAAAAAAAACCGTACGACATTAAAACCCGCTGGAGATGGAGTTTGAACCTACTATCCGGCAAATCGATAATGTACTTTGGAACTTTGTTGTAGAATCTATTTTTTTTTTACATTTTACATTTAATATATTTATTAGACCTCACATTTAGATTTACATTCTTAATGCTATACAGTATTTTAATGAACAAAAGGAAAAGTATAAATTTTATAAAAAGTAAAGATGACGTATAAAACTCTATGTGATGTCTGGAGTCTGAAAGAGGTACGAAGACTTTAATAACAAAACCTAATACTAAAATAAGCTTACAAAATCTATCATTATTATAATTCTAAAGGGTTATGCGAGCCTCAGTCCTGTATCAGTGCGACCAATATGAGTTATTGTGATCGCCAAACATTGTTAAATCTCCTTACCTAGTTCTATAGCATTTATATACCGCAGGACCTCTTTTGTCAAGAGCACCTGTACCTCATCCGGGAGCAATACGTGACTGCTGAGAATCCGGTTGCGTGGATCATGCATGGATCGATTGTGGGGTGCTTTTTTTTTATCAAATCAAATTTTATCATTTATATTTCCCCCATATAACTCTGGAAGTTAAAGTGGCCACTGTTTATTTTAGTTTGTTTCATTTAATACTGCTTATCCTCCATAAAATAGCCTGTAGCGTATATAATGCTCAAAAAAAAACTACCTATATTTTTGTAAAAATCTTTTATTCTTTTTCGCTTTTTTATTTCGATTTATTAAAATCAGTTTAGAAATTTCAGAGATCAGCGCAGACTAATAAATAACAGACATTTGAAAGTTATTTATTATATAATAATTATAAACAGTTGCTTTATCGTCACTACTATTGTTAGTATAACGAAAACAAATAAACATAATTCTGTCTGCACTTATCTACGTTTGATAAACCGAACGTTAAACTACAAATAATGTAATACTTTGTTTCCCGTATTCGTTATATTTGTTTATTAACACTAATGAGATTTAAAAATAAATTAATTTCACTTTAGTCGTTTATACTCCGTTATGCAGTTGCTAGGCGCGCCAGCTGTTACGCGGAGTGCACGACACGACGACGCGGTGCGACGCGACGCGACGTTACGTGCGGAATACAAAACGTGTCAAAACACAAAAGCATTGTGGTGACACTCTGCATTACATTTCTTTTCCAGACACGAGGAGACGCGTGGCGGCTCTATAAGCGATATACATCCTGTTATTCATACAAACTAGAAAGTTTGTGAGGATGGATGTTTGTCACTTTTTCACGCAAAAACTACTCAACAGATTCTGAAGTTACTTCACAGTAATATAGTTTACCGACCCGACCTTGATGGTTCATCTTTTTTAAGGTTTTCCCTTCTAACACGCTTTTTTTCTAGTCTACGCGATCGAAACCGCGTGTACAATTAGTAACTTTATAAAATACGATTACGTTACAGCCAGGTGCAGCAGTCACATTCGGTTATATTAGATGTAACACTTATTTAAATATGTATCTGTGTCACTCGCAACACATGTGTCCCTGTGTCACATATGTGTCTATTTAATCACTCGTTCAACTTATACTGAATCGTTTTTAAAACAACGATGCCTTTACGGAAGATTCAGAAACAATGTCCATGGATGTTTATGCAAGTCCCGTAATAACCTCGAGGCTTCAGTGAGAGTTGATGATTGAAGTTCATTATGATGAAACTATAGAATGGTGGTGGAGCCTTTCCACATACCCGGATCCCAAAGCTATTATCATCTATATAAATACAAATTATTTAAAGAATGTATGTACCACACCCGATCCGCTCAGGTCTGCCTCAAGGGTCTATTCTCGCGCCTTCATTATTTAATTTATTCATCACTGACCTATCTCGATCCCCGGAAGTCGAGATAGGATTATAAACTGATGATACACTCATTTGTGCCTCAGACAGCCATAGAATCAATCATAGAGGCCGCATCCAACGGCTTGTTCGTTATCTCGGCAAATTGTATTTTAGATGGTGAGTCGAAATCAATCCTGATAAGAGTTCTGCGATACTCTTCGATGCTTGTAAAGACCTTTATAAACTCAAGCCTCTTAGACTATACAGAGTTCCTATTCCTTGAGCCTCCCACTGTGGCATCCACTGATATGCTCCAATAGCAAAATGTACCCCAGATATAAGCTCATGCTTTATAAGACACAACTCCGTTCCGTTCTGACACAGAGTTGTCCAATATTCGCTCATTCCCTCATTAGGACTCCTCTTCGTAAGGTGCAGATCTTACATGATCTTTTCTTACGGAAGGCGACCGGTACCCCACGGTATATCCGGAAAAACTACCTTCATAAGAACTTGAATTTTCCGTCATTCTGGGCATACGTAAAGTCGCTCGCGACCAGTTATTTCGCAAAAACCGCGGATCATACCAGCCCATCATGATGCATGTAAACGCATCACTTCAGAACGGTTTGCACCTATTTGGATACTCCTTTATAGGTTGTGTTTGTAATTGTCAGGACAAGACAATTGTCACTTAAGGAGTTATTTCGTGAGTAAGTCTTAAGGTGTTACCGTCTAAAGTTAAATTTAATTAAGATTATAATGTGGATAAAACTAAAATTATTTAAAAAATACGCTAAGAATAACGTTACAAGAAAAAGATTAGCTAATTGTAGAAGACATTAAATTTATAAAACGAACAAGCGCTAATGATAGATAATTGTATAATTGAAAAAAAGATTGAACCAGCAAAGGCATGGTTAAGGAGAAAATACAGATATAATGTTTTGCGTAACATCCCCTAGTTTCATATCATCAGTTTAAATATAGAATGTTCGAACCGACCAACAACATTAAACACATTAACCGCAGTGTAACGAGGATAGAAAAACACATGAATCATAAACAACAGCATTATTTAAATTGATAGACCTATTCCAAAGTTGAGGCTTTAAATAACCGACTTTCTCTAAGTATTAATAGCCATAGACTTTCCATTGCTATTTTGATTTGGGAGTGCGTTCCTTGTTTCAACTAAATAATAAAGAATACAGAGGAGTTTTTACTGAGATCTTAGTCCGTTATTTATATTTTATTTATAAGTAGCAGACCCGGCGGACGTTGTCCTGCCCTGATAATAAAAAATATATACTTATGTGCATGAAATGCTTAAGGTAACTAATGTATTCTATTTGATAAGGATTAATACTGTATTCGTCTAAATAACCTTCCAACTACCTCATTGTATGTGACTATGTTTTTAGAAGATAGACGGGTATAGTAAGCTATCCTTAAAAGATAGGTATATGCTATCGCAGACTTTTTTGTAGACAACGGCAACGCATCTGTGATACCTCTGGTGTCGCAGGTGTCTATGGGCGGCGGTGATTACTTACCATTAGGTAACCCATTTGTTCGTTTGCCTCCAATCACATAAAAAATAAAATAAAAAAAAATCTATAAAAGAGGAATATCTCACTATGCAATGTTTTGTTATATCTCAAAAGAATTAGGCAGCGTTTTCGATAAAATCTCCCAAGCGGCTTGACTTTTTCCAGCACTTCCAACAATTATCGTTATATTTCAATCAATTTACACAAAACCTTGACAAATTATACACCTAAACCTTCCTCATGGCTTAATCTATCTATTGGTAAACTTTTTTTTCTTTTTTTCGAACTGACATACTCTGTTGGCTCTTTTGGCCTCTACAGATTCACCGGACTACACCTATTGGTGAACATTACGATCTGTTCAGTAGTTTTCGAGTTTATTGCTAACATATAGACAGACAAACGCGGCGGACGACTTTGGTTTATATATATATATTAATATTTGTGACATATTACGTAATATACTTCGGTTATTACGCATAAGTGAAATGAATTAGAAATATTATCATCGAACGTGTATTCTGAGAATTCACAGGAATTCTCTAGAACATTCTATAACACGGGAGCCACCGCCTTGCTGTAAGAGGAAAACTGACGTCATAAAATACTTTATAATAATCACACACGTGATAATAGCATTAATAAAGTTATTATAACATTGTAAACGAGAGAGTTTCTTACACTATCACGCAAAAACTACTGAACGGATGTTAATTACTTTTTACAATAATATAGCTTACGCGTCAGAATAACACTTTGACTATAATGTACATAGGTATTGTTTAAATTACCCAAAATATAAGGATAAATATCGAGTAAGTTGGAAAAAATTTTACCATCTGTGAGCTCTCTTAGCGTACTCACACGCATACGGCTGCTAGTACTTCCATAAGGAGGATCGGTTGCTAATGTAATAAAATAAGAAGAATAACCTTCTTATGAAATATTATGTGTTTTTTTTTTAGTTGTTTATATTAACATAATATTTATTTTCACAGGTACAGTAGCACAATTTTAAACAGTAATTAATGACTGTTCATTTTATAACACACAGTTTTAATATATTTTTGATTTATAGTATAAAAACGTTCAATATAAATAAATGTATAACATAGAAAACAACAGTAACAGATAAGAATTTATATTTAATATTGGAAAACAATATGTCCGATCCTATTTTGTGCTACAAGGTAAATCAAATAATCTAAATATATAATAAAAATGAAGTGTTTGTATGTAATATCAAAATATCAAATAAAAAAAAACACAATTTTAAAAATTTTTGTCTGTCTGTCTGTCTGTCTGTTTGTTCCGGGTAATCTCCGAAACGGCTGGACCGATTTTGACAGAAGATTCACTGACGGATAGTTACAATTCTATACTAGATAATACTAGAAGGTGGTAGAGCTACGCTGAAGCTATTACTGGTTTCAGCATGAATGGGTCGGCTCGCCCGGGGTAGTACCACCCTCTCACAGAAAACCGACGTGAAGTAACAGTGCTTGCACTGTTGCGTTTCGTTCGGTCAGTGAGAGCGCCGGAGGCCCACATATTTAAAAGGCCGGCAACGCACTTGCGATTCCCCTGGTGTTGCTAGTGTCTATGGACGGCGGTGATCACTTACCATCAGGTGACCCACCTGTTCGTTTGCCCCCTATAATATAAAAAAAAAAAAAAAAAAAAAAAAAAACAATTACATCGGGTGACATAGGTGACTTTATTTTAGACTAGCTGTCATCCGTGTCTTCGTCCGTAGTAATTGAGTCACAAAACAATTGGACCATTTTTCACGGAACTTTCACTATAAGATAGCTAATCTTATAAGAAGTAATTTACAATTATAAAAAAAACGCACGTGGAGCTACCGGCAACAACAAGTAAAAAATAAAAAGCTTCTTGGACGCCAGTCGTATCAAATGTTAATATCACTCGGCTATTATGTTTACTTATTCAAAATCCAGAGGTCCGGTCGGGTAAATGCTATGTTACTCTCCATCTTTTTCCCCTTTAAATTGATTTTATAAATACTATATTTGGAGCATGACAATTAAGTTGTGTGAGACGAGAGAGTGCATTAAAATTGGAATACACTGAAATATCATTTTCATATACAGACCTCGTAATGCACTTGTAGTAGTCCTACTATGGGACCAAGGTCGCGCGTTTTATCCCGAACATGACTGCCTTTTTTTGAATAATTTACAGTTCTGTATTATATATATATATATATATATATATATACGTAAGTATATCAACTGTCTACTTACCATAATACGAATTATGCTTATATTGAAATTATGTCAACATATGTACTATATGTTTTAAATGGTTTTAATGATCCAAAATAATATATTTTACGTAGTAATTTTGTAGTAATATAGAGATATGTTTTTTAACATTCGTTTATAATCATATATTTATTATTATCCATATCTATATATAAATTCGTCTTATGTCTACCAACTATTATCAAAATCTATTTAAATATAAGTATTTAAATATAAAATTGAGATATAGATTTGAGAATTTTCTTTCTTTATTGATTACGGTTACAAATTACCAATCTTTTTTCCTCAAAACACGCCTATAATATCCGGTTCATAATCAATCCTGAAGCAGTTAAAAAAAACCTTCATTTAACGTTTACAAAAAATTTAAATATTCCTATAAAATTTACGATTACACTAGCAACACTCTCAGAAAACGATCGTGCTTGTACTTACGATTAAGATTTATTGTAATTTTTTTACGAGTATTAAGAAAATTAGTAATAAGTTGGGCTTAAATAACTTGTATCCATTAACCTTGATAAATTTAAAAGAACTACTGTAATTAACAAGAATAAATATGTATCTTTATTCTGAAAAGTGGATAACTACATATATAAAATTACATTTATGACATTGAATTTGTTATATACCCTTATGTTGCTTAAAATTTTGAGATTAGTCTAAACAGGCTCAGTTTCACAAATTGCTTTCTTTGGAGTTAACTAAAAACTGTCTAATCTTTGGCTTAAGAATGAGTTAAGGTAGAATACAAAAAAAATACAAAAATAAGACTAAGAAGATGATCCACGATGATCAAAAACATCCCTTTAACTGCGCATCACAAATTACCCAACGATTTTGAGACTACTCTTGACCCGCGATAAGGCCCGACTAAGTGCTCCACAACTCGTTATCGTTATTTATCACTGTGATAACGGACGCTGATGAGACCGCTTATCATGCATTGTGTTAAAGCTTATTACTCCTGTCGGGTACGTACGTGTTCTGATTTTAGAATGTTTATAACGCTATTGATTATTACCGTTCTGATATATTTACTAAATTATACCTGGCAGTTTTACTGAATGAATGTTTATTTTTTATCCGTACTAATATATCGCGAATGCGAAAGTAGTAAGTCTGTTTGTATGTCTATTTGTGACGCCTCCACGCCTATTCTACTTAACCAGTCATCATGAATATTTTCCATAGATTTTGTAGGAAAAGATATAGCCTACCTGTCAGCCAGAAAAATGCACTGTTCCCGAGGGTTGGATCAAATCAAAATTAACCCGAGCGAAACCACGAGCAAAAGCTAGTTGTATATAAAGTAATTTAACTTGAGCGAAGCCGCGGGCTAAAGCTTGTATACATATTATAAAACAAAGTAGTCCGTCGCGTCTATGTGTCTGGATGTTCGCAATAAACTCAAAAACTACTGAACGGATTGTAATGCGGTCTTCACCAATAGATAGGGTAATTCACGGGGAAGATTTAAGTATATAATTTGTGTAAGTTTTTTGTTAATTGGTTGAAATATAATGATAATTGTTCAAAGAATCGGAAAAAGTCAAGCCGCCTTAAGCGTTTCATGCACATAAGTATATATTTTTTTATTATCAGGGCAGGACGACGTCCGCCGGGCCTGCTAGTAATTGTATATTTACACCGTGTTATGACGTAGCCTGTTGACATGATTATGTTTACTATACAAATTAACAGTTAGGTGAATAAATGATAGAAGAAATAATAATAATACAACTTTTACGAGTCCCACAGCTGGAAAAAAGGTGTCTTCCCAGGAGAAGCTACGAACATAATTATTACCTTTACCATGCTAGCACCACCCGAAGACGCATTAACAATTTGAAATTCCATTGGTACTACAAGAACATAGCTTTAGCTTCCCTCCCAAAAGTTTCTTTCACCGCCAGTGTTATCAATTTCAATTAAAACATTTACGCGAATTCCGAAAAATTCATTGGTAAATATATCTTCGAATGTCCGGAATATGAATCGATATTCCGCCAGTCAAACGACTCGGCCACCACGACTTACATCAACAAATATATACATTTACAGAACTAAGAACTTTGTAAACAGGAGACAATGACTCATTGAGTGACATTTAAAGCTCTTTAGATCTTCCTTGAACTCTGGCAGACTGCAATCCGTAAATATATAGATAAATACACATCACGAGTTTCAGATAATCGTACCAAAAACGTATGTACATACAAACGCTCGCCAAACAAACACTACAGTGCGTATTTGTACAGACAGATAAATTTTACGATAGATTTCGCTATTTACATTCATGAATCTTTTGCCTACTTGAACATTACTAAACTTTATTATCCTTTAATATTTCATATTTGTAACATATGAAATATTAAAATTTGTAATTTTATATAACAATCCAAAATTAAAATCCATATACAGTAAAAACTTTGTAATTAAGAACTAGATAAGCAAGAAAACAAACTCTATAAATGAAAGTATTGCAAAATCCCGTCCCGTTATTGTAACCCTCTAAGGCATGTTTCAGAGTACAGGCCGGTGCGGGTGATTGTGCGGACGCGTTTAGTTGAAATGTACATAGACGCCGCGCCGCTAGCATCACCCAGAGTACAGGCCGGTGCGGGTGATTATGCGGACGCGTTTAGTTGAAATGTACATAGACACCGCGCCGCTAGCATCACCCAGAGTACAGGCGGGTGCGGGTGATTGTGCGGATGCGTTTTGTTGAAATGTACATAGACGCCGCGCCGCTAGCATCACCCAGAGTACAGGCGGGTGCGGGTGATTGTGCGGATGCGTTTTGTTGAAATGTACATAGACGCCGCGCCGCTAGCATCACCCAGAGTACAGGCGGGTGCGGGTGATTGTGCGGATGCGTTTTGTTGAAATGTACATAGACGCCGCGCCGCTAGCATCACCCAGAGTACAGGCGGGTGCGGGTGATTGCGCGGACGTATTTAGTTGAAATGTACATAGACGCCGCGCGGCTAGCATCACACAGAGTACAGACGGGTGCAGGTGATTGTGCGGACGTATTTAGTTGAAATGTACCTAGACGCCGCGTCGCTAGCATCACTCAGAGTACAGGCGGGTGCGGGTGATTGTGCGGACGCATTTAGTTGAAATGTACCTAGACGTCGCGCGGCTAGCATCACTCAGAGTACAGGTGGGTGCGGGTGATTACGCGGACGTATTTAGTTGAAATGTACATAGACGCCGCGCGGCTAGCATCACACAGAGTACAGACGGGTGCAGGTGATTGTGCGGACGCATTTAGTTGAAATGTACCTAGACGTCGCGCGGCTAGCATCACTCAGAGTACAGGCAGGTGCGGGTGATTACGCGGACGTATTTAGTTGAAATGTACATAGACGCCGCGCGGCTAGCATCACACAGAGTACAGACGGGTGCAGGTGATTGTGCGGACGCATTTAGTTGAAATGTACCTAGACGTCGCGCGGCTAGCATCACTCAGAGTACAGGTGGGTGCGGGTGATTACGCGGACGTATTTAGTTGAAATGTACATAGACGCCGCGCGGCTAGCATCACACAGAGTACAGACGGGTGCAGGTGATTGTGCGGACGCATTTAGTTGAAATGTACCTAGACGCCGCGCCGCTAGCATCACTCAGAGTACAGGTGGGTGCGGGTGATTGCGCGGACGTATTTAGTTGAAATGTACACAGACGGTGTACCGCTAGCATCGACGCGTTTACCATCAAGTGATGCTAGGCGAGGCGTCTATATACATTTGAACTAAACGCGCCCGCGAAATAATCCGCACCCGCCTGCCCTTTGTAATAGGCCTAAAACTTCTACAAGCGACAGTAGAATATTTTTAACACCAGCTATTTATGAATCATTCATAAATTTCGTGGTACTAACTACATAACACGGTTTCTTATCATATTTTATTCAAAATAATTGTTGATAAAAGAATATATTAGATAAAATGTAGGAAATGTAGATACAGAAATACAGAAGAAAGTAACGGATTTCTTAAAGTAAATATTACTGTAAGTATTTTTGTTCTCTTTTTGTAAGCATCTTTGTATAAGTCTACTGAGTAATACCTATACAATACATACATATTTATATATATTATTTGTTGTATTTTTTAAACTTCTATAAGTGATAAAAGTCACTACTGTAACTATATAAGCGAAAACTTAGTTTAGTGAGAAGTTAAGCTAAAGACATTATTGCGGTCTATTGAAATCTCGGTTATCGAGGTGTGATGGTGTACGCTACCGGACAAACAGACATTATCCCGCCACGGACTTTACTGTCTTGAATTTAGAAAAAAAAATAATGTGAGGTTTTTTTCAAAGCCAGTAAACAGGCAGACGGCCCATCTGATGCTAAATGGTTACCCTTGCCTATGGGCAGCTGCAACACCAGGGGCAGCACTGTAGTGTTGCCGACCTCGAAGAGTATGTTTCAATCACTTTTCGAAGAGCCCTATGTCATAACGCTGAGGAGACACTGTACTGGGTAACCCATTCCACAAAGTTAGCGTGCAGATAATATAAAATATGCTATATATATAGAAGGTGCTGGGAGACTTCCCTATAACCCATAAAAATTGGTCAAGTTAAGGATAAGTATTACGAACATACGCACGCACATAGATAAATTGCTAGGTGGTAGAGCTACGCTGAAACTATTACTGGTTTCAGCACGAATGGGTCGGCTCGCCCGGGGTAGTACCACCCTCCCACGTAGCCTCTCACAGAAAGCCGACGTGAAGTAACAATGTTTGCACTGTTGCGTTTCGTTCGGCCAGTGAGAGCGCCGGAGGCCCACATATATTAAAAGGCCGGCAACGCACTTGCGACTCCCCTGGTGTTGCTAGTGTCTATGGACGGCGTTGATCACTTACCATCAGGTGACCCACCTGTTCGTTTGCCCCCTATAATATATAAAAAAACTGCAACACCGTTCGACCGATCATCACAAAAATTGCGACACCTCAATGTTTTCTCGTGTAAAAAGTTGTTCTGTTATCCATTTTATTATAACTCACCACTAGATGACGCCCGGCTATATTTTATTGTCACGAAAAAAGTCGCGGGCTAATTGCTTGTGACTAAATAAATAAAGACGGTCAGTGTTATCAATCAACTATCAAGCTATATCATCTAATCCAGGGCTGTCCAAACTACATGGGACCTAGGGCCAACAAAAATGACTCAATACATTGGGGGGCCGCAAAATATTTATAAAAATAAAATACAAGTATAATAAGTATAATTATTTTATTATCTACTTTTTCATTAATTTGTCTTTTAAAGTCGAGTTCTCGAGTGAATAGTGTTGTGTGCTGCATAATCGAATACATATCCAAAACATTTGAATTTCGTCGCAAGAAAAATAATTTACTCATTTAATGTATTTAAACAAAGAAGATAAAAAAGATTCTGCGGGCCACAATAATACATGCCGCGGGCCGTGGTTTGGACAGCCCTGATCTAATCAATATGGAGTATTTTGTTCTTCATTAATATAAACCTAAATAAAATCACTCAAAGATTACTTCGAAGTATTATGATAAACGAAATGTAAGAAAAAAAAAATTATTAGTTAATATCAAAATAACAATCTTAGGTAACAGCTCTGTTAAGGAAGTGAATCGTCAGTATGTCAACTGGCATGATGACGGAATGGTTAGCGGCCGACCTCGATCGTTGTTTGCTTTCCACAATAAATAACACTGGCAACGTATAGCCTGACGTAGGTGCCTCCGAATGACAACAAACTATAATCGTGTTCGATTAGGTTTTTCTCTCAAAGAACGTGAATATTATTATTACCCTTAATGACTTTTAAAGTGTCATCAGACGCGATAATATTTTGTAGGTTGTAGTAGACGATACGAAAGGGAATGTTTAAGTTGTTGTATTTTTATTCAAGGTATACAAAAGGACTGCACGGTGCCTAATTAATACTTAGTGATAATAAGAATGACGTATTCTAACTAGATTGAGGAATATTAAATATCACTAGAGTAAACGTAAATAAGTCGATTACAATTTAATCCATGAAAGATGAAAGCCAGGGATAGTGATCATCGACCTTCTGTTGTCGTTTTGACGTTCATAAGCTGCTTCTCAGGGTCTAAGTGAAATAAAGTATCTTTGATTTTATTACGCACTAGCTGTTGCCCGCAGCTCTGCATGCGTTTTTTAATTGTATTAAAGGAATTTAAATTGTGAGAGGAGGTAAAATTACAATTTACTTCTATAAGGCCTGTTAGTGAAAGTTTCGTGAAAAATGGTTCAAACGTTTTGGAGATAGTACTACAAACGAAGCCACGGATGACAGCTAGTCTAAAATAAAGTAGCCTATATCACCCGTTGTAATTTTAACTATACGTCAGTGAAATTTCTCTCAAAATCGGTCCAACCGTTTCGGAGATTACCCGGAACAAACAGACAAAGATTTTAAAAATTGTGTTTTTGTTATCAGTATCGTGTATCGTTCATATCCAATAAGTAAAAAAACGTTATTTTGATATTACATACAGACACTTCATTTTTATTATATGTATGTATATACGAGTAGATAATGGCTGATAGCTTGAACTAACTTTTTGATAAACAATCCACCTTCTACAAAGTAACCGCTGCACTTTTGTTCGAACCCTAATTTTTATATTCAATATTGATAAAATTGAAACCAAGCTCAGAGTTTTACGGAAATCAGTTTTAAACTAGCTTATTAAATAATCTATCAATGCTATAAAATGTTAGTGTAAAAGTGATGAAGTATTTATAGAGCTATGCTGTATTAATCGTTCTAAATTATCTAATACTAACGGCTCGCTCCGGCTTCGCCCGGGTATAATATATATAGCCTATGTCATTAATTGAAAAAATGATTAAAATCGATCCAGTAGTTTTGATTTATTCATTACTGCCCGTGGCCCGCACGCGTTAAATTTGGAGTTACCTCAAAAATAACAGTATTTCTCCACTATTTAATTGATGTTATTATACATATAAACGTTCCTCTTCAATCACTCTATCTATAAAAAAAACCGCATCAAAATCCGTCGCGTAGTTTTAAAGATTTAAACATACATAGGGATATAGGGACAGAGAAAGCGACTTTGTTTTATACTATGTAGTGATTCTTCACATTTTAAGTCAAACATGTTATGTTCACAATACAATCAAGTATATTTAGCTCGAATTGCAACAACAGTCAAACTTGCAAATAAGATGTAGCTTGATTGATTCATACGACGTCCACATCGCGGAAATCTTTTGTAGAGTTGTGAGATTAATGTTCTTGTCGTTGCTACTTTCGCGTATAAGAGATTATCTCGAATATCCCAGTCAGAGTCTTTAACTCTCTCTCTCTCTCTCTCTAACCTGGGTGTTTGCTAAACGGCTTTAATGTGTTAGCTATATATAAAAACGAGACGTCACTACATAGTTAATTTGACATCGTGATCGACTGCGCACAATTAAGTTGAAATGTGGAATTTATGTGTTAACAATATGTATAGTTGTTTCAAGGTTTAGGAACAAAAGAATAACGGCCGTATTCTTTGTACCTGTTCACGAATAGGATAATAAAAAAACTGGAATAGTTATAAAATTTATTTAACAGTGGCCCAGAAAGGCCAACCTGTGATTCGACAGTCAACAACTTATGACTCGACATTCAAACTTTTTATGTATGTTCCAAAATACAAGCAACATAGTTATCATGTTCTATAATACCATTTTATTTCTATGTGATGATATTTCCTCAACGAAAATACTATTTTAGTTATAAAAAAGTGTTGCTTTAATTTCACGTTTGTAAGTTAAAGGTGAACAGGCTATTGTGGTCGAGCAATTTGACAACCTCCGATGCGTACAAATATTTTTTTCGGATATTGCGTACATTTACTAATTTGAATTGATGTGACAATGTCGGCTGACATCATGAAGAGAGCAGAACCTTAGAAATGTCCTTATAGAAAAACCATACCATCATCATGAGCCAGCAAGAGACCCACTGCAGGGACATAAGCCTCATCGCGAAGAAAGGTAAGAGCATAATCACCCCGCTAACCTACGACGTATTGGCGATTTGAAACTGCGAGAAATCCGCATTTCTATATATTCCTAGACCTGATGGTACTACAAGAACATTACTCAGGTTCAGGTTTCCTCACGATATATTCCTTCACCATCAACCGATAGAATTACTAAAATGGATTAGCTAACGCACGCGCATTCTTAAAAATTAATTGGTAACATGCTCGAGTTCGAACCTGCAGACATCAGATTGATACTACACCGGTCAAACATTACACGACCACAACACCAAATGTGGTACATATTTTTGTGTCTTATTTATTATAATATATTATTCCGTTTTATATTAAGTATTGCATTTAGTTTTCAAAACAGTTAACATTTTCTTAGACATTCATTTGGTTCTATAAAGCTACATTTTGTAACTTGAAGAATTGAGGATTATGAATGATATTATGGGTAAAACTGTTTCATATAAAAATCTATCAAATCTATATAATGAAAAAAAAAGGAATACAATAACATATTGAAAACGAACAAGAAAGTCTTATTATTATGATAATATAACAACTCTAATCATCTGTAGTGTGGTGACCTTCGAGGCCGAATATATATTTCAACGTCTCATTCACAAACAAACACACACTTACTTATAAATTTGTATGTGTACGTACGTACGTAAGGCATCCGCAAGAATAAAAGAAAATCGACACGGTTAAATTCTAATCTAGATTATGTGTAACCATTATTTCTATAACAGAACGAAACTGTCTGCGATACAAAATTATAATTATTAAAACGACTGAAAAACACAATACAGCAGGTGGTACTGTTTTGAAACATTTCGACGAATGCTGTACGAGTACGAGTTCTCCAAACAAAACAACAACAAATAATAATCTTTAACTTCAACTTACTTATTTCATAATTAACACGTCCGAAACACTTGAAGACTATATAAATAAGTGTATCAATTTTATTTCAAAACCAGCACTTTCACAATAACTCCTCTCTTTGAGGTACTTTTCTGAGCACCTTCAAAAACCCGACGGGAAGGGGAGCGACCGCGACTGTCGTGAGATGTTCTCACCGCGTAACGCGACATGCACCATCCTCGACGGTTGCGTAGCGACTGGCTGAAGTGACTGAAAATCAAAAAACCTCGGCTCGCTGCCTCGCCGCCCGCCCTAGCCAGCCAACGTCACCGCCCTACCGTAAACGATCACATATAACTTGCTACTTTTAATACAATTATTTCATTAATATCTTAATTTAAATAATGCTTTCGTGCCGGAGAATTTATTAAAACCACAATAGAGCGAGGTAAAATAAGTTACCTACTCTGCCTATTGTTAGGTACATTCAATTTATATTATTTATGGTGTTTATACAGAGTGTAGATAAAATATGTACTTGTTGTAACTGCTTATTGACGACATACACATCCACATATAACATTTAAGAGTAGGATCAAACGGCAATTCACTATATTTGTATAGGGTATGTCCCAAATATTACTTAGTTAAAATATTCTGGACACAGGCCCGCATCTAGGGGGGAGCCGCCCCGGGTATTATAATAGGGGTGACAAATTGATTTTGGAACGAATCTTAAGTTGATTTTTGGACGCGTTCGTGGTGTGTGTGATGTCTGTGGTGGAGATTTCCTAACGTATACAGATTTTTTAAATACCTGGAAGGGATGAGTCAAGATTCGAGTATATATGAATATACCAATTCCTACTAGTATGAAGTGACATTTTCAGTATGAAGACATCAATAAATGGATTTTATTATCTTATACTATTTATTTAACTATGCAAAACTACAGAGTACCATATCTATGTAAAGAAAATGTTAGACGTCTGCCGTTGTACGCGCATCATGTAAAACTTAAGGGCTAGATTTCGATAAATATATTTAGTTTTACTTTTTATACATTTATTTCTTATTTAGCAATTTTCACGATATCTTCATTCCCTATTGAGTTTCTAAAAGTTTTAAGAAACTACAATATATATAAGTACAACGCGTTCGGCAATGTGTAAAGTGGGGCAAGCGATGTGATGAGTATGCGCCGGAGAGGAGCACTAACGGATAACATTGTTTACAGTAAAATTTTCTTTACGAAACACAACTTACTTTTTTTTATTTTAGTATTCTATTTTTTGTATATAAAATATATTGTTAAGGCCATGAACCATGCACACAAAGTCGCAGATATAAATGCTAGTGATAAATAAAATATAGACAAACAGTAGTGACAACAACACGGAGAACTATCAACAGCGACAGTCAAATGCCAAGCGAAAAATATTTAATCGGAGACGTAAATACTTTGTCCACAACGACATTTAGTACAGTATCCTACTTTCTATATTGTTTACCATTTATGTTACTTCACAACCCAACAGTCTAATACTTGTATTTGTTATATCTGGCGTGTAATTAGAGGGAGGGCTGGCTCCTACGTACGTACAGTTGTCGGAACACACCTACAAACAGGTGTTCAGCATAATTTTTACCACGAGGATGGAAGCCATACCCAAGCGGGCTGAAAAAAAGCCCCACGATATTATGCTTCATCGAAAGCTCTGGTTCACTCGCAAGGACTACGTACGACGTACGGCGATTAAGAAGCTTTATATCGATATTATAAGCTCAAGAAATTAATTGTATTTTTATTAGTCAGATTACTATGAAAAAATGTTTCCAAAACTCATTGGTCGTAAACCAACATCATACTACGAATCTAGAAACATATTAAATACTATACCAAGTGTAGATAAACGAGATACGCTAAAGGAGAACGAAAGCGGCGTGGTGCATCGAGGCCCGAGAGTGGAGATTGGTAAGAATATTATACACAAGTAAAATAGGGAACTTCAGCAACAATGTCTACCATTCAACGTCTACTGAATGTCGCGTCAAGGAACATCATTTTAATAAAATTTTACTTAGAAAAAAATAATTTTTAAACGTAAATATAAACTTATTCCGACTTATTACAAAAAAGGTTAAATACACGACGGACACTTGTTTCAAAAAAATGTTTTTGCTCACAAAAGAATGTCTTATTATCCTTGTTTCGGCACAGACAGTATTTAAATTTAAACATTTCCTAACACTTGTTGACAGTTCTTGTTTTATTGTTGTGATTTATTGTATATCGATTTGCCGACAAAAGACGTTTCGTAGTAAATTATCGATTTCATTGGTGTAATTAATTTGAAAGATGTAGACAAATAAAACAATTTTAGAGATTCACAAGTTAATTATAAGTACTACTATATGACATTATTGACATTTGCCATTATATTTTACTTATTTTAAAAATAGTATCGTTCTCTTTTAACCAAAATATCACAATATTAATAACCAATTCTACTTAAAATAGATTTTAAAATATTATTCATAAATTCAAAATATCTGTATGTAACGGAACGGTTTTGAATGATGAGATTGTATTAAATGAATTCTATTCAGAGTTGCTAGCATAAAAAAATTAAACCATACGCTCAGCTGCAAACCACATAGACCCACCCACTTTTGTAATAAAGTATTTTAAACATGTGTTCAACAAGGGTTTAAAGTTTTAGACTTTGTTTAGTAAAACTCGTGTTAAACGCGTGTTCATTTTTATTTTTGTAATGAGACCGTTCAATTTTGCTATTATAACTTACGAAATTCCATTAATATTAATGTAACGAACATATCTGGCAACATTAGAATCAAGCAGCCCGCGGGCACCATCACAAAAGAAAAGAGCCGACTTCAAAACAAGGAATGCCTACACAGTGACAACACTGTGACACAGTGACACAAGTCAAACTATCTATTTTGACAACGGACGAAGGTATTTCGAATCGTAGATAAAAAAACATTATTTCGAAAAGACATTACTATTCAATGACAAATGGAGACAATAACAAATGAATACCTAAAACATATAGCAGTTCATTACATGAATTTAAAACGAGGTTAAGTTAATGTCATTTAGTTCTTAGTGACGTCGCATAGTCAAACGATGACTGGGAGCATTTCATAAACACAACAAGCAACTTTATGATAACGGTTACCAAAGGCATGTATGTAGTCCACTCGCTCCGTAATTATGTATTTCGCGAGAGCAAAGGAATAGCGAGGGTCTGTCTGAATATCTGTTTTAAAATATTAAATTTAAATTATATATCAGCCACAATGTCAATTGAAATGTACATTGGTCTGTTTGGATTTACTCGTGTTAAAGTGTTACCTTGTCAAGGTCAATTTTCACTGCTCTCCAGGACGAATTACAACAAAACTATTGAACTTTGGTAAACATAATAGTTGACCTTTACAAAACCTTTATCATCATCTTACCCTTATCCCACCTAAGTAGGGTCGGCACAACATGTTTTCCTTTTCCACTCTCCTCTGTCATATATCATCTCAGTATTCATACTTTTTATACACATATCATTTTTCACACAATCCATCCACACCTTTTTCGGTCATCCTCTACTCCTATATCCGTCCACTTTCAAACTCAAAACTTTTCTTGTTACATGACTTTCATTTTTTTTCATAATATGTTCGTACCATGCTAACCTATTACTCCTCAACTTTTCTGTCACTGGTGCTATATTCAAACTTCC
Source organism: Antheraea assamensis (assembly GCA_035772565.1). Lineage (NCBI taxonomy): Eukaryota > Metazoa > Arthropoda > Insecta > Lepidoptera > Saturniidae > Antheraea > Antheraea assamensis. The sequence continues at coordinate 1,413,748 of JAQQSE010000106.1, read as the reverse complement.
TCTGATATACTCATTCTTAATCTTATCCATAGCTGTTACACCACATATCTATTTTAACATTCGCATTTCTGCCACATGTTATGTTTTCTCATCCGTCTCTTTCGTAGGCCAGCACTCAGATCCAAATAACACGGCTGGTCTTATTATAGTTTTATACACCTTCCCCTTGAGTTTCAGCGGCGTTCGTGGGTCACAAACCACCCCAGACACCTTTCGTCAATTCATCCACCTTGCATTTATCCTATTATTTACAAAACCTTTATATTGAACCTTTATTAATGATCTAGAAATTATTTTGTTTTTTATCAATAAGATTCCATTTAAAATAATCAATTCTCCTTAGCCCCCTCGCGTAACGCAACCTGATGTTCTGCACGAAAATGTCAGTAAAGGCCGTAACACTAAGCATAATGAATCGACCCCAGAAATATATTTCAACGGTACTTAGGGGATATGTAGGGACTAATAAGATATTGAGATCCTAGAAATTTCATATCTCTAATTTAATCGGTTTTCAATAAAAAGCAAAATATACAAAAAACAGAGAAAAAAACATTGTTACGGTCGACTGAACCGATTGATCTAATTTTTTTATATGTTTTAGAGGCTACAAATAATTTTAAAAAAATAATTTAAGAGCTATATAGCGCCATAAGATCATTAAAAATACAAATTTTATTCTTTTCAATTTTTTTTTTGCCATGATGCCAGCCAATGACTCTCTATACTACAGTATTCAAAGGTTTCACTAGCTACTAACATGTATGTGAATTAAAAGTGAAATTTAAATTTGTTTATATTCATCGCTTTATGCCACACAGAGTATGGAAGAGTTGATGTTTCGGTAATTAACTATAGTATAAAACCATAGCTCATCTGTCTAGTTACCACCCTCAAGTTGATAATCTATCACCAAGCACCTGTATGTATGTGCCGGTAACTGCTAGCACTTGAGAGCCAAATTTAATCTAAGTTTAGCGCTTTAACCATCTTAGACCAAGGACATAGTCATTTAATATCAGATGGGAAAAACACAACTTGTTTCATAGATAAATTTTCGATAATCTTACTGTACATATGAATAGTGTTCAAGCCACAAATTTCTGTTTGATATTTCCTCAGTTACTACTAATTATCCTTTTCTAACTCCACTTTGGTACTCTAGATGGCAGTAAATCAGAAGAAGCAAATTCAATAAAACTGTTGTTCTTAAAGTCTTGTCCAAAAATATTCTGTGTTCGAAAAAACTGTGAACTAATTTTTTTTAGCTTGTATGATTCAATACCAAGTTCAAAATATGTTTATTGCTGTGAAATGAAACGAATATAACATTTTCATATCAAAATATATACCGCCCTCTAGATAAACTCTGCAAAGACGGTATTACATAAAATATGTGTTATTAGAGCCATCTATTGAGACTGCATAAAACTATAAACTGAGTATTTTAACAACGTCTGTATTTACTCGAGTGGTGCACTCTATGATCTTCTATATATATCATGATAGTAAACTCTATACCTTATTCCTATTAAATAATTGATATGAGCCATAGATGTCACTTAAATAAATGTTTATCCCTTGAATAAAAATAAGCGTTTTACCCGATGTCTTGTCATATAGAGATGTGTAGTTGTATAACAATTATAAGTATATAAATGAAATTATTCGAACTTCTCAACTAGCTATTTAAAATTGTTAGTTTTCTGTATAACTTCTGAACGACTTAACCGATTGAAACAATATTTACACAATACATTTGTTTTGCTAAGACGATATTCATAGTTATAAGAATGTATTAGGTAGCACTAAAATTAATAATAACAAATTATATACTGATGCAACAAAATTACTAGAATTCAGTATATATTTAGATTTATTAATAAAACAATCTCTGGATTTTTTAAGTGTTGCGCACCACCTACCGGGAAGGGTAGGTCAACGTCTGCGGTGGTATCAATTTATGCTTACTAAACAGTAATTGTAAATACCCACCGAACTCCCTAAGTCTACTAATTCCAAAAATTATAGTAGAAATGAATAAATATCGACCTGGAAATGATAAATTCATAATATGTACAAGCCATAATCAAGTCTTGGCAAAGAAAAGACGGTGCTGTCTCTATAATACCAAAATCTTTTTAGGAGTATATTTGTAGAAGAGAGCGTAAATGTTATTTTATGTAATATAGCTGATAATAATAGCTGATGTGTAATTGGGGTTTGTCAATTTGAAACCTATTAAATACTTAATATGGAAGAGGGGCATATACTGTAATGTATTACTAATTTTAAGGAAAAAGCCACGTTTCTTTTTTTTAGTTCAGTAAAAAAATAAAAGTCATTCCTTCAATACATAATAAGTATTTATTTGTGTATAATTATTTGAATACATCAAAAATTTTTGGTGTAATACGAAATTCGCTAACGCGGAATCTCATGGCCCAACACTAATTAGTAATAATAAAACATAGGCCGGAGCCGTATTGTTCTTAGCATTATTGTACATCGTCAGGAATGTACTCATTCTACATCTACTTAGCTTCGTAATGTAGCATTAGGCGTAAAATGGACTTTACAAAATAATTATTTTTTAACATTAAATAAACTAGTTGTAAAAAAATGTTAAATCAGTCATTTACAAATTTCCTTCACAAGCGCTACACCAGACAGTGTGTTAACAATATGGGGTACTTTTTTATTTTGTTTACTATTTTAAATTACTTATTGCACTATATTATTATTGATATATGAAATTGAAAAAGGTTGCTACTATTCCAATTGCATTTTTAAAACCTATGCTTAAATCATTTATATTAACGGCGTGAATATAGCCTAAGTATATGTATATATATATTATTGAGATATAATCATGGAAATGGCAAAAAACACTGAGTCGTGTCTTATTTTTTCTTTTTTTTTTGGCAATTTTAAGTAGGTGGCATAAAATCAAAATGTTTATTAAAAAACAAATTAAGCAACTAAGTATTTTATATTTTATTCGAGATTTTGGAAATATTACCAGATCAAGATCTATGTAAATAGTAATAATAATAATGTAAACTGCTTTCGTGCATTACTTAACGTACTTAAATTACTTACACAATTAGATTCATTTCCTTAGAACGGACATTGAAAAAAGTGTTGTCTTTTGTTGAAACAAAAGAAGAATTGACAGCCGGTCTTTTTTAAAAATGTCCAATTTTTTTTTAATGTCCGCAAAAAGTAAACGCTACATTCAGTTATAAATACCTACGATACAATACTGACATATTCGTGGACAAATTAAAATATACACCCTTTTTTTTTAACAATCACAAACATGAGACGGTGTATATGTATTTCTACATACCATATATTTTTATTATTATTTTTTTTTCTCATTATCATTATTTACAATAATTTACAATACAAACACATACCAAACCGACGTCGCATACCTACTGTCGAATTTATCACACATCTGTCAATAATCATAAATTAAATGTAACCATTAAAACTATATTTACACAAACTGTCATTTTATTATGACTTCACATAAAAAAAAAGTATTAAAATATACAAAAAAAAAAAAAAATACTCCAACATCCAGAACTCCTAACAACATAAATTTTAATTTATTTCACGTTCAAAACTAGGCAGTGTTATATGTATCAAATTGTAAATAAATGTATATTACAAAAGGCAAAAATCTATGTTCCTTTTTTTCTTCTTCATTTTTGCGATTTCGGCGACCAATCCTCACTATCGAAGAATATTACTACTATTAGCAAAAGGTTATATATCCTTACACAATATGACTTCAGTGATCTAACAGAGTGGTGATGATTCTGTTATAACTTTTCAGGGAGTTATTACATCTCGGAACTCATGTTTCGTGCTAATATTGGTTCAATTAACTTCTCATAATAACCAAACTATAATACGTAAAATGCCACCATTATTACATGATATAAGTTGAAGTAATCCAAGTTCATGAATTAAAAATATAAGAACTACTGCATGGCATTAAGCGTTGAGATATTAAATTATATTGTATATCCAGAAAAGGAAATATTATTCAAAATTACAAACAAAAGTATAATCGAAAACAAAATAATCATGGGGTACTCTTTTGTAACTGAGACGTAACAAATACGATGGATGTTATTATTTTATAGGTAGCAAATTCGTTCGAGAAGTTACCGTGCACAATAAAAATAAATTCAATATTTAGAATAATAACAATCTTATACATCATGTTAACAGAAGGCACCATTCGAGTATTACGTAGGTATAATTTTAGTTATATTTAACCGATCCCCTCCTCCCCTTTATTAGCAAAAGTAGCAAACAGCAAAATCACTCCAAAGTTTCATTGAGAATTTAAAAATATGAACAAGACTGTAAATAAGGCAATATTATGTCCTTCCTCACTGCGATCAAAAGTAACCAAAGCTTACTCCATTTTACTTGTTATTACGTAATACTTGAACAGTCCCTAATCAACAAAATTCAATTTTTTTTTTTTATATATTTCAGTTTACTGCATACAGTGTCAGCTTATAGAAAATCGAATAAGAGATGTTCTTCTGTAATCATATATGTCTTGTTCCCAAATTAAGTATCGAATCACAGCAAAATACTAATAATTAAAAAAAAATGATATAACCGTGACAGTTAGATTGGACATTTTAAATTAACATTACTATTGCAATTGGTAGCAATTAAGTATTTCATGTTGCTACTACTTAATGTAGATTGTAATATCAAATAGTTGGCAACATTAATGTAATTCAGCCTTCTCCAACAGATGGCGTAAAATACATTTAAATCTGAAATTATGTATGTAAGCGAATTTTGTCTTTATTTGTTGATTTTTCAAATCTCAACAAAATCCATATTCAAAATAACAAAAACTTGAAGACAAATAACTTGAAATATCTACTATATATCTGTTACCGGTTTCAAAAGGACTTGGATTAATTATCCATTGTGACCACTATAAAGCATCTGCGAACGTTTGTTTCGATTCCAATATATTCTCGACCTTAAGGGTCGATATATCGATTACAGTAAGTCGGAAATATTATGAAATATAATTTAAAATATTTATAAAGTCTTTTTTGTAACGTTTTACAAACAGAAAATTAATGCTATCATCCAAATATTCATCAGATATGTAGACATATTTATGCTATTAAGTAAAGTATTATTATTTCGAACGCAAAATTTAATGTACTTCCTACGGATAACACCAAGCACACTTACAATATTATAATAAATAATATCCATGGCCAATATATCGTTCAGCCTAGAATTTGCGCTGTTTGAATCTACATTAAAAATCCCTTTAGATAAATCTATAATAGAGCTTAGTTTAAGACACCATTTGCCTGTGACCATTCTGACCGTTACCGCTCTGTGATGGGAACAGTACACCTTCGTATGTGACACCGTTAAGTTCTATGGACACAACCAGCTGCTGATCGCCTGTGCTCGCGTCGCCTGCAGACAACACAATCATCATTTTAGTTATACTATGTATATGACAACATGCAGAATCACTAGTAGTAGATACAAGAACATAAAGACGTAAAAAAATACTTTTATGTCATAACTAGTTTTTAAACGCGGCTTCTCGCGTAAATGTAGATTTGATCTATCCCTCGGGAATAATACTTTTTTTCCGGGTGACAGTTGTTACCCTATGACACGTTTTGTACTTCTGACAACGGCATGTCTAATGTCATAGAGATCGGTTGAGTGGCTAAGGCGTGAAATCGTACCAAATAAATTAACATTGGCATTTATAATCTTAGTTGAATATTAGTATGTATTTTTAATATACATGATCGTGTCTAATAAATACATTTATATTTTAAGGGTATATTATGTCGGTGTATTTTTATATTGCCACCGGCAAATGTATTTTAAAAATACGATGTCTCTCACAGACTGTGCCTGGAAGAGTTCACTGTAAGCGACAAAGCCGCATATACATAATTACATTGCTATCTAATTTGTATATTGTATATGGTGTGCTAGAAAGTATATTATTATTATTAAAAAATCCAACTGCAAAACATTTATCACCAACTGATATACAAATTGTGTCTAAATACACATACACACATACAAATACATACATTCATATACACACACGCGAAAAATATTACCTTCCTTATCTGCAAGTTAAGTGAAAATAAATTTACTTAATCTAACCGACACCCATCGCACTGCTTAGACCAGTTTGTACAGAAGCTTCTTTTCATAACTCAAGTGAGTATCCAGAACGGATTTTTGGCAATACGACCCCTTCAGTGCGTGAAATTAGAATTATCTGTGAGTTATTTACTGATAAAAAATCGATAGTTTAAAAAGAAATTATGAGTCTTTAATATAAGTTTTAAACAATTGACGTTGAATCCTAGTTCACCTGCTGCGTGGGATTATGTCTGTCACTCTTGTCAATGAAAACATAGTCATAGTATCTCTCTTCTGCGTAGAGTGTACCATTTTTTTTCCAACTAACTACACTGTTCACCTGGCAAGGCCTCTACAGTTTCACCGGACTACTAGAGCATATTCGATTTAGCAGTTATTTAGTGTTATATCAACAGTTACCAATAGTTTTACTAATAATCGATTGCGAGAACGGTGGTAAAAGATTAACGGAAGAGTCTGTCTACGATTGTTATTGATTTTAGGATTTAATATAAAATCTCAAGTTAATTATGTTAGAGGCGTTTATTATGAATATTGAAATATGTGTAGTATAATAATACCTCTGGTAGTGATTTTGAAAGCCGCTCCGTTGACGCCGTTGGGTGTGCCGTTGAGCTGCGGCTGCGAGGCGGCGGGCGCGCGCGGCGGCGAGTGCGTCCGCGGGGAGGGGGAGGGGGGACGCGGCGTGCGGCGCTTCGCCGGCGGCGGAGGCGAGCGACAGGCCTCGCGCTTGCCGCCGCTCGTACTCGAATTTGGACTTTCGCTCAAATTTAAGGCCTCTCTGTTAAACAAAAAATCTCTTATAAATATATACATATATCTAATTCTTATCTTAGCTGTAGTTATAGGTGTGTTATTTCATGATCTGCGGATTATTTTTAGTTTGAGTGTTGCTACACAGGTACGTTACTTTTACTTGCGGAGACTCAGTGGTGCATTATACCGGCTGGGCCGTGCGCCACATCGATACAATAATATTAAACGTTTTGTATCCAAAATTTATATATAATACCGTCAGTGAAGGCAACAAAATGCCATTTATGCAATAAATACGAAAAGCAAAACGTAAACCAGTAATATCGATTTTCTGGTTCAGGACATCAGGACTAGTCACATAAACCAGTAATGTCGATTTTTAATGAATGGGAAATCTGAATAATAAAATTAATCCTAATCTGATTTTCTGGTTCAGGACATCAGGACTAGTCGCATTAATATATTATTTAACAAAAAAAAGTTTGGCCGTCACGAGACGCCCGGCAGATGTGAAAACTATTATGTTAATATTAGAATTTATAATGAAAAACATTTTAAGTATACTACAGGCAGAAAGGAACAGTACCCCGCTCACACAAAGAAGCAACCAAGGATAACTATACTCGCGTGCGCACTTAAGAGAGTTGAGAACTGTCGCGTAGAGAAGATATGACGGCATAACCGAACGTCATGCCATTTGCCTGTGATGGTATACGGGTTGGTTTTAGTGCCAGGCTTGTTAATAGAAGTTCAAAATGCACCAATAGATGTTTCACATCAAAGATTTATTCATTTTTCATATATGAAAATTAAATTCCTATTTTTTATTAAATAAAAAATATTTTAGTCCATCGAATAACGGAACGAAAATTTCGGGATAAATTATTTTAATTTATATATAATTACCATGAGTTTCCTGTCGCTACCAGTAGCACACATCACAACTATAGGTACAAGTAACACTCAATCGCTTTTATAAAACATAAATATTTATGCCCACTTCGCTCTATTAAAAAAAGAAAAACCTTGAAATACACGTTACGTTCCTTCAGTACATTTATCGGGAACATAGCGTGAAAACCAAGGACGTAATTATATTGTTATTACCCTCCGTTATGGTTGAGCTGCAGGCGGGTAAAAAAGGAGTCATACCGTTGCGGCTCGAGGTCTGGCTGAGGGCTGCTGTTGTTATTGTTGTTGTAGAGAGACCAGAGAGTGAGGCGCGACACGTCGATGGCGCTGAGGGCGGCGGCGTCGCGCGGCGACATCATCGACGTTGGCCCATTACTGCCCGGCGGTGATTCCGATCCTGGAATTTTCAATCGTTTTATAAACCCACATACATGACTTTTTAGTGGGATGTTAGGAATTTTTTTTATAAGCTACAAGATTCACCTCAGTCACATCTGATAGAAAGTAAGGATAAGCCAGGATGTAACACGTTCGATCTGTAAAAATTTATCCACACTTCTTTTGAAGACCATTATATTGTAAATTTTGGGGAAAACAGACGCAGGTAGCGCGTTCCATTCCTTTGCACATAATAAATGAAGATTCAAGGCGCTTCGTGCGGATAAATGGTAAATCGACTACGAATGGATGGAGCCCTGTTCGCGGCGTCTGGTAGCCCTGAGATGAAATGGAGACGGTGGAGCAAGCTGGTGCAGATCTTGTGAAAAGTCTATGAAAGTCTATCATATAGCTGCATTTATTTTTATTTATAATGTTGGATTATTTGACCCTATATTTTGTAATTGGCATCTTACGTAATAGTTATATGCTGTCTTTTAGCGTGCCATCTTTTGAGATCAATCAGTGCCTAATACCCAGTATTACGAGTCGGCATGAGGAGACCAGCAATGGATTGTCCATTATATTTAAAACTTTATAGGTTTTGGGCACAATCTCATTTGACATTAAATGATGACGTGGTCTAAGATGACCAACTCGTTAAATTTAGACAGGGGCTGGCTCTCATATGCAACTGCGGGAACACACCTATAGGTGTTTTGCGACAGATTTCCAAATTGAGGCTGGTAACTAGTTAGGCGGGCTTAGAAAAATCCCCACCACCATGCTATGGTTTCGTCCCGATGATTTCCTATACCGAAAGATCCAGCTCATTTACAGGGATTCGAATCTGTTCAAACACGTTAATCACTGAGCTTAACATTGTTGTTTTCGAATTGTAAAGTGCTTACTATCAGCCACCGTGACGTCACTTTTTCCTTTTACTATAGAATAAAAGAATTGTATGATTCTTCTTACCATTTCTCATAAGTTCCCTTTGTTGCTGTATCATCTTCATGTATTCTCTAACACGGTATTCGATAGTCGTGCTGAGAGATGTGTGGCCCGTGTGGTGGCAGCGGTGGTAGGCGAGGTACTCCCGCGACTCCTCCGCCCAGCGACAGGGACAATGGCTGCATGTGCTGAGAGAGCTGGGCCAGAGAAGCTGGTACTCCGCGGACTTAGAGGCGGCTGAGGAAAGACACAAATAAAACATTTAATTTTTTAAAACCGTATCAGTTGCTTAAAATGAATCGAATCTTCGTGATAGGTATTTATAGCTCAATGATGTCGAAGTGTTAGAAAATTTTAACTAATATAATGGATGTTAGGTTAATTATTTGCTTGTTACACTTTCATAGGCGAAATTGCATAACCGAGCATAGTATAATAATATTTGGCATCCAGAAAAATTACACTGTTCCCGAGTCTATATTAACACGAGCGAAGCCGCGGGAAACAGCTAGTATTATATAGATTCGCAACATTAACTTTTATGATCTGTAAAAAATGTATTATTGTGTTTCGAAACTCGTATTCGTATACTTTTATTGAAGTCGTATAGAGTTTTTCGCCTTCACAATTAATAATAACCTTGCATTAGTTTTATAAGTGTATATTATGGATAATATGTATGTGTGATATACCATAGCGAGTGCCGCCTGGGCGTCGTACTGTCCGGAAGCGCGTCGCCCTTCACGTTTGTTGCCTTCTATAGCAGCGTCCAACTCGCTGCGAGTCGACAAGTTCTTCTTCTCACATTCGTAATCATATAGATACTTCATATATCTGAAAACAAAATTCGTATTTAATTAAATTGTCACTTATATTTGCAACTTGAAAAAATATGTATTCTCAAATCTAGTTATATTATACCTAGCTGATGTCAGCGTATTCCTTTTTCTTAAGAAAAGGTTTCTTATTTAACCTTTTTTATTGTAATTTTGACATTACACTCCCCTTAAAACCGTTTTACCAATGTTAAACTACTTCTGTTAAATTTTACCATTACTGCGTATCCACTATGGAAAATGATTTGTTGCCTAAATAATACTGTAGTAAGTTTACTAAATTAAAAAAAAATGTGTTGTCAAAATCTACCAAAATTGTTTCGAAAATTATCCCGGACTAACATCAGACACTCCAATTGTATATATATATATATATATACTAGCTGACCCGGCAAACTCTGTTCTGCCTTAGAAGCAATAAATAAGTAGATTTTGGATTTTATTAAGTTCAATATTTTATTAGAAGTCAAGCCATATTAACGCGGCGCACTTCACTGGCAATTCCTTGTTCTCCTTCAGTTCTTTCATTCGCAATGTTTCGTATCCTTCTTGCATTACGGCTTTGTCGGAAAAGATTCGATCGTCCTGGTCGCGGCATTGTTAATTATAATTCAAAGGGAATACAAATTACTGATTATTGATTTGTGACAAAATTTATAATAATCAAATTTTCAACCATACTTTACCATAGACAAAATTATGTTTCGCTGTCATTTGCTTTTTGTTATTCCACGACAAATGCGTTTTTGTTATACCACATTTTATAGTGACCTGTATTTTCTATGACGTTTTATGTCACGTCACATGGGGACGCGGTCAAACGGGATAATCAGTATCCTATGTCCGTGTCCTGGTTCCAAGCTACCTCCCCACCAATTTTCAGCCAAATCGCTACAGCTGTTCTTGAGTTATAAATAGTGTAACTAACACGACTTTCTTTTATATATATAGATATATGAATAGATATTGATTACTTAAATCGATACATTAAGTAATGACTTGTCCATTCACATAGACTTACCCTTAATAATACTACTCTTGAAGGATCAGTGTGGAGAATTAAGCAGTGAACAAAGGCAAGTTGAGTTAGGTTTTTATTACGCGACATAATAAAATGTCTTATGTCAGAAGTCATAACGTAACTGTCGATTTACCAAATCCATTAAAACGGAACAAGAAACACTTTTTACTATTTATTATTAAACGCTACAACACTAATTCATTGTATTTAAAAACTCTTCGACCACAATCTGTATACATTTTTACCCAGTCTTCGATAAAGCCATTAAAAACCATGGAACATATAATAAAAACGACGATATGTATAACGCAATAAAAGTAAGTCTTAGCGGCCTCCAGTCCAATAATGTTCCACCTTTATGGGTATTCAAAATAATCTCTCTCATATCTATCAACTGGTTCGAATAAATCAGCAGATTAACAGACCGACGTCACAGAGTACTCGTCTTTTGTCACAGTTGCACGTAAATATTTCTAACACATCACCTCCTATAAATCATATTTCACGACGGATTGTCATCAAAAGTCTATCCTTCGTAAGTATAATAGAAGCCTCCCATTACATGTTTAATCCCATTCGTTTGATGAGTCAATTCTATAATGACATATTGTCGACGTTACGTTCAATAGCTCGTGTCGTATACACTTTGACCGAGCCGACGAGTCTTCATAAAACTATTGGAGCTACTTTTTTATAGCATCGATTTAAAATGTTACAAACATAACTTCGTTTGACTATAAAATGAAGTCGGTATTAACTACTTATTAAACTAAAATTAAGAATAAAACCCTAAAATGTTATTATATATATAAAAATGAATTGCTGTTCGTTTGTCTCGCTAAAACTCGAGAATGGCTGAACTGATTTGGTTAATTTTGATCTTTAAAAAAATTTGTGGAAGTTCTGAGAAGGTTTAAACGGTGAGAAACATAAATATTAAGTAAAGGAAAATACTAAAAAAGAAAATTTAATATTCAAAAACAAAATATTCTATAGTCTTTTGTTATTTTAGAAATAAGAAATTGTCATTCATTTGTCAAATATTTATGGGTGCGTTCAGAAATTTGTCTGTATCATAGGTGTAGTATGAGGTTCGATCTCTTTGGTGTGTTTTGTTGGAATACAAAACAGTTCTGTTTCAGAAATAAAAATAGTACATAAGAAAGTTGTAAATTCATTAAGTGCATAAATGTGTTGCATTTATAATGTAAATAAAAAAAATTACATTCAGTTTTGACCACATATTACACAAATATATGTAAGTGATACGAACGAAGTTCACCGGATCATGTAGTGCCAAAGGAATGCATAGTGAAACAACCAAGTCGTGTTTTAAAGAAAATGAAGAGGAAGCTTCAAATAATAAGAACAAAACAATATCAATAGGATCCGTTCAAGATTGGTTGGTTTTTATTCATGAGTACTTTTTAAATTAACATTAAATAATATATATTTGTATTTAAATTGACACGCAGGCTTGTATTGAAAAAATGCTCAGAAAGTTACAAACAATTGTCTTAACTTCAAATAGTTACAGTTATTTATCGTAATCAAGAACATAACTATTACTTTCGTTTAAGCTAATATAATAAAAAATGGTTTTCTCTGTGTATTATAAGTAATATGTTTTATTTCAAATTACAATACTATGTTAAACCATTTTGTACATGTGGCTTATTGTAATTTTTATTACAATTGTATAAAATCGAACAAAAGCCATTTCAATTTTATATTTTTAATTAATTTACTCGCGTAAATGATAACCGCCATTTTGCTTCAATTCGTGACGTCTCCAGACAGTCGACAAATGTCAACCGTAAACAATATCGAGAACATGCTTTGAATTTTTAAATAGAAAGAAACAATTTAAGCAGCTCATATTTAGGCACTATATGATGACGTCATTTAAGAATTCAAAATGGCGGTTACTGTTTCGCGTATTTATAGAATAGACAAAAAATATTGTATTTTAATAAAGGTAATATGCATATGAATTATAATTAACATATTTCAATTGGAAATGGCGGTAAGTGCTTTATTGATAAATTTTTACAATCGTAAATTATTTTTTCTATTGATCTCCTATTAAATCAAGGCAAGATTTTAGTCTAAACCTGGAAAAGACCTCACAAACTAGCAAATGTTTTACCAAACAGACACGTGCTTAATGACAACGCCACAATGTATTTACCAGAAAACTAATATTCTATATTTTAAACCTATGTTTAAGTTTTCCCACATTTGATGATTTAGTACCCGTTTACTTTTCGGCCGCCACGATATTTTGCGTTTTGTAAAATATACAAATTAAGGAAATATTATTAATTTATTTATACTATTATTACAATAGTTGGCGTCCAACTCGCCGCCACAAGGAACCATTCTTAGAAGACAAGCCAATATTGAATAATAAGTTTAAAATATTAACTAGTTCTCTCTTATCATCATAATAAAGCTCGTCCACATTGTGTCACTAAAGAATATTTAGATTTATGAGTGTGAAACGACACAAAAGACAAATGTGAAACAGCAGTACTGGAAAATGTCTAATAACGTTGCATCCGTACGCGTTTGTAATAATAAATAAGCAACACAGATCGAAATAATGCAGAGGTTGCGTCTATAATGACGTGTCGTGCGTAACGGGCTACAGTTTGAATTAGAAATGTAAGACACCTTTATGCCGGCCGACAAAAGGTGTCGAGGTCAAGGAACTCAACAGAAAGATAAATGGGTAATTATATCGGCCGAGATGAGTTAGAGGTTATTAATTATGATGTTGTCATATTGTCGCTGCGGACGCTCACGTACCCGTTCCATTGTGGGTTCGAGTTTTGTCTCCACTCGTGAGAATTTGAATGAGGACGAGCAACAAAGGCTGTATCGAAAGTGGAGCGACGACGGAGCTCCTGACTTGTTTTAGGACCACACAGGGGATATTGAATCGTTTATGGATACGGGGCAACGATAAACTGCTTGAATACAAAGATCAGTTGACGCACAATAACGATCCAATAAGTTCTCGTTTGGATTATGATCTAAAAGATTGGAGGATGCATGATGACACACGAAATTAAATTCTGATTTTATATAATGTAAAATATTATTTATGTTCTTGAGACGTTCGTAAATCACTATATAATTATTTGAATTACAGTATACATTGAATACATTCAATTGTTTAAACAATACACTAAGCTTTTAATAATAGTTGTAACATGCACACAAAGGGATTAGAAGATCTATTTCACTGGGAATTGTGTTTTTGAAGTTATACTTCTTTTGGCGCGTTCGGGAAAAATGATGAGAGTAAATTATTAACGATGCGCGCGCACACCGTCACGAAAAACCGACACCCTGTAGTTAGCTACAGTTAACATTTTATTCAAAAAAAGTATGTATGTATTAAATACCTTTTGTCTATTGTTAGTGTCGTTTTTTCTAAAAACGTAGAAAAACGCGTTAGATAAAATTTTTGGAAAGATTTTTATCTTGTTACGCCAAACAAGTATAAATTCTAACGCGTGTACATAAGTATACACTATCTTTTTATAACTAAACCCTTTCATTAAAACGACCCGATAAGTACAGAATAATAATTCTCTTTGTGAAAAGATTTAAAATCTCATGAAGATTCTTAAACTTTTACAAATTTTACTGAAAATGTGTGTTCGAATCATATTAAGTATTATTTCAAAGATGTGATGGCTGATGCTCTTACAACAGATAATTAATATACCAATAATTTGACTAAGCACTTTAATTGATCTGAACTAGTGTATGAACTTTTTACACACATCTTAAAATTGTGAGTGCCTTTAGCGCTCCCTTTAGTAGTCTGGTGAAACTGTAGACGTCTTGCCAGGTCAAAAGTGTAGTCAGTTCGAAAAAAAAAAAAATTAAAGTTGCATACGGTATACATTTGTCGAAGCTATTAAAAGTTCGCTTTTATTATTTTTTTAATAGCGTGGAGCGTTTTTAGGAACGTGTTCGTATAAATGTTTGTCTATCGATAAGGCTCAAACAGCTGAACAAATTCTAGATAAATTTTACAAGAAATCGATTATGTGGTGTAATTAGAGACATATGATAAATTTCGTAGCACTATAAAAACTTTAGTTAACCGTAGTTTAATTTACGTTCTGTGAAGTGGGCAGGTGAAACAATGGGTTTTATATAAATAAGGTAAGGTAAAGACTTCTAAACGAATAGTTAAGTTTTGTTTTACACTTCTGGTATAAATACTCGGCAATATCAATTGTCACGTTCGTGGCAGATATTGATTACTGTAATAATGTCATTCCCCATATAATAAAATATAGTTGTTTCCGCGTTTGAAATCATAACTACGTCACAGGTTAATGTATTAATTATAACCTAGTTTTCATTCAATAACAGATATTTGCATAATAGTAAGTTATTATTAACTATTAACTTTATCTATTCACATATATAAAATTGAAATGTATGTTTGTAATTCCAAAATAACTAGCTTTTAACTAAATGGATATGAAAGTATATATATACATACTTGTAAAAAAAAAACAAATAAAAAATGTTTGGCTTTCAGTCTGTGTGATTCGGTTAATCTCCGAAACAGCTACACCTGTTTTGGGGGGATTTTCAATGGCAGATAACTGATAGCGATGATAGTTCAGTCGATAGCGTATTCGGACACCACGTCGATAGACGTGAGTTCGAATCCTTGCAACCGAGTCTGAGCTTTCGGTGAAGGAGAACATTGTGATGAAACCTATAGCACGGTAGGGCTAATTCTATATCTGGCCGGTTAGCTACCACCCTTGAGTTGAAAATCTGTCGCTAAGCACCTATTCATGTGTTCCAGCAGGTGCGTATGAGAACCAGTCACTTAACATCAATGAGATTTTGGTCAAGCGCTAAAGCTTATAAAATATTGTAACAACTAGTCACCGAACGTTTAATCTACTTTAGGAATAGCTGACATCCTACACTTCACCAATATTGTAAATGCAAAAAGGAGTGTGTTTGTCCGTCACGATTCTACATCCTTAACTACTCAACCGATGGTCATGTAATTTTGTATATACGTTATCAGCAGTACAAAATATAACATATTATAAAAAAAAAATTACTGTTCCCAAGGGATACGTCAAATGTAAGTAATTTGATAATTCTGAAATTGTGATAGGTAATATAACTTACTGTGTGCGTAATGTGAAGGCAGCAGACGTAATAGACGACGGTAGTCTTAGGCCCTTGATGATCTCCTGCCACAGCTTCTTATTGATGACCTCGACGAGTCCTCCCCTCGCGATCACCAAGTTATACAACTCGTAGAGATCTAACACCGATTTAGCCATTATCGGTAACCGGTTTATTGGTGTACCTAGAACAATGGGAATGTCTCTTTTGAAAATATGTTGATGTTATCGCATCAAAGTTACGATACGATTTAAATATCGTATTGTCACATAACAACTTCTAATATAAACATTAGTACAATGTTAAATGACATGCATCGTAGTATGATGGTAATAAATCTTACGGATGAGTCAAGCGGTCGCGGTCTGGGTGACTTAATTTTGTGTGATGAAAATAATTGTGATAGCGGACCCGATAGAGATAAGGTGTTATACCACAGGCTGGAAATTTGTAACTATTTGTTTTATGTATGTGATTAATACTAATAATATTTAAAAGACATGGTCAGAAAATTTGAAAAAGGTCTAGATTTTGACAACACTATCACCTGCCTGGTCCAACTATAGCTGATAACAATCTAAGTGACCTTATAATTATTATAAAAATCGGTAAGGCCGTTTAACTTTGGACACACTATGGACAGTATATCTCGATAATAATAAATTTAAACACCATCGACTTCCGTAACAAAATAAATGGTCACTAACAATGTCACCTGAACCAAATTTAAAATAATCTACATTGATATAACAGTGGAAAACTAGTGGAGTGTTAAATTGTATGGCATCGAACACGATTCTTGATTTATGAGCTACGCATGCGCATCATATCGCGGTTTTACGACGCAAACGCAGTATCCGCAGATCGGATTTAATGCTGCCCGTGTGGCCGCCGCGGAAGCGATTCTATTCGTTGTTAGCACACTATGCAGAACTTGATTTATTATAATTTGGTTGTTAAACTATGATGTTATGTTTCCTCGATATGGTACAAGAATTTTACACCTTATTTTCAAGATATTAAAGTATATACGTAAATAAAAGGATTAGATATTTGTGAAGTAACTAAACTATTTTTATAGTATGTCTATAGTTTAGGGAATAAATAATTCTGAATTTATTCTATAAATTTAGTTTCACTTGATATTAAATAGTTATTTATTTTATAGGTGTAATTGTATGAAGTTCTAAAAAGAAACAGGTTTTCACTTTTCACGTACGTCATAGATTATTATGTAATACAGAAATTATACTTAATATGTAACTTATGTAATGTAAAATATATGCATTTTAAACAAATTCACATATGAAAGGAAATTCGCTAAACATATGTGTAGTTAAAAATGTACTTTTACATTAAAAAAAAAAACAAGTAGCGCATATAAGCGAGTCTGAGTGATCCGTAATATTATGTTTTATATAAATACATATATCCTGTGGATTATAATATAAAAATGACCATAAAATAATAAGGAAACCGCCATAAAGGCTATAATCTCAACAACAAATCCAGAGTGACTAACATAGATTGAAAAAAAAAATTAATAGCCGTAACTAGTTAAGTATAAAAATTATATCTTGTTTTACTCACTTTAATTGTATATTCAAGTTGTACTAGATTTAAAACGATTTCAAAGAAAGATACGGACCAAGGGCCTGCAGGAAAAATAATTTTGCATTCACGTTCTGAGAGCTACAGAAAAGGACATAGGGTATTTTTCAACCAAAAAAATTGTACTGATTCCGAGGGATAGTTCAACCGCGCATTAGGAAACCGCGAGGAAAATCTAGTTGTTTATTAATGGTCATTATATTTTTTTTGTAATTCGTATTAGAAGGAAGAAAGTCTGTCTTGACACACGGACATGAAAGACAGACAGTATAGTGATCTTTCAAGGTTTCTGTTTGTTTATTTTTGTACAATACATCAAAATATGTTTAATACATTATTCGACAAAAATCGTTGAGATCATTATCTTTAATACATATACAATAGAGTGTAAAATATGGTTTTACAAATATATTGCCATTATATACGACTTTAAATTCAACCAATTTAACATTTAATTGAAACTGTAATTGATATTATGTTTTAAAATTATAAACTGCAAACAGAAAGTCCTCTCTACATGGTCATATCTAAGTTACAGTTAGCGCAAACGCTCGTAGTAATCCTGCGGGCTGTTCCCGTTAAGTGAATTATTTGTTTATACTGTGATGAAATATGGCAATAAAATTATTACATGTAATAACAACGTAGGCAAGGACTTTCGTAACTTTTTTCCAGTATAATTAGTTTTCGAATGTTGTCATTGTTGTTGAAGTTTCTTGATAAAGCCGATATGCTTCTATTACACAACACAATATAAAAAAAGTTGTGTATTTGGTATAACACAAAATAATTTTATAGTTTGATGACTTGGAACAGATTATTTTATCCGGATTGAACCAAAAGTTAAGAAAATAATTGTTAAAGAAATTTTAATATAAGAACGTTGAGATGCACATTTGTAAAGTACAGATTTATTTTCCCTTCGCGAATTCGGATATCATCTTCACATTATTTACCACTTCAAAACTGTTCTTCGACAGTTAAAGTAGTCGTTAAAAATAAAATTTATAGACATTCTGACGCTTAAAACGAGGTAACGTTACTTAATATTATTTTATTGCTAATTTAATACTTCTGAGTCTCTATCTATATATATCTAAGTTTATATTTTCTTTTACTTGCTATTTTCTTCTTCTTCTTTCTTCTCTTCTTTATTCTCTAACCTTTCGACATAGAATTATTTATAAATTAAAAAAATACCTATCGATTTTTCTTTATCGTTTCAGTTGTGTAAATTCACAAAGTAGAAAACTAATAACATTTTGTCCTTAAATTACAGTGTAAGTGAAAGTTACTCTATATTTCTGTTAAAAATATTCCCAGCAAATCTTATCAATCTATTCCATACGATTCTTAAAAAAACCTAATACAGATAACCTGAAAATAGAAGGAATACATTAACTGTTTGCCAAATGAAAATTTCACGAATTGAGAACATACCCGTCGTCTCCCATCAAACGTTTATTGATGAGAGCGAAACATTAGCAAATACCTAAACGACTATTTGTCAATCCGTCTTCCTGTCTACAGTTAATCATTCCCCTGGTTATCTGGGACCGGAGGGGTGGAGCGGAGGCCGGAGGGAAAGGGGTTGGGGCTCCGTCACCCGTTTAGAGATTAATTGCCGCGTTTATGTTTAAGCGGTACATCTCGACGTGATGGGCGAGAATTACTGCAAATTGATGGCGTCTAGAAATAAATAAACGATACATATTCCATATACATTCATTTGAAATATTTTATATTGAAGTTATTTTCAAGTTTCGATATGAAAGAAAGAGAAAAGAACATATTTCAAGCAAAATATTGATAGGACTAAAGCTCGTCAATATGCACTAATCAAAGAACGAATATAGGTTGAGAAACAAAAGAGGAAGATTTACTTAACCGATTTGTCTCTACCTATTTATATATATTGTGGATATAAGTTATCTTTCATATTCATGAAAAAAATAATTCAATTTATTTTGTAAAACGGACCAATTTTCTTTAATAGTACTTCGTACAATAAAAATACCTTTTGAGACTGTGCCATAAGATCGTACGAAGACATATTTTTGGTTTACGACTATCATATATCAGTTTTAACACCCGGCATACTGGCACACTGGCTTGAGAATGTCTATGCTCCGCTCCAAAATCAGCCGCAAAATCAAATGAAATGTTAGGTTGTTTATACCTGATTAGATTACCTACTACCACTATGTACATGCCGATAAGCTCGTGAAAATTACTGATTCTTTTTGTGTTAGTGTCTCTCGCAATCAGCAATCGTATATCAGTATAGCAGTAGCAGAATACAAGCTTGCAAGCCTTTTAAGAGTAGCTATGAACAATGAATTGTATAAGCTAGAGGTTCCCAAACTTTTTTTCTCATAGACCCCTTTCAAAGTTTTACTGTTTCCAGTGGACCAATACTACCATATGAAGTCAAGCCAACATTGTTAGATCATCACACTATCAAAAATATACCAATTTTCATAGACCCCCGCTTACTAATTGTACTACCCCATTTCTTTGTCACGCCAACGTAACCCCCATCGAGTCTCCCTTGGACCACTGGGGGTCTACTTGGTACACTTTGGGAATCACTGGTATAACCCTTGGTGGTTGCCATTCTTTTTGTAATACTTAATTAACATAACGTAAAGAATTGTCACTCTTAATAAAATAATCATCTATAGTATTCTCATAAATACAAAAGATTTGACTTTTCATTTGTAATGAGTCAAAAAATACTTTACTGATTTTAAACAAATAATTTTCACTCATAGAAAGCTACATTAACAGCGAGTAATATAGACAATTTTTTATTTTCAATATCTAGTGAGCGAAGCCGAATGCAAAAAGTATAACAAATAAAGCTTTAGTTTGTTTGTACGTCAGGGTTTATCGCCTTAATTACTTAAGCGATCAGCATGAAATATTTGGATAAACGTTATCACGGGCAAAAAACAGTTGTTCCAGAGAGACAGGTCAAATATAAATGAACGCAATCGAAGTCGCGGGAAAAAGCTAATAGTAATATAATAAGAAAATAATTACATTTTACTGCCATCCTAACTAAAAGATGGAGGAAGCTATGCTCGATTCAAAAGGATCAGTGTTATAATTTTGAAATATAGTGTGGTTACCAACATCTATATCTGAGAAAGTAAGCTTATCAAATTGGTATCTACAAAACAACATTGTGTGTGATAAACACAAACAACAGATAGGCACTCACCCGATTTTATATAGGCAACTAGTACAAGGGCGCGCGGCGCGCCTCGGCTTGGACTGCCACCGATTATCCCGAGTCTAACTAAACTAAGCTAAACTCAGCTAACTATTATTTTATACATATATGAATTCATGAAACATACACGTGTACCAAGCATGTATGTTATACAAATTTATACATGTATCTTGAATCTGACTACTAGTTAATCTAAGCTAACTCCGTTCGAAAAGGGATTGTTTCTGTTATACCAAGCAATACACACATGACAGTATTTGAAGTTATAAGATACCTACTACTTTATCTACTTATTTCAGTGTTTTAACATTAGATATAAAATTCACGTTAAATAACATAGTTGGTACTTATACCATGAATACAAAGAATAAAAACAAACAAATGTATGCGGATTCTTTAGTCTCTGATATGATTGACTATTTGGATATAGCAAAATAATAAGTGGTGAGTAATGCTGAAGATAATGTTCACATAAAAATACAGCAGAGACATGCAAGATAACACTAATAACTGTAATAAAAGGGTAGCAGATAATAAAATACGGAAAAAAAAATCTAACAATATATGACTCACTGTGTACCTACATTGTTGGTGAATGAATGTACGAATGATCTTCCTGAGTATTAAAGTCTGTATGTATAAATATTTAAGCGACAGTTTCACTTGGTTTTTTTGTAAAAAAAAATTAAAAATACATATATATCTCTGAGTAAATTGGAATGTAAAACATTTCAATACAAGATTGTAATCTATGACGTTGGAGTCGTTTCTGTGAAACCTATTAACACGTATAAATAGTAGTAGATATATCTAGTGGTTATACATACAACATTTTGATAGTAAGCACTAGCTTTTGCCCGCCGCTTCGCCCACATCATTGGAACGGAGACACTACATTTTGTTTAGACGAAATTCTATGTCCTTTTATAAAATATCTATCAGATTTGATACATAGTCGTCGTAGTGCCAGAAGAAGAAGAATCCAATAGTGATTTACAAGGAAAATGCCTGTATTCAGGACTGTATGGAGTATACGTCATTATTAATATTGTTTTACAGTCATAATGAGTCGAAATGGCTAAAGATAGAGCACGATTCACAATCGTGAGTTCAATGTGTCTTATCAGGACTAAGTAAATCCGAGAACAGTTATGTGGTTAATAACAAGCCGGTTACAAGGAACCCGTGGACAAAAGCTATTGTTAATGTAAGCAATCACCCCAATAACAATTTCCACAAATCGTGTTCCTTCGCCGGCGGCGGCGGCGGCGGCGGAAAACGCTCGATTCGATGCGCGTGCGCCGAGCCTCGTGCGCTCACGCTATTTACATATCCTCACCATTTATAAAAGGCCACACAACTGAACGTGCAACGTCGCCTCTGACGGCTCACTCAATTCGGCCGTGCGTACTGTAATTTACGACGATGTCAAATCGCCGGCCGGGGCCGATCTAATCGTGCCCAATTGAGACAAATTATTGCTTTTCCTACGAAACCTTACATTAAATACGTATTAAGGATTTTCACTTTATGGGCACGTCCGATGGTTATGGGAATTTATACATTTTTAGGTATTATTACCGCTATGACTACAACAGTGTTGCCGGCCGAAACGTTTATTCCCCGGCAATATTTATTGGCACTCGATGTCGCTTAGGAGGGCTAATTCTTTTGTGTGTGCGACTCGTGTATATCGTAAATCCTGTTGCTTTACGCCCCGAGAGTTTTGATAACGGATTAAAAATATTGTTATATTCGTCGATTGATCCTTTCAGGCTGTAATAAATTAGATTCGTTCTCGAAAATTTACAACACGTCAAATATTTAAATTTATTCTTAAAATAATATGTGCGTAAATATGCATAAATATAATGTTTCACTAAATAACTAAGTGTTACCAGTGAAGTAGAATATTACAAAAAACTAAGTCGATTGTTAGTATGCAATATATGCTTTATTAATTTATGAATGCATAAAATACTTAGAAAACAAAATGGTAGCATTTTTCACCTTTATCTTAATAGTCGATTTTTCGTTATTTGATATTATTATTGTAATTACAATGTGGGAAATTGTCTAGTAGTGTAAAATTATTATAAGCTTATTGTAACTTTTGTCCTAATAAAATGAGGACCTCCGTGTTAGAATTTTTCAAGGAGTATTTGTGACTTCGCAGAATTTATCTGTTGTGCTATTCATTTTAACTCAATTCACATGGGCACAGTAACCAAGCTACATTACGCAAAATGACACGAATTTTACAAAATACATAATAAAGTAATGCCAAGTTTATCAATTTAAAAATAAATCCAGTAGGTACATAATAGTAACACTAAGAAATTATAACAATGCCATTTATTGAAACAAATTTCAATTTTCTTTTGTTTATATTAAACTTTATGGTGTATTGATGATATAGCTGAGAGAATTCCAACTGAACAAGCGATCAGAATGAATAGATGTCTGTTATAAGGAAAAGACCCGCCTATAAGTCTCGTTATAGTGGCAACACGGGCGATAATCGATCGAATCAAAATCCGACGCCTACCGCTTATCGAGAGTTGTATCAAGGCCCTTTATGCCCCCTCAACCCCACAACTGGCCAATAAGAAGCGTCTGTGAGTGAACGCCGGCCTCTCATTGGTCTGATACGATTTTGATTGCGCCGCCCCACCTCGATTCAGACTCGATCAATCTAAATTACACGGCGTACGTTGGTAACACTCCAACTGGCTTACGTCACGAGCGTTTAATTGCAAATCAGCGGCAATGTATTTTAATTTTACATTACTTTATTTAAAAATAGATTCTATATGAGGTTTTATTACACTGGTTGCAAAATGAAATTTATGCACTTATTCAATCACTTGCACGTAAGTATATTTTTAATAATCTACTATAAACTTTTATGAAAGTAGCTGAATTAAAAAAAAGGTACGTTGCTAATGCGTGATTAATTGATTGCTTCAAACATACAGAAAGGAAAACCGATTTTTTGTGTATAACATTCTAAAATCTATTCATAGTATTTATTGTCTTACAAAAATAATAAATATAAGTAGGTATAATTATAGAAAATCTACACATATTAAATAAATTCAAAAGTTTATCCGGATGGACGATATGAAGAAAGTAGTCATACAAAGAAATTAATCTTGGATACATCAAGTACACGCCAAATAAAATCAATATTTCATATATGTTTTGCATTGTGGTATCTTTATACCTTTAGTATAGAATTATTTATACCTTTTTACCTTTATACTTTTAGTCAAAATGTATGTATGATATGTATTTACAAAAAACTTCAGTAGGACAACACTGGTGAGATCACTTATAGAACATTACTACACCTGATAATTTACTTGAAATGCCTAGTGAATGTTGCCAACCACACCATTCTAACTAAAACATAGAGCAACGTGAATAGTGCTGCTTTGCTTCAGAAATTGGCGCGGCGTTGATCTCCAAATCTCAGTCAAACCCTATTACTTTTATTTTCTATCACTCTTAAATACCTAACAAGAATATCGCAAACATTAAATGTACTATTAACTGTAAGAGATAGGTTATACCTGATATATAAATAGAATATATTTCGATATGCTTTGCTATAAGAGTTAAACGAGAAATCCACCTGTGCCGTACTAAAACATTTACGATTGCTTAAATAAATCAATGTTAATGTCACAAATAAACCTACGGATATCATAGGTAATTATATAGTAATAATACTTATTCCTTTAGTAAAATAATTAGAAACGTATTAAATGCATTTTTATAGAAATCAGTGATCGTCCAATAGTCAAAATTCGACCATAATTTATAAATGTTTTAAGTCCCAATATTATTAAGGGGTTTTGGCCAAATAGTGTGTTACCTATGTTACCTACATAGGTATAACAATCTAATACATAACGTAAACCAAACCGATACCTGAGATATTATGAACGTTCCCGTGTGAACAATCGCTTAAAGTGCTGACCATGGAAAGTGATGTATCGTGGGACGGTAAAACGTGGAAGAAGCATTCATATTCCTTGCTCGATCGCCGGAGCACATAGGCTAAGCATTTAGATTTAATTATAATATTATGTAATAGATTAATCATTTTTAGTAAATATTCTGAAGGACAAAAATTGCCTTTTTTTAAAACCTCCTACGGACGGCCAACTACGTAATTGGCGCAGCCGGTAGGATAGTCGCGTCGGTGCGTGAAATCAAACTTCGATACCGCCCGATAGTCGAATCGTCGACGCGTTGACTATCTTTACGAATCTACGAGTGGTGCCGTTAAAGGAGGATACAGAATTTGCTGTAGCTGAGGAGGACATCATCCAAACATTGATGAGACCAGATATGCAGAACCTTCTGTGAGTTTAGTTTTAGTTACACATACCCTATTGGTTGCTATTTCCTATCCTGGTAATAGATCATCCTTTATAGTTTATCCTAATAGTATAGTTCGATAGCCAAAATTTTTTTCCAAGGAAGAAATAAGGTTATAAAGCCGAATCAGCGGCATAGTATCATAGATAGATTAAGATTTAGTAATATATCGGAAATGTCAGAAACTGAAATGGCTCAATCCGATAATAGCGTTATAATTGATAAAATTTGGAAAGCCCTTAGGTTAGTACCGGAGTTTGACGGAAACTCTCATGTTTTAGTAAGATTTTTAAATATATGTGACAACTTAGTTTTAGAATACGCATGTCCAGAAAATCACCTAATTAATTCAGCTTTATTAAACGGAATAGTTAATAAAATTACCGGTTCAGCCGCCAGAACTTTAGCCACCAACGGTATCCCGGATAACTGGCAAGGAGTTCGGAATACCTTAATTAATAGTTTTTCGGATCACAGAGATGAATGTTCATTATATACAGATTTATCCCAATTGACCCAAGGTATCGATACGCCTAACATGTTTTACGAACGCGTACAAAACACACTTAGTACAATTATAGCATACATTCAATTACATGATTCGGTTGCAACTACAGTAGAAGCTAAGCGAAAACTATATAATAAGTTAGCGTTACAAACCTTTACGCGAGGTTTGCACGAACCGATTGGATCGCGCGTGAGATGCATGCGTCCGGAGACATTAGAGAAAGCCCTTGAATTTGCACAGGACGAAATAAATGTAGTATACTTACAGAATAAAAACTTTCAATTAGGAAATTCTAGAAAAGCTCATTTACCGACTAGTTATCAAAAACCCTTGAACTTACCACAACAAAACTTTTTCCAATCTCCAGCTAATCAAAATAAGCCTAATTTTAATCCGAATTTTACAAATAACCCTTACCATAGACAGAATCCTTATAATGTGAACACTGTACTACAGCCTTCACCTATGTTCAGACCTCAATATCAAGGACCATCGCGAACACAACAGGCAATGAGAGCTTTACCGCGATCTGATATGTCTACAGGTTTCAAAATTCCCCCTCGTGGAAATTTTGAGCAAGGTCGACCACATATACCTACACCTATGAGTGGCATAAGTCACCCAGTAGCCCGAAACTTACCTTTGACTGAACAGACTGACAAAAGACAGATTAACTTAAATGAAGCAAATGGCTCTTATGACTATGATTATTACGATACAGATTACTCACACCACGAAGACTATACACCATATGATGAAACTGAAAACTTTGAACAAAATTACGATCAAAATTTTCAGAGGGATTCGAGTTTCGAGCTCCCCAAAATAGAGATACATTTACAGGGTAAAAGACAACTACCTTATATTCAAATTCAAAATCCACCATTAAAATTACTTATTGACACTGGCGCTAATCAATCATTTATCAGCCGTGAAATTGTAGAAAAATATTACAGTCATTTAAAGCTATACCATGATCCATTTGAAGTCATAAATATTCACGCAACCACCAAAAACGAATTTTCTATAATAATCCCCTGTTTTACTGAATTTCAAGGTCATGATCCAATAAAATTTTTCATTTACAAATTTTATGACTATTTTGACGGTTTAATAGGATGGAACCTTTTAGAACAATGGCAAGCAAAAATAGACCTTCAAACTCGTACCTTAAGAACGGAATTCACTTGTAATAAAATTCAGATGTATGATTCCAAAACGACTAATTTATTTGAGACAATTACTCCTGCACAGTCTACTCAACTAAATAAGGTGCCTATAAATATTTCTCAAGGTGACGTAATTATTAATCAGCAATTAATTAACGGATGTAATACAACAGAGTGTCTATCTACCGCCGAAAATAGTAAATGCATGACAGAAATATCCAACCCAAGTAATAACGATATAATTTTGAGTCTAAATAAACCAATATGCGCACATATATTTAACGAACAGATATCACTGACAAACGACAATGAACAAGCACGTTTCCAGGAAATCTTATCGCGAATGCAAACCGACCACCTTAATTCAGAAGAAAAAGCGAATACTAATGCCGATGCACTGTCCCGAATAGAGATTCATAACGAAGAATCATCCTCAATTATTGTAAATTTATCTGACTCAGAATCAACCGTAATAGCACCTGAGGACAGATCTTTAATTATTAACTCTTCGACCGACACCGCACCAACCTTAAAAATACTAAGCAGTCCAACCCCCGACTTAGACATACCTGACACTGAAACGATTCATACATTATATGAAAACCCTATCCTTGAGATACCCACTTCTGAAGAACCGTTGAACAAATTTAAGCGACAACTCATTATTAACTGCACTAACGGGCCTGCAAAAACAAAACCTAAAATCACTATTCCCTGTGAAACTTTTAGGAGAACAGTCGTTCAAATCTCTGAAAATAATTTAGAAGAAGAAATTATATTAATTGTACAGAAATTCATTGATTCTAAACTTCGCACTGCTATTTTAGTTCAGCCAATTGAAAAAATGTACACCATCATTCCTATTCTTCAGAGAAAACTAAAAAGTCCTTCCATTAACATTATCTTAGTCAAACGTGAAATTCAGAACATATCGGATTATTTAGAACAACAAGACATCATTTCTAAATACCATGTCGGAAAAACGAATCATAGAGGAATCAATAAAACACATTTATCTCTATCACAAAAATATTTCTGCCCGAAACTCAAAGAACAAATTACATATTTTCGTGCACACAACTATCGTGAAAGAATGAACATAGTATATAACATTATACATGACTCATCTCATTCCGAACGTAAGCAAGTAATAACTCGACGTAACCTTGACCGAGAACCAGAAACAGATTATAAACAAAGTCAGGACGTATATATTAGAAACCCGATAGCTCAAAGACAAAAGCTCGTCGCTCGTTACACTGACGATAAGGTCATGTCAAACTTACCCATATATATATACACTATTATAAAACGCGGACCAGTAGCTAAAGCTAGAATAAAAAGATCAAAATTGTTTAAAAAACCGACGTTGTTACAGTATAACGACCCTCATCATGACCCTGGTCCCAGTACAGGCAGACAATCCGACAGACAAAACCATATGATTTAATGACTTATCTGAATGAATTATATCTTACCATTTAGCCTAGGTAAAACTAGGATGATTTTCTATTGCCACACCTTTTTACATGAAATTAATCTCAGTAAAATACAGTACCAAATTAATGTATTAAGAAATCAGCTGAGTGGCTCAACTTCTGACCTTTCGAAACGAAATACAACCGTTTTAAATACCAATTTCTACACTCATTTAAAAAATTAGACGAAATTACTTCCCGTTTACAAAGATTTAGACGGAGCCTTATCGACCCCTTGGGATCTTTAATAAAAAGTATTACAGGTGATCTCGATCATGCCGATGCTTTGCGATTCGAAAACGCTATTCAAATCCTGCAGAAAAACGATAAAAAGTTATCAGCCACTTTTAATAACCACATCAGCCTAGTTAAAGATATGACGGTTAAACAATCGCGAGTACTAGATAGTTTGAGCAGTAATCAGCAAAAGCTCACACAATCTATATCATACTTATTAAACCTTACGAAAGATAACAATGTAATTCATTATGTTAATTTGTTTCAGCTATTTAACGTGTTAAATGACAATGTTCAGGATCTTTACCTGGAAATTACTAGATTAGAAAATATTTTAGCTTTTAGTCGCACTAATTCTATGCACCATTCTATTATAACTATTAAGCAATTAAATAACATGCTAAGCAAATTAAAATCTTTATATGATTCGGAACAAATATTAGAGTTAGATACTAGATACTATTATATCTAATTAGTTTAGGAACATGTTACACTGATAATAAGATAGTGATTGTCCTTAAGTTCCCAATTTTATCTCCAACATCCTATAATCTATATAAACTCTGTCCCGTTCCTAAGAGAACATCCCAAGTAATCTTGCCCCCATTCCTGTATATAGCAACTAACTCCAAGGAGTTTGTGTACATGGAGGCTGAATGCCCGAAGATCGACACCTGGTACATCTGGGAACAGAAGGTAACTCATCAACGACGTACGCACCGAGATTGTATCTATCACCTTCTCAATCAACAGGAAACAGAAAACCTATGACAATCTACTACTATGTCATTTTATGAAGAAGCACTTCTAGAATTGGACAGTCGACACTACATAATTACATTCCCGAAGCGCACAAGAGTTCAAATTATATTCGGACAGGAAGAACACCGATTATTGAAGGGCAGTTACTTCGCAACAACACCTAGAGATTGCAATATAAAGTCGCCAGAATTTACGTGGGAACGCCGTTGAATTAATGTCTATGCCGCAAAAGTTACTGACAAATCTTGAAAATAGATCGCCCCATTTATAATTTTACTACGATCGATCTGAATAAATTGCACGAAATTCAGCATCAGGTACAAATAGAGAATTTTTCGGGCCTGGACTACATGGACTTTTCTACTATACATCATACTACAATACCCTTATATGGAATTGTCATATTAGGTGCTATTGTACTTTTCACCATGTACATTATGCGCCGGCGCCGATGCCGATTATTGTTGAAAAATCAATCATCTCTACAACCTGAAATAGAAATACCTACCTCAATACATGCTGAAACTAAAACTTCGTCTTCAGGAAATCTTCAGGAAGCTAATTTGCAGGATCGCCGAGCCGCAATATTTGCATTAAACATGTGCAAATAGTTGCTCATCTAGGAGGGGAGGTGTTACCTATGTTACCTACATAGGTATAACAATCTAATACATAACGTAAACCAAACCGATACCTGAGATATTATGAACGTTCCCGTGTGAACAATCGCTTAAAGTGCTGACCATGGAAAGTGATGTATCGTGGGACGGTAAAACGTGGAAGAAGCATTCATATTCCTTGCTCGATCGCCGGAGCACATAGGCTAAGCATTTAGATTTAATTATAATATTATGTAATAGATTAATCATTTTTAGTAAATATTCTGAAGGACAAAAATTGCCTTTTTTTAAAACCTCCTACGGACGGCCAACTACGTAATTAGTGTATAAATATTGTAAATTATTATTATGTATATTCTAGATTATTAGAAGTATAAAATAGAGACATAAAATTAAAGCTTTCGACTCATCGATTACAGCCAAAAAGAAAACAATAGTTACAATTTTTTATTGGCAACACTAATGCTCGTCGGTAGCAAGTAAAGAAAAAAAATAAAGAAAACCGTTTAGCAAACAGAGAAGAAAAATATTCTTTAAGGAAAGCAAAATAAATAGTTGTTATTCAATCACGTTAGACGAAGCTTTTATTAAAATTGTGTTAGTGAATTTTGTATATTGTATTTTGTATATATTTCAATTTAATTGGATGCCAATGGATATGACAATATTATAATCACAATGTATCTAAGATTTACAATATTCATACCTTTAATGAAACTTTGTTTATCTTGTATCGTAATTTTCATCTTCTGTTTCTACTTTAAAATCAATTCGCAATAATAAAGATTATTACAACCATAACTGCTTCAAGATGACGTCAGTACTTTAACAACATGGTGACCGCCTTTGTTCTTTGTTCTTCTTCTTTATTTTTTGGCTCCGTCACGGTTTGTGCACTAGCCAGCGTCAAGTAACAAAATTTTGCCAAGTAAGTGTCTTGTGATAATTATAATGTTCTAACAAGATGGTGGTTTCCTTGTTAGAACTTTCCATGGAGTTTTGGTGGCATCTCAGAATGCATGCTCCGTGGTATTATTTCCCATCCACTTCACTTGTGCATAATAACCGAACTATATTACGTAACACACCACCAATATTACAAAATATAGAGTCTAATAACACAAGATTATGAATAAAATATAAAAACCACTACATGACAGACTAAGATCCCGCCAAAAAACCACCGCCTTTGTTAGAACTTTGAACAAAATGCCACCAATATAAATTGAAATATCACAAGTTAAAGAGCCATTTTATTTACGAAAATAATCGCTGTCGTATTCAAAGAGTCCGATTAAGAATGGCATTATAAAAAGTAAAATTCCAAATCTGTAATCTCATAAATTACTTTTCTAGAATATCTTTAACCTTCAGTTACAATTTATTTTAATCATCATGGTTTTTCTTTCCTTTCACGAGAAAATAATAAATTACAACGATAAAAGAAAAAACTATAAAAAAAGAACTTAACATTAAATCTTTTCCGACATTTTTCATAAACTTTAAAAACCATTTACATGATGCAATCTCATATTTTTCAGTGAGGTATTTGTAATGTTTACAGTAACTTTGTAAATACCGTATATTTGATATGAACAATTTAATCAAGTATGCTAAGCATTACTTTTTTTTAATTTTTACTCTTTAGCGTGGGGTCTAAAGTACACAGAGGTTTACGTAATTTATAATAAATAGTAAAACTGGTACTTTAAATACATATCTATAGTTGAGCTGCGAACTTCAACGATCTGACAGTCAAATATATATAAAAAAAAATATATAAATTACGTATTGGAAATTATATAGGTTGATATTAATATTTGACCACAATTTTATCTGATGTAAAAATCGATGTAAATAAGAGCAAAACACATAGAATTAGATTTAGAAAAATATTTAAGGCTGATATAAGAGGACAGTTGTGTTCGTCTTACAGCCCTCTAGCCATTCTTCTTGACTGAATATAGATGCGCAGAAAACAAAATTATGTAAAAATATATATTACATCGGGGTAACTTAATAATAAATAAATGTGAATTTTAGATTCTTACAATAATATTTATCTTTGTTTTTTATTCTACACTTGACTGTATAATGTTGCATAACACAAACCCGAACTTAAGGCTCTATTCGGAGCAAACGAAAACGACTGATGTGGACTGTACATGAAGTATACATTCGCAATATTGGCACGCTTAGCCGTGTCCTATTCCGAAGAGTACTGGTATATACAACCAAGTGTGTGGTAGGACGCGATCAACATACACATGTTGATAGACTTGTCATAGTAACACTCCTCTGATTTGTCGCTTTTGGTGATTATTTAATGTATGCCTAACCGTCGAGGACCTCGCAGGCTAGCATGAATGTATAAAATACACTAACAGGGAGCATGAGATTTGTTACTGTTATGCTATTCCCGTACTTGAGTGTATCGCCACGACATTTTTCGGGAAAGTTATTTGTGGCGCTAATTGGCGTTATGAGCATAATTGCAATTGCCTATTTTATTTCTTACACACATATAACACTGCTTCAGATAGACGAATACCGAGAAATATGTGAACCCAAAAAAAAATCATAAACGTACAAATTAAAAGAATAGAAAGAGAAAGAAATTGGTGGCGCATATTGGCATTACGAGCATAATTGCATTAACTTGTTTTAATTTTTACACACATATTACATTACTGCAGATAGATGGACACCGAGAAATATGTGAACCCAAAAAAAAATCATAAACGTACAAATTGAAAGTATAGAACAAGAAAGTAATTGGTGGCGTATATTGACGATATGAGCATAATTGCAATTGCTTATTTTATTTCTTACACACACATATTACATTACTGCAGATTGATGGATACCGAGAAATATGTGAACCCAAAAAAAAACGAACGTACAAATTGAAAGTATAGAACAAGAAAGTAATTGGTGGCGTATATTGGCGTTATGAGCATAATTGCAATTGCTTATTTTATTTCTTACACACACATTACATTACTTCAGATAGATGGACACCGAGAAATATGTGGACGTAAAAAATAAAATTAAAGGTACAAATTAAAAGAATATAACGAGAAAATAATTGGTGGCGTATATTGGTGTTATGAGCATAATTGCAATTGCTGGTTTTATTTCGTACACACGTATTAAGGTTATAAACGACAGCTAGCCTCTGTTTAGACAGTCGTTGTGCATTTTATGAGCAGATGAATTTATAGCCACTCAGACGATGGTTTTAATTTAGAAATACGGTCGAACTGGTGTTAATTACAACACTCGGGTATAAATATACTGAACCACACGCAAATTGACTCCCGATCATTAAATAGAAATCAATCGAAATTTAAAACCAGACAAAAAACAGTGTTTGGACATATAACGTGCCTCAGTAGTTGAAAACTCGAACCTTAATGCTATAACTTGTAAACATATTTCATATGCAATAAAGCAAAGTTACTTATAACTTAGCATATTTATTGCTTGTACAAATTCCAAGAGATACGGCGCGAAAATGACATAAGGTTGAGGATACAAC
The DNA here is from genome assembly GCA_035772565.1 of Antheraea assamensis. NCBI lineage: Eukaryota > Metazoa > Arthropoda > Insecta > Lepidoptera > Saturniidae > Antheraea > Antheraea assamensis. The sequence goes on along the minus strand of JAQQSE010000106.1, from coordinate 1,379,947 downwards.
GATCAATCATGAAGAGAGCAGTAAACTCGAGAACAATCCAGCGTAATTCCGTCTGAGAGACATTAAAACCGCCGCCGCCCTATCCGGTGCAACAATGTGGCGACTCCGCGACACGACGCACCTCTCCCCCTCTTCTCACCCGTGCGTATACCAACCATATCACACCTTTATACTAACTATATCACATATAATAAAAAAAAAACTAAAGAGATAGTCCAAATTCGTAATTTACCGTCCACGTCACTCATAAACCAAAACATTAAAGAACACGAAACGTATTTTATTCTGCTGTGAAGACTATAATAAAACATAAATCATTTATCCGAATACAAATCAAAACGAAGTTACGTTAAAGGGTGGTATAGTCCAATGGAATCCAGGAGGCCATTCGATGTAATTGGCAATAATTCAGAAAAGAATATTCTCCCTCCAACAATCAAGACAAAGGCGACCGATAGTATATACAGTCGAAGCATTATGGGTCAATACCCATTATTATGCTATATTTTCGCGAGCACAGCCCTCCGATATCCCGTACGTTCACATGAGCCGGCAAATATCTGTAATTAAAGGTTGTAAAGTTGATTTACAACGGGTCCGTGTATCGAGTCTGAAGGTAGAACGGCTCGTCCAATCGCGCGGGTTGATTCCCGCCGCCGTCACCGGCGTACCGCGTCTCGTGTATCAATTTATTAGGAACGAATGTAAATCGCGGTGGTGCGGCTTCTCCGGCTGACGATAATGCGAGTCCTGCGGTCGCAGATCCCATCAGCCGTCGGCGGATCGCGGTGGATAGTATCGAACGGCATCGTATGGTTTACGATCTCCAACAGGGACAGTAACACCGGCAATAAAATTGCAACAATGGAACAGTCGAATGCGGCTGAAAGACGACGCAACTACGATCATTGCAATGAATGCAACAATGGAACCCTCGAAACGAAGGTGGCAAACAGGCAACTAACATCGACAGTAAACCTAGCACTATCTAATACGACACACTATTAGATTGTGCTAGCGAACTCGACTCAGGTTATTCTGATAACACTGCTCACAATAACTGCATATTATGAGCATATGGAACCAAAGTAACAGCCTTTACACGCGCGTAAGGAATTCCTGTATGGAAATATTAAACAGAACAGAAGCATAACTTTAAGGAATCATTTAAATTATACGGAATAGAATTTCAATTTAACATAATTACCAATCAATCTTCGAATGAGAAGATCAAAATTCCCATTGACAATACAAGAATTTACTCAATACCCATTGTTCGGTTTCTCTCATAAGAACACAGGCATCATACCGGGGAAATAATGTCCGGGTATTATTATCACCATTTGTTTTTGAAATACTTATTCTTCATGAAATTGAATATAATTGAATTAAATTCTTACGCGTAGAAATATGGCAACGATTTCGTCCCTACGTTGAAAATCCTCATCACTTGTTAGGTCTAAAGCCCGTTGATATGTTTCATTATCATATCCGTTTATTTAAAACTAAATCATATATTCGGATCGACATGTCTTACTTACAAACTCCCTACAGCATATAGATTTATTTTTACGAGCATCGTTGTTGTCGCTCACGGGTATCGTAAAATATCATTGCATCGGAAACCCCTTAATTTTCTTTATCATTTCTTTTGTTAGACGTACAATGTTAATAATCGTCCTTACAATGTCGCTGCAGTATGGAAAATACGTTATTCTTACAAGTATAACTCGTATACGCATTAAGTTTTCAAATGAAAACCATCTGCTAATATTGCTTCGAATACACAGCACTTGTGACTATTAAAATAATCTATGTAATTTAGAAAAATGCATTCGTTGTTGCGAACAAAGGACTCGAAGCCCGACACGTACGTGAATGCATGTTTCGCTTACTACTATTTTATGTGATTTCGGGTAATAATACAATGCATTTGTAGTGGGTACCCCTTGTGACTAGAGAATGGAATAAGTTATATTAACATGCGTTTGTTTGTGTCTAGACGGAGGTGTCGAGTATGGAAGTGCCACCGCGTTTAGGCCTCCTCTCCGTCGTAATTTGAATGACAATATAAATTACAATGTGGAACGGCGTCCCGGTCGTGACAAAGCAGTATTGAAGGCGTCAGTTTGTGTTCGTAGTTGATCTTCGCCTCTTACGAATTCACGTTTGGACAGATATTAAATAATTTCATGCTATTATTATAAGACTTAACACTAGTTTTAAATTGAATAATCAATATCTTTAACGTGATTTGCAAACGTTAGTAACTGTAAAAACATTAATATCTACGTAGCCTTATTCTAACTCAGGCCTGTCCAAACCACGGCCCGCGGCATGGATTATTGCGGCCCGCAGAATCTTTTTTATCTTCTTTGTTTAAATACATTAAATGAGTAAATTAATTTTCTTGCGACGAATTAATACCTACCTCTGTGAAAGTGCATATTCAACAATGAAGTTTATAAAATCTAAATACAGGTCTTCATTGACAGATACTTCACTTAAACATGCACTGCGTCTAGTTACTACTAATATTGAGGTTGATGTTGACAGAATTGTAAAAGACAAATTAATGAAAAAGTAGATAATAAAATAATGATACTTATTATACTTGTATTTTATTTTTATAAATATTTTGCGGCCCCCCAATGTATTGAGTCATTTTTGTTGGCCCTGGGTCCCATGTAGTTTGGACAGCCCTGTTCTAACTAATAATATTACAAACGCGAATGTGAGTTTGCTTGTTATGCATACACTTTGTCAAGTCTACATTAACTCGTTCAAACCAGCACGCAAAAACTAGTTTTTCCTTTTCAAGTCCGTTACGATTAAAATGCACGTAAAATTATTTTTCCTTATTTTCTATTTACTCAGACAATTTTAAATGTAAATTATTCGAATAATATCGACGCTGAACTTTTTGTAAGCGATATTCATACGTTGAATATTATAAACGCCATCTTACAAAACAAAAAAAACAAAAAAAACAAAAATTGAATTTGATTATGAGATGGCATTAGACAACAAAAGATACGCATAACGGAAATCAAACAGTCCAGTGTTGTAGTGACAAAAAAATAGACAATAGAGTCAAAGGGCAGGGGATGACAATGATGCGCACCAAGCAGATAGAACAAACGATGCCTCTGCCACAATGAGACATTAGCATAAACTGGTTAAAGAAATCTGGTTGACACTGCAAACCAATATAACATGAAAGACATAAAAGACAATCAAATTATTTAGTAATTTAGAAAATAATGAAATTATAACACTAATTAAATAAAACAAATTAAAATGGAATTATTATAAACTAAGAAATTTTACCGACTGTATCTTAGATACATTATATATGTATTTTGTTAAGAAACATTTGTTATATTCAACGCTATATAACAATTTCTTCTACTAGGTATAAATATTGAATAATTTTCTCCTTTATTACTTACTGGATTTTTATATAAAGACAATTTAAAATGCTTATGATAATAAGTACGAACGAAATATACGAATCTGTTTTAAAACAATTTCACATGAGTGTATCTAAATCGGTTGAACTCTGACATTAAAAGCAAATCGAATTACACTACGATGCTTTAGTGAAATTAATCTTTTTAGATAGCTAACGTAATTCCTTTGTGCTGTAATCCGACATGAGGATTGTCGGTGTCGAAATATGCTTATCTATGAGTTAATATCGGTCCAACTTCCTGCCACCCGCCGCGCCTTGCCACCTACTTATGTGCCTTTAATACTTTCTACACAATAGATACGTTTTATCTCTTATGACTTATGACATAAACGTAATAAATTCTTTCATTAAAACAAGGTCAAAATCAAAGTACATTACGATATATCATGGTTTTCATTTGATTATGGTTTTGGGAACGCCGAAACATTTCGAGTTCTTGTAGCATGTGCTTTATAAACCATAACCGTGTAACCATCATTATGCCATGTTCATGTTGGGGGAAGCAAAAGTATAGGACACCACTTTTGCTTATCTTTGTAAATCTTCTTTTCCTCATTAAAATATGTAATCCTATATAATATACTATCTAATATATCTATCATATTGATTTATTGTTATGAGATAATTCGTAACGATTTCATACATTTTTTTCCTGATACGTACGTTCCGCCCAACGTAAATTGGGGCGGGCGGGGATTTTAAGGCGGTCCTGGCACCGCCTTCGACTTTATATAGCTTTATAGATGTAATTAAATAGCACGACTATGATATAACAGATAGTAACTGTGACTCTTACATTATAACACTACTGTGATTCTTGTGATAAATTAATTCAAATAAGATATTAATGTCGTGGATCTTATTAATCTATTCCTTTGTTTTGATGATGACAAGTTAATAATATTTATTATGCATTTTACAAAAGCGCAATGAATAAGTAGCAGAGTTCATGGGAATGTTAATTCGTAATAAATTTCATAACAAATTTTCAGTTTTTATTTGGACTTTAATTTTATTAATTCAATATTGACTTTACCTTTAAATTGTCGTGGCGGTCGGTAGAGCTATGAAATTTTTTGACACACGTGTAATACAGATAAAAGAAACTTAAAAATCAAATATGATACAGTCTGCTAAACAAAAAAAATATGATCAAATGAAATTTTGCTAATGACATTAATGACAACTTCTACTAAATAATCTACAGATTTCTTTAATGAATGTGTATAAATTGTTGTCGTTTTTTTTATATTATAGGGGGCCTTTTAATATATGTGGGCCTCCGGCGCTCTCACTGGCCGAACGAAACGCAACAGTGCAAGCACTGTTACTTCACGTCGGCTTACTGTGAGAGGGTGGTACTACCCCGGGCGAGCCGACCCATTCATGCTGAAACCAGTAATAACTTCAGCGTAGCTCTACCACCTACAAACTTTTCTTATGTAATTAAATAAACTCATTATCAAAAAACACAAAAGAAACCCAATTGTAAAAATACTTGATCTACTTTACCTTAGTTACTTATACGAATGAAAGAGTTGTCTTATTGGGAATTGATAACTAAATAACTTACTTTTATCCCCTCTCTCTTTTCAACTCATAAACACCATGCTTAAATATTATATAGACTATCTCACTCCCATAATTAAGTTGAGTTAAAAGACATCTAATGCGTTAGACGTCATCAAATCATTCAAACAATAATCTCCTAAAGAAATAGACATACATCGGAAAAAGGATAATGTTTTCTTAGTTATCATTCCTTTTTCTATACTTTAAAGGATTTTACGTTTGACCATAATCTCACCTGATGTTAAATGACGATGTAGACTAAGACGGTAAAACACGCTAAACCTAGGAGGGCCTGGCTCTCAATTGTTGCTACCGAAACACACCATTGGTACTCAACGACGGATTTTCAACTTTAAGGTGGCTGCTAGCTAGGCCGACTCATAAAAAGCCTTATCACCACGCAAACATTTTTTTTTTTTATATCATAGGGGGCAAATGAACAGGTGGGTCACCTGATGGCAAGTGATCACCGCTGTCCATATACACTAGCAACATCAGTGGAGTCGCAAGTGCGTTGCCGACCTTTTAATATATGTGGGCCTCTGGCGCTCTCACTGACCGAACGAAACGCAACAGTGCAAGCACTGTTACTTCACGTCGGTTTTCTGTGAGAGGGTGGTACTACCCCGGGCGAGCCGACCCATTCATGCTGAAACCAGTAATAGTTTTAGCGTAGCTCTACCACCTATAGAAACATGTAATGGCAATACATGTAGTGGCATTATTGAAGTCTTATAGGAATATAGTTAATATTTTTATGTTAATTTTTTTGTAGGACGTATGCAATACACCGCCATAATAATTAAATTTGCATACTAATTTATCGAACACGAGGAAAACGTACATTAATTTCCCGTTCAACAATAAGCAAATACGTTATCCGTGAGAAACGCACACACATTATTGCACTCGCTCGCTTTGCGGATATGAGATAATGTACAGGCGGTCGTATGTATTCAGCTATGACCTCTTCAGAAACGTAAAGTGTAGGGTGTAAACAATGTTGCCGTATATACAATGCCTTCGCGATAAGGCGTTTCCGGTACCTACTTAGATTAATGACCAATCAGCGGATACGACAGATAAATAGTATTTGAATAGTCGTTTTTCCTATTTCAAAATAATCTTTTATATATTTACGATTCAATGAATTGTTTTTTTTTTCATAAAAATCGATACAATCTCACTTTTCATATTATACTAGCGTTCGTTTGCGACGTCGTCCATGTCAAATTAGAATATTAAGCTTAAAACAATAAAATTCAAACTAGCGTCACCAAGTTTGCAAGATATAGTAAAATTCATGTCTATGAAAAAACATATGGTATTAGATATATTAATATCCCTTTATATAAAGCCTTTATATATAAAGATAGATAAGTAGAAATTAAATTGGTATCTGCAATACCACTGCAATACTACATGACTTTTAATTACTCTGTGAAATGTAGAAAGTTAGAGAGACGTGTCGCGCTAAAAAGTAGTGTAAAAGGTACCAACCTTAAACTTTAAATAAAGATGTGGTGCTAAGACTGTATAAATGCTAAAGTAGTAGAGGTCTGGCTCTTAAGTGCAGCTGCTGGTGCTTGGCGACAGGTTATCAACATGAGGTCGGTATACCTAGCTAGGAGAGTTTAGAAAATTGCCCTACCCCTATGCTATAGTTTCATCACAATGTTTTCCTTTATCGAACCTGCGTTGATTGATACGGCGTCTAAGGCGCTAATTACTGAGTTTTTATCGCTTGAAAATCGCTATGAGAAAACGGAACAATCTCCACTGTGACAGAAGTTTCTGGCGTTACAATTATAATACAGGTATTTCGTAATACCCACGAACCCGAAACAACCGTGCCTTCTAAAAATTATATTTATACTAACACCTACAAGACACGTCGGGAAATATCAAAATAGTTTAAGATCTCAATCGAGCAGCGTCTAAATCACGCGCTATTAACTCGGAAGAGCTGTCGACGCGGCCGCGGTATAAATAATCTCTTTTGGCTAGTCGTTAGTGGGGGTAGGTAATTTGGCTGCTCATCCATCAAAATCATCTCCACACCGGCCTCAATATGGTTTTCAATTAAGTGGAATTCTATACTTGTAATTATTCGTTTTCACGTAGAATTACATATGGTTTATTCTATTCATTTAATAATTAATTAACAATAAGGGAAATAAAGGAAGGAGGAAGAGAGGTATAGGAAAAGTGTATAAAACTATTATAAGACCAGTCATTCTGTATGCATCTGAATGCTGCGCTACCAAAGAGACGGATGAGAGAAAACTACATGTGGCAGAGATTCGAATGCTAAGATGCATGTGTCGTATTACTAGAATCGATAAGATTAAGAATGAGTATATAAGAGGAAGTTTGAAAATAGCACCAGAGACAGAAAAGTTGAGGAGTAAATGTACGCTAATTCCGAAAAATTCGTTAGTAATTGCCGGTACACGAATCGGCGGACATCGGGTCGATATTCCACCGGTCAAACCACTAGACCACCACGGACTACCTCTACACTGCCCTGACTACAATATAAAACCTAATATTTAACCTAATTCTCCTCCGTGAAACCGTTACGTGTGCCAACTGTTACTGTGCTGTGATCAAATAGTGAAATACAGTTCTTTTGAGGCTCAATGAGAGCGAAGACTACTGAACGTATCGGCATAAGTCTTATGACTATTCGATACGGAATTTCTCGTAATGATTCTAGAATACTTATTTTTTTGGGTTGAATTGACCCTTTGAGTTTTTTTTAATGTCCCAACCGAAGCGAACGGAGAATCAGCTAGTCTATATATACATATATATAATTTATCTTTATGCACAACTAATACAAAGAGGTAAATGCTGAATTTAGGAGGTAACATCCGGAACTATTAAGCTGGTTCTGAAAACAAATTAGTTGACTGAAAACTAAGTTTTAGTTGCTGGTCATAACAGGCTATATTTTATATTAAAAAAAAATATAATGTATTTCATGCATACTAAGTCACTTAACTTGCTAAGTTGTAAGGTTAGAATTCCCATAAAATCCCGTAGGTATATTACTACTTAAACTACATAACTTGCAAATAATATAAGAAATTACTAAAAATCGACTCCAAAATGGCAAATCCTCATTATGCACCCGGAATAACAAAGTCTTGGCAAAGCAACGATAGCGCTCCCTCTGTATACGTAATACCAAAATCTTCCTACGAGTAAATCTATAGAAAAGAATTTACATTTTATTTAACACTAGCTTTCGTCAATGTCTTTACTGGTGGTATTGTAGATTTCACGTATCCCTTGGGAACAGTAGTAGGTACGTCTTTACACGTCAGTACCTTCACACTTCATAATCTCACCATACAAGCAAACAAGCTTATTTTCGCATTTATAATAGTAGTTAGAATTATAGCTGACACATAAAAATTTAAGGCATTTTGAAGTTGATAGTTAATCATTTCAATATCGCTTCGCCCTTGTAAAATACTTAATTAGGAAGCTGGTAGAGTAGGTTTTTCGACTAGTTCATGCAACACAATTCGTAAACTAATGGTTTATATACCCAATTTATTTAAATACGGTGGTGCCGCTCAAACATAGCTCAAACAAAGGTATATATAGTCAGAACAATTTTAAAACTCAAACATGTACCTATCACACCTCGTAACCATATTGATAGGTTGCCACCAAAGACTAAACCAAGAGAGATGTTCCAACCATCAGGAGAGTTATAATATTTGAATTTCTCTTGAAATTGCTGTCGACATTTTGTTATCATTTGCTCTAGACAAAAATTATAATTTGGCGGCCTTACCCATTTATCACCATCATCATCATCATCTTACCCTTATCCCACCTAAGTAGGGTCGGCATACCATGTTTTCCTTTTCCACTCTCCCCTGTCAAAAGTGATCTCAGTATTCACACCTTTTATACACATATCATTTTCCACACTATCCATCCACACCTCTTTCGGTCTTCCTCTACCTCTATATCCGTCCACTTTCAAACTCAAAACTTTTCTTGTTATATGACTTTCCTCTGGTCTCATAATATGCCCGTACCATGGTAACCTATTACTCCTCAACATTTATATCACATGAAATACCTTCATAACTCTATATAGAAATGTTATATCAGCTTGTATGTGAACCACTGCTGGGCAAGACTTTCTGCCTGGAGGAATCAACCAACAGAATCATCTCTTCAGCCCACATTATTATAGTAAATGAAGAGAAATCAACAGTTACATATTTTTCCCACATATAGAGTGATACTACAAAATAATCCCAAGGAGGGTTGATGTCACGCGACGGCCGATCGTATAAATTAAGCCAAATCATCATACATCACAAGAAGTTGCGCCAACCCTACTTAGGTGGGATAAGGTAATTCATGTACACTATTTTTACATTACATTTGTAAAAGTTTATTCACAGGGACGTTTCATTAAAACTGTCCAAGAGACAATATTAATAAACGCATGTTTAAATTAGTTCAGTACGACAAGGCCGACATACGGCCGCGTATTTCGATCAAATTTTTCGCGAACATAATATACACACGCTCGCATCGTTCTATCATAAATTGTTTTCTGTGACTGTTTAAACGGACAGCGGTGAGTGATTCGTGAGCTAATTACCTCCTAACGAGCGGCAATCAGTGACATCTCATCAGTATATTCCGATGTTCGGGCGGCGACGAGTGATTCCCTTTTTATTTTATAGCACGAAACGGAGGTGGTTACTATTCTCGTCCGAGGAAATGAATACGCGTCAATCGGCCGGCGGACGATAGAAAAATGGAATGAAGAAAACAATGCTGGATGTGTCTTCCGCGAGTTTCTATTGTCGTACGGTATTAATTTCATTCAAGGATTTGATTTTTTTTTTGTTTCTATGTTCACCGTCGCTTTGATCATTTGTGAAGGTTTTCATTTTCGAATACTAATACCTATATTCTGCTGATGTAAGTAAAAGGGACGTATTTAATTAAATAAACACACAAAAAATCGAAATGTAGCCTACGCTTTTAACTATGAAGTAGGTACAGTCGAACTCGTTTTTTAATGAAGTGCACATTGCAGTTTAAAGATGCTCCTCGCACGTACAAATTATGCCAATCTAATATAATAACAATAACATAGTATCAATATAGATTTACAAATTATTAGAGACGTAGTCCGATAAAACTGTAGAGGCCTTGCCAGGTCAACAGTGTAGACAGTTCGACAAAAAAAAACTCTTTGAAATTATAATGATAACATCTGAATACACATAAAAAATAAGTAAATTTACGACAGAAATATCAATAATTCAATCTGTGTCTTATCACTGTTGACCGCGGTAGCGAAGTTTCGCCTGTCGATGTATCGAATCGACAAAGCAAACTTGTGGACCGCTGGCGGGCCCTTGTTAGCACCTCCAACACCTTCGGACACGATCGATTAGGCCCGCGGCCGCTCACATTCAATTATTTATTTATTTATTCGTAATTAAGCCGCGCGAGTTATGGTTCCCTTGTCGATTTACGAGCGAACGAGATGACTTATCAGCGAGATCACTGGATAAGATAGCTTTATAAACCATATATATACGTCTTAACGAAGAATGAAATCTGACAGTCAACACTATAAATTGCGAAAAATCATTCATTCATTTATAAATCACAGCAGAGTGAACACCTATATACATGGTGTATAAATTAATTACAGAGTACCCATTAAATATTATTTACTAATTCGGTAACATGATGTTAATACGCCTTTACACAAAGCGGTCGTACGACGTCACGAGGTCAATCCCGTAAGCGAGCCATAAATAACTTTATTAAAATAAATCATGCTCTTTATTGGTTCCTTGTCGCTTCTCCGCTATTGTTATTTTGAAAGATAAATTTTACGATTGCGATTTTCAACGATTCAAAAATTATTTATCCTTTGTAATGTAATTTATACGGTGCATTAGGGTTTTCTTTTCGAAATTATTTCTTTCATCTCTGAAATCAAAATCCTTTTACGGGTTTTCCATGAAGATGATACAATAATATATAAAAAAAATCGTACTGCTTCATTTGGCAGAAAGCCTACTGAATTCAGAATGATGCTACTGTAAACTTTAATTTAGGGGCTATTCAAGTATTACGTAAGCAGGTTTTTCAACATTTCTGACCGCCCTCTCCTCCTGGTCAAAAAAATATAAAATATACTTACCTCTCTCCCATGCTAATGTAAACATTTATATAAGTATTTTGTAGTCTGTTCTGGTTTCCTTAGTGATTCATGACCAGCAGTTAACAAGTCTAGAAATTAGGAATTTATTGTCTATAGAAGGATTAACTTATAGTGGTTCGCTATTAGAGCGGCCGTAGCCTAGTGGATAAAACAGTGTGTCTCACACATATGGGACCTACATACCTCCTGTATGTCATCAAAAATAAGCAAACCAAAGACCACCCCACCCTTTTTTTAGCGCTTAGGTAATACTTGAATGGCCCCTTATGGCAATACTAGCTTTTGCCCGCGGCGTCGCTCGCGTTAATGTAGATTTGACCTATCCCTCAGAAGTAATACTTTTCTCTGGATGAAAATTACCCAATGTTCTTCTTGACGATTTATATTCAATATTTTATGATAATTGGTTAAGTAAAGGCGTGAAAGCGTAACAAAGAAGCAAATAAAAGAACTCACATTCGCGTTTATAATATTAGTCAGAATTTAAAAATAGCGAAATAGAGAAATAAGTTTGTTTTAGTATATTTTGTTACTCGTATGTAACTGAATCGTAAATGCAGGCTTTTGATTAAAAATACATACTGTATATACCGTTTCTTGAATAATAATCCCTTACATGTTTAAATAAATAAATATAATATTTAGATGTTTCTTTTTATTCTATCTTGTTTTTTTTTTAATTTAAATTCACAACTTTAATATCATATACAGAGTGGAAAAGGAAAACATGTTGTGCCGACCCTAATTAATTGGGATAAGGGTAAAATGATGATGAACTTCAATATCATCTAGTAATTCTTCTTATGTTGTTCACACCGTATTCATCTATAAAGTTTCATAATAACAAAATATATTGTAATGAACCCTAAATGAATTAAGGAATTATTTTCCACAGACGATACAATCCAGTTACAGACTACAGATTATACGATTAGAGATACATATTATTATAGTCTATGATTGCGATCAAAAGTCGGTATTATGTCGGCGTCCCGGTAATACAAATAATCTGTGACCCACATAAACGATATTATGGCGCGCAGGCGCGAAACCCGCCAGCGTTAATAAACGATTATTAATAAGTTATGTTTTTAATTACTGTCGGATCGTTCTTTTATTTATTCGTATAATTTTATAAGGCCCCGGGGCGAGCGAGCCTTCGACCGGCTCAACAATAAAACATATGTGCCCGATGAATAAATTCGATCCGTAACGAGAATTATCGAGTGTGGCATTCCATTCTCGCTGGTGTCGATTCAAAACTTAAATGAGGTAATTGCCGTATTGAAAACAAAGCACAACAGAACGTAATTTGAGATTCGAAATAAATCAACCAAAATGAATTAGAGTATAAAAAATTTCGACTTAATACATATAATAAAACGTACTTCATGGTCACATTAGAAATATACACTAAAGTTTAAACAATGAAAAATATATAACGATTGAATTTTTGTAAGTTATATACATTTGACTATTTTTCAATATCACGAAAGAAGAAGTTCTTTATTGAACTGACCAGTTTGCAAAAAATTCCAATCCAAAAAGTCTATAATTCATGTAGAATTTGTCTAGATAATTAGAACACTGAACAAATCTCAATCGCACAGATTTCTACACTAGTATTACAAAGCTCAAGGGATTGTTTTATTGTAGGTTTGGACCCGTTATTCTCTGAATCTATCGATGAGATTTGAAAAATTACTTTTACATTTTATAATCCAATTATCGAGAAAGTCACAAGTTACCAAACATCACGCTAACAGCCTTAGAAATGGAGCAATTATCATATAAAACGCAGGTCAGAAAGTACGCTCAGTTAGCTCTATACGAGTATAATGAGGCGGACGGGTAATCTGAATCGTGTGGCACGGGATATCGGGTGACGAGAAAACGAGTGAAACCGCGGGACACAACTATGTATTATACTAACTTGACACTGTCACTGGAGTTTATCTATTTATTAATCTTATTGAATGCAAATAAACATATATATTTATAACAGTCTCTTCTAAAATTAGATAGACAAAAAAAAACTGAATTACAAATTATAAAATGGTACAAAATTATAGATATCTAAATTCAAAACGTCTCAAACCACGTGACAGATTGTACATCGCTCCGAGCGGACGCGGTCGCATCCGACACGTCGCATTCTCACGTGAAATGTGAAATATTCCGACGTGAAATACACAGAAAAAGTGTGCGACAGACGTTTCGGGAGATTGACGCGACTGTACGCTCGCAGATATATCTGACACAGTATTGTCGCCCTCGCGTACTCTATCACGTAATTGTCGACTTTGATTTATTATATGTTAGTAACGATTATCCACGATATCGTTCACGTGAAATTACGATAAGTAACTTAATAACAATAAAATACCTAGTGCCGCCTAATACCGAATAAATACAGAAAAGGGAATAGCATAAACACATTATACATTAGAAAAAATTTAGCTCTGTGAACTTCCATCGTGAGCGGTCAAACATCCATTTCTATATATAAAATAAATAAAAAGATTCTTGGGTGCGAAAATGTTTAGGACTACATGATTTTTATAGTGAGAAATCAAAAATCTCGATGAAGATTAAGATAAAAAAAATATCAAAATCTCGGTAACTTCCTTACACTGAGTCCATCTATAAAATCAGCTACCGGGCCACATTAATAGGAGCTTCACACCTGATTTTCAATTTGACGATGTTAGCTGGAAGGAGCATTAGAAAACACACCTTTACGGCATACTAAGGCTTCAAGATCCTTCCTTCACACAACGCTCAGACTTAAAAGTTTGAAAACCACGTTAGTTAATAAGTATCCGGATACACTATTACAGAGCTATCATCGCTTTCTTCGTTTCTGTTTGAAATAAGTGTTACCTTGATAACTATTAGTCCATAAACAGGTCCTTGTAGCTGATAATTATGAACTACAATAAAAATCTAACCTCTATGACTCCAGGTCGATTATCTCCTAACTGCATTTATATTTCTCAAACACCTTGATCAAAAATGAGTCACGACGATTGAAATGACCGAGGGCTTGTTTCGTCTGGAACAACCGCCAAAATAATCGTAACGCGACCGTAAATGGGTCAACGCAACATTGTACGACCTCTATCGGTCCCTCGAGCACCACACATAAGTTATTAATCAAGTTTTACACCGTCGTAAACCCACGGCCAGATTAAAATCATAACTTTATGAGATTTAGATCCGATTTTATTATTTGAATTTTTTTTACCGTGAACTAGTTTCTACCGGCCGCGCCGTCTGCGTGTTTTATTAATATTTATACATACTTTACAAATAATATGCAGTTGGAATTATACAAGAAAAGCCCAATGATATATTTTCTATATTTTTCTTTATATCTCGTAGGTTTCAACGCGTTTCAACACGCTGAACCTAGACGGGGGACTGGCTCTCAAGTGCAGCTACCGGAACAAACCTATAGGTGCTTGGCGACCGATTTTTATCTCTTGTAACTAGCTAACCAGAGTGACTTAGAAAAAGCCCTACTATCATACTAATATATTTTACAAATTTAAACGTGTGACCATAATATCATCTGACATAATGCGCTAAACCAAGACGAGAATTAGTTCACAAGTGTAGCTGTCGTAATACATCTACAGACACTTACTGACAGATTTTGACGACAAAAACCTCACTACTAGCATTGTGGCCATCATTTCATAGTAATGTTTTCCTTCACCAAAAGCCATAACTCATTGCAGGGTTCGAATCAACGTCAAGGAACGCGACATCCGAACACGCTTACACTGAAGTATCATTGCTTAGTGGTTGACGGAGAACCTACACACAACACAGCCATACAATTGTATACTAAATATAACTTATACTACAGCAAACAAATAGCTAATCTATATTTGATATATGAAAATAGCTGTTGGTATATCCGAGATCAATAAACTCGAACACAATTCAGTCGATTATTATGATAGTTGGTATACTTAATACCTAATCCTCTTTTAAATACCATGTTAAAAAAAATAACTTTATATATTTTTACATTAAATTCACAACGGCCTGTAAATGTCTTTCGGGTTTACAGTATAATTAAATGATATAAAATACTCCACCGGGCAGTGCGTTTCGAATAGTGAGACGTTTGATTTATGATGAAATGGACGTGTTGCGCTAGACGGCGACCCAGACGGGAATGACGACATACTGACACAGGCCGAGGGTAGCTCGCCACGAGACAATCAACTAATAACAGTAACCTCGGTGTATTAGGCATTATGTACAAAATAAATTTTCAAATCAAATTAATATTAAAAAAAAATTACAGACATTTTTTATTACCAGTACGTAGCTCAAAATATATGCCACGGCAAGAATTGCAGCAATTAAATTATTATAATTTTAAAATAAATTGTTGCTCCATAAAGTTTTCTAAATGAACAATATTATATTTATGTCTAATTGTACTGGATTTCATTTTGATAATACATCTTGTTGTTTTGAATACGATTTAGAAATCTGATACCAATTTATGATAACTAAGTCATTCTACAATTAAATAATATGCAACTAGAACACTGCTGTAAGCATTTACCAAATAAATAAAAACTAAACTTCAAAGTACATTACATTACTAAGTAAACAACATCTCAAAAATTAAGACAATATAATAATACACTCACATATAAGTCTACTAAATATAATTCAAATGAGACAAGCAAAAGCTATACACTAGAGTTTGCTTGTCAGATATTAGTACACCAACAAAAACTATGATGGACGTAAAGAAGTCATTCATATATTACCAGATTCGAAAGTTGATGGCGAATCTATTCTTTCAAAAGCATTCTAATTAACCGGGACAGTGTTTCGGTGAACTGAACTCATCTCGTTTTACCAATCACCGTTGAGCTAACACGATCTAATGTAATATCAGACGCATTGGCCGATCTCCCAGTAAGAATCAGGATGCGACAGGTGATTTCCGGACACAAGAAATGCTGAGACTAGATCTAGTTATCTTAATTAAAGACGTCACCGATGTATGCATATTGGAAACGAAAACAGAAAATGATTTTGATGATGAAAATTGATAAATATTAGTCATTATGAATTGCATTAAATCAGTTGATATCCAACTAGTAATCGAGATAATACAAACGATATTAGGGGTTTAGTTGCATATGCCAAATGTAGTTGTCTTTCTATTTATGTAGGATATTGTCTGTAATGAAGATATTTACAGAAACGCATTCATCAATGGTATAATTCGGAGCGCTTATGTATAAGAAACATCCCTCAAATAACTGAAAGAACAACTCGAAGCTATGTCATTGAAAGATGCGGTTAATATAGATATGAGCTCTTGTTGTGACACAAATGTTTAAAAAAAAAGGATTGGGTTGTTTCACGTGTGCTACATAAATAAGCACGTCATTTTGGCAACCATTGCAAATGTTCTAAATGTTTACAGGTTGTTTGTAGTGAATTGGTAGCACCGCGGCAGCCGCGCCGCGACTTGCCGCTTCTCGAACCGGCACTGCGCTCCGCCACCCGTCATCTAACACTCGTATAAAATCTTTGATACGCAGCACCAATGGAATCGAAATCCGATATTCGACTCACAAGTTTATTTATCGCGAAATACGACGATATTTTCGTCCGTCCGTCATTCGGACAGTTCACAGAAGCGGCAAGATTAATTGTATTTCGGTTGAGTCATCAAAATAATTAGAATGACGCTATTTTCGTTTCTGATGCTAATTTGACAGACGTCGCGGGAGATTTCGTGTTCTCTTGTTTGCTGACTGAATTCTTTGATTGCTTCTTTGTTTTAATATTTATGATATTAGAAGCATGAGCGATGGCACCATCTGTTATGATATTCAATCCGTTACTAATCGTGGCACTGTAACAAAGCGTGGATTTTTTACCTTACCACATAATAAATGTCATTATTATTCGTGTATACAGAGCCATAATCATAAATGCTCGTAAAGCATTGGCTGCAATCCAGAAATGTGACGTAGCAGTTATTGTGGTTCATAATGTTCTGATGGCACCAGAACCTGGGAAGCACAGCACTCAACTGGTTTATTGTTGTAAATATTTGATAGCTGCCAGTTCTGAGAACGCATTTAATCTACGGTAGTTAATTCTGAATGCGACCGCAATAAATGTGTTTGATTAATAACATTCTCGCGAAATGAATGTAATGACCACCAGTTCGCGCTTTGATCAAAGAAGTGGTGTAAATCATTGGTAAGACAATGCTGTGCATTAATTCAAATGATGATACGTTGCGAATTGAAGCGACCACATGTCTTCAGTAGAGGAAGCAATAAAATTATTGTTGATGTTTAGTTTTGCTACTTTTTTTTTTTTTGTTTCTCAAGTTGAGGAAGTATTCGCGCTATTTATCTTAAACAATTTATGTGTACATTTCGGTTTAATGAATTTTATTTATAGCATTAATGGATGTTATTTATTACATGACTTTCTCCGCAATTTAATTATGAACTCATAAAAACGAGTTCATATTAATAATTTAAGATAAGATTTAGAATAAGAATAAGAAGATAAGTGATTCCATTAAACATCACATATTCAGTGACGGATCTATTCCAAACAAAACACAATCAAATTAAATATTCTCTGCACATAAATCATATTTTCGATAAAGACTGCGGAAAGCAAATTATAATCACATGGAACGGAGCCAAATACTCAAATCCAATAATAAATATGAGCTATTGTGGTTTTGATTATATAACATTTGTTAAGCGTTGCGTCGCCACTTTGGCCTACCGTTCACGACAGATGACTAAAATGACTAAAACTGTGGTTCCCGTGATATCACCCCGTTGGGCTCAAATACTTTTCACGTCTTTACTATTTGATTATATTTAGGTAAATCTATAAAAACTGTATTAAAGTGGTTACCGATGACTGGCCTAAAAACTGCATTCTGCGTCTGCCAATTCATACTAATGCACCGCAAAAAGAAATGTAAAGAAATTGCAAGCGAAACTGAGAAATAGTCGGTTTAAGATTTCAAGGAATAGAGTATAAAATCAGTTAAAAGATATAAATAAAATCGTTACAACTTTAAATATTGTACGTGTTAAAATTGATATGTTTCCATTGATGAGATATTTTAAGCATGTTGTTATCTGTTCAAAAATAACGTAATTGAAAAAATGAAAAACGTTTAAAATATAGACTCGATGTACATTATTTCTAAATATTTATTTATATAATGAGCGAGCATACGACAATTGGTAGAGATAAATAAACGTATTTATTCCACGAGTGAAATAAACAAATTTAAAAGCAATTAACTTCTAACAGTTTTGGAAAGTATTACATTTGTGTGCAACACTAAGAGATCAGAGAATGCGTAGATGTGTTATGACTGTATGGGCCGGATGATTAATGGCCGACCGCTAATCGAGGTGAATTTTTATTTATAAACTGTTCGCACAGGGGTATTAACGTTTGTTGACATCTAAATAGGACAGTAGTTATATGCGATAATTTCGATTGTCAAGTTATTTTATAAACAGGTGCTTTACGGAGACAGTATATATTTTAAATTAATGCTATTTGAACTTATGTGTATCCAAGGTAACGTTTACTGCCGTAAGGAAAAAATGAAGGAAAACCATTTAATCTTTGCGTTGTATATCTGTTTGATTTTTGCGTATTTCTTGTTTCAACTGTAAATATTTATGTTTGCATTTTCAGATAAATTATTACATATTGATAAGTCAAGGATTTTCTCAAATTTGGGAGTATCTTTTCCATCCCACTCAAATAGAATCGGCACAATATGTTTTCCTCTTTCACTCTCCCCTGTCAATGTCATCTCAGTTTTCACACAATCTATACATACATTTTTCAGTCTTCCTCTACTCTTATATATGTTCACCTTCATACTTAAAACTTTTCTAGTGACATGACTCTTATCTCTCCTCATGACATGCCTATGCCATGCTAATGTACTCCGCAACTTCTCTGTCACAGGTGCCATTTTCAAACTTTCTCTGATAAATTCATCCTTAAACTTATTCATTCTGGTTACACCACACATCCACCTTAATATTCGTATCACCGTCACATGTAATCTTCTCTCACCAGTCTCTTTCGTAGCCCAGCACTCGGCACCATATAGCACGATTGGTCTTATAATAGTTTTATCAAGGGCATTCATGGGCAAATTAGCAATATCTGTTCCAACTATCACATATTAATTATTAACAGACCTGAATTAATTTTCAAACACTGCTGCCATGATGACCTAAACATTTTTATCGACAAATAGACCGCACTGAATAAATCAATGGAAATGTGATTTTAGTTGAAATAAATCAACGATCCCAATAACCACATTAAAGATGAAATAAATGTAATGTCAGATATCACGTTACCACAGAACATACGATATAAACCATTTCCGAGCCAAACATGTGACCTCCGCTTGTATTATTCTATTTCTCTGGAATTAGATGATTACAACATTTGCCAGTTTCAATAGTGAGTTTTTCGTTTAGTTTATAAATTTACTGTTCTGTTTTAATAATAGTCTCGTATACATTTTTAAACAATTTGTGTATTTATATTCAAACATTTATTTATATTATTTTATATTCAACGAGGTAATGAATATTCATTGTTATAATAATTACTAATTTTTGGTACGTAGCTATCGGTATAGCACAAAGATTCTTTTAAAGACTTACTTAAACTTGTGTTTCTTTAAGTTGGCACACGTAAGTGTTATTTCATGGAGGGTTTTGTACTATATTTTATTTTGTTATTTATTTATTTATAATGTAACTTAACGCAGAAAAAGTCGTGGGCGGTTACTAGTTAATCAGACTTTTGAAGTCAAGACATGAGAACTATCAAATGGACCAATGCTCGCGATATTAATGAGTTCGTAATCCAAATTATGCCTCGTTACAAATAAATCTATAAACATTATGTCAGGTAAATTAGAAAGCAGATTAAGAACCGGATCGAAACGCAACCGATAGCCTCGTGTTTGTCTAAATGTAATCAGTGTTAAGTGCCATGACTGTATCCGACTTACCTATCAACGATGATTAAATTCGTTCTCTTTACCCGTTTAATATTTATTAAATTATAATATATTTATTAAATTATATTAATGTTATAAAAGAACAGAAAATGGATTGAAGCGACAGTTATCCAATAACCGTTAACTTTAAAAAAATATTAAACGAATACAAATTAAATGTTTTTCTGAATTCTACTTCTATTTATTAATAAATTTTCTGTAACATCTTAACTAATTTTATTTTACTTAAAGTAAATTTTCTGTATTTTATTTTGTATTACATTATTAGTACCTACCCTCGAATTAGCCTGTATTGTTTATTATCTTAACAATATATTTGACGTAAAAAGGAATAAACATAAAAAAAAATTAAAGCAAGAATTTATAATTTGCTTACAATTTTTTTTTAGTAAACGTTTACTTTAAGCCGTTTAATTTCCTTCTCTTGCGCATACGCACTACACCATTCGCCCCACTTAACACATCGGTGAACACGTAATGCTAATAAAATACGCGTTTTATTTAAACTCTAATAACTTTATATTAAATGAAGCTATTTTGATAATTCTTGTTTTTAGATAAGTACCAAATATCTAAGAAGTATAACTGTAATAATTTGACTGAGATCTATGCAGGTTTTATGGTAGACCTATGTCATTTTATCTGTATATAAGAAGATCCTGTGGACACAATGAGAAAATTGCTTATAATTATTCGTATATAAATAGATATATGATAATACATACTGGATACAATGTAACATGGCACGCACGGTTAGCATTAGAAACATTTAGCCGAACGCGGTAAAGGTACAATTACTGGGAAATAAGCAATAAATTATACAGCAATAGAGAAGGGTGCGCGGGCGCCGCGTGATATGGTGCGCGGTTTCCACGAAACGCCATCTAGCGGCCGTCGCAAATTGCGCAGGGATCAGATTGATCACGATCGGTGCCGTGAAGATATGGAACTGATGATTATAGAAAATTACATAGTCATTCTCCTATTACGATCGTTCATTACATTATGATCTTAGGTTGAAGTAGTTTCAAACATGTCAACTACAGTAAAAAGAACCGTGACCTAAATCCTATATTTCTTACTAGTTGGTGCTCGCGGCTACGTCTGCGTTGTTTATTATTTTAACACTTGTATGTCCAAAGGGAAAACATAAGCAGTACACCGCTTGCCCCACTTCTCCACGACAAGAAAATACATCGCTGAACGCATAGTGTTTATAAAAATCGTCGTATCTTAAGTATTCAATAACTTCATATGAGATGAAGACAAGGTGTATTTTTTTTTTAGATAAGGCCCAGATTTCTAAGGCATAAAACTAAGAAATTTTAATCAAAATCTATCGAGTAGGTACTTTTTGAGTAATGCGCCTGCGTACGACGATAGACATCAATTATTTTATTTATGCTAGTAATCATATACTGGCCAAAATTGGACAATAATGCATACATTTTTCAAGATTCAATATTTAGAAAAAATAATTGTGCGGTTTTGATGAAACCACGATGCAAGTGAAACTTTTTTTAGGATCGTAGATTTTAATAAAGAAATATCGAAAAACTCATTTTAAAAATAGAGCACAATATTTATTTAAACTTTAATATTTATTGGCTGCTTTCACTTTATCTCTACTCCGCGGCAAGCTGTAATGCGACATGCGATAGATGGAAACATAATTCATTAAATAAAAATCCTCCTTCATTCGGATATTGACTTCTAAAATCTAGCCTACACTGCTTATTTCAATATTATAAAACTTACGACTGAGGTTTGATTATTTTCTAAATCACGTAACAATGTTGTTGTAGTGTTGTAAATAATTTGTTTTACTTCGTTTGTTTCCTTATGCTTCGTTTGCGACGGAAGCGGCCATTTCTAGAATAGTCCTTTGTGTAGATGCACTCGCTGTGTTTTAGTTATGTGAACTTTTATTTTATTTTAATTGTTGTTTACACATTTTAGGGTAAAATTAAATTTGTACGTAGGTACGTATTCCTATATTACTATGTATCTAAGTTCTAGTATATAAAAAGCATATAAAATAAATAATGTCGTCCACTGATCGAAATTGGACCACGATTTATTAATTTTTCAAGTTTCAATATTAAAGGAAAAAAAAAACGATCTATTTTCAAGAAAATTAAGAAAATGGCATTAACTGTTTTGTATCTGCTTATTTATATATAAAAGAAAAATTTAAAATAAAATTTATATGATGCTATCAAAAATGTATAATGTCAATACTCTCTAGACTTCAGGAAATTATTAACGAAAACTTTTGACAACTAAAGATTACTGGTAAAGGATTATTAGAACGAATTAAACTTTGTATAATGCGCGACTTTTTTATATTATGTTCCTGGCACAAAATTAAAAAAAAATACATTTTCAAAATAAGAATTATCATGAAGTGATTGTAATATTTAAAATATTACATATCACTTAGATTTTTGATACGTCTAACTGGATTTCCGACTTCATACGAGTATTTTATCTGTATTAATTTTGAACTGTCCTGTATTTTTGAATGCAATCTTGTCATAAAGTATCTTCTTCGGAAAAGCATAGTTATATTTAGCCTAGACAATACTCTGAAAAGTTAGTTACCTGCCAGTAAAACCACGTCAAAATTGGTTTTATTGCATTTCCGAAACGTTCTGGACTATGTCCAGTTAGCACCGACAAACAAAAAACTGTTTAATTTATATATACCGATAGACTTAATAAGAATAGACAAAAACAAATGAAAAATCCCGTCCAAAAATGTAATAAAGCTGGTCGTAAAATTCAGAATAATTGTTTAAAATTTTATCGTTCTATAACAGTACAGACGATCCGATTTGCTGACAAAAAGCAAGGACGTTTGATTCCTTTATAAATGTCGCTATTGTATTAAAATATGGTTGTTTAGGAAACGTGTGAAAACAATAGAAACCGAAATAAAAGCAGTCGCTGTAAAAATTTCCAGACGAAATTGCCGGTTAACAGTTAGAGATTATAGTGATGTACGACTTAAAATTAACGATGTTGTAACATTTCGATAAAAAAAAAATGTCAACAAAAAGTAAGTTGAAGTCTAACAATAATATCATACATGCCATAATTAAAAGAGTTTTTATTGATCTAAAAAACTGCATTCAATTTAAAAATTCGCTATTGATAACCTTTTAAACGTAGACATAGTTTATATTATCATACATGCAAGAAAAAAACAAGAAACAAAAAAAAAGCGAAAAGAGTGAACTTACTTCATATATACTTAAAAAATAAATGTATAATAAATATATCTGTAATTAATGAAGTCCAAAATCCTTGAAGAGATCACCATGAAAAGTTGATAGATTTTTAGGCTATCTATTTTCCTATAAGTTATAACTAGGTGGCGCTGCAACGCATCAACTTTTGTACAATTCAACTGATTGATCCCCATTAAAATTATTATATATAGATATTTCAACGCGAATAATATTAGCATAATATCCATACAAATAATAATCACGGTAAAGCCCCTTGTATACAGCAGCCACCACATAGAAAAGAACTATAGAATTGAATAAAGAAAAATGTCTTGTAAGTATATGATTTTTTCCGCAGTTTATCTACCAACGATTAATGTCTCAGTTAAAGTATGTCAATCACATAAAAACACACCAAAACAAACGAATTCGATAAAACATTCCATTGGTATCGATAACATTGCCGAATAGTGAGTCAATTCGGGCGTTTTATCGACATTTTTTTCCACGTCTCCGTATCTATTTCTCAAAGATACTGTCTCCATCAATTCAGGTAAACAAAATACAATAATAAAACAATTTTACCTGACGACGAAAACAAGTATTTCAAAGCAATTAACTCGGCATAAGCCTCCGTGGCGTCAGGCAGATTACGAATAACCAAAGAACTTATCACTTTTTTTTTGTCTCATCTCCTATACATTTCAAGCGAAATTCAACCCTAACTTAACGAGATATTAGTAAATATTGCTTGATCACGATCGTGTAAAAGTTTTATAGGTGGCCACCTTACTGTTTATACTAGATAACAAATTGACCATTTAAAGGACCTCCGTTGATGTTCCATCGTTGATATTACATTTTAAGAGCCACTATAAAAATTAGCTCGTGTCCGTCCCATATAACGTGCCTTCTGATATTCGCTTGCTGAACATTTCTATTTTTTTTTTTAAATCATTAATTGCATTTGGTATCAATATTGGAACATAGTTAAATTTTACGCCAAACTTTTGTAGAAACAATTATCTACGTTGAGATATTTCAAACGATCTGTTCAAATCGTCATCAAATAAGATGATAGCTTTTATTGCTATGATATAGGAAATAGGTACCTATGCAGTCTGCTTGATGTTGAGTGGTAACTGCAGCCTATAGTTATTTACTCTATCGCATTCCCTTTCAATTAACAAGTACTGTTGGTATAATCTATATATACGAAAGAATTATGTCGTATGTAACATTACACTTTTGTCACTTATGAATAATAAAAAAATTTAGAAACATATGATTTTACAAAACAACAAATTTTTGCGCATAATCATTTACATATCATGATGGCCGTTAATTGTTAGCCTTTTCTGAAGCGATATATACGTCGAAATACATATTAAAATGTTACAAAATAAATAATTAACAAAAACGCAACGACAAAATAACAAACTCCTTAAATAAATCTAATAAAATTCACTTCACACGTTGAATTTTAAAATTAACCGCACGTCTGATAGGCTAGTTTCATTCGCATTGGCGTAAAAGCCAATGAAATATGACCTTTATTACCGGAACATAGAACTGTTTCAGATATCGATGTGAAGTAAAGGCGTGTGGCAGATGTCGCCGGCGACAAAGTAAAACGTACGTGCTTGTCGCGTAAACACGCGATGATGTGTGGGGCCGACGCGACTCGGCCATGCAACAATAGCTATGCAATTTGTGATTCAACTCTATAATACAACGTAATTGCTTTCCACCAGAGGATATATTTATTTTCTGCTAAATTAGTAGCCGAGAAAGGTCCTTTTTTGTCTTAAATTTAAACATTTTTTAAGTGTTTACAATACGAACATGTTTGTTATATTTGCTACTATTATTATCTGCAGTAATAAATCAAATTTCAAATCATGTCAATTTTCATAGCGATCTATAGAATGGTTCAGAATTCGACGTGCTTCAGCTTCACGTAGTTGTCAACTATAGTTTTTATACACCATAAAAATCCATACAAAACACTTAACACACTAGATGGTGAAATGGCAAACGGTTTTGAAGTTTATGAATTTCAGATATATATGAATAGCTATTTGTATACATACACTAAACCCGATTTAGCATCACCGACTCGAGCGTGACGGTTCACTTTCTTTCACTGTTCAACGAGCCTAGATCAGTTTTCACTTCAAAGAGCGTTATGAATATACGTATTTTATGACTAAAAAACATAATGCGATATGCGGATTAGTAGAAGAGATATTGTTAGGAAGTCCTACTGTATATCAGATAACAGTGATTTTCGACGTGTGGATCGCAACCCCCTGAGGGGTCGCAACCACAACCACTCTCTAAGAAAGTCGCAAAGCCTTAATAAAGAAAATCCATTCCAATTGATACCTGATTATGAAAATAAAAAAAATGTCATAGGGGTTTCATATTTGTAACATTAAAAAAAACAAGTTAGAGAGGAGGGAGGGTGTCGAAATAATTTTCGTCGTGTCATGAAAAAGGTTAAAAAACGCTGCAGAACCAAGCGACATTAAAAACAATACCTCGTATACACTGTACGCCTTTATAGAAAGACCTAGAAGCGTTATAAAATCGTTGTGTCACACAGGAGAGACGAAAAATTCTCGAAAATTTAAATAAGAACAGATCTTTCATTGTATGTCGTATTGAATTTACGACAAATATGATTTACGAGCTTATTTGATGCGGATGGACTGACGGACAATAGGCTCGTACAACGATGCCGAGAGCCGGCGAGCCTTTAACTTTAGGGTTCACTTTACAAGTACATATCGAACTGAACCCAGCAAATTCAATTAACGTTAGAATGACACTTGTAACTTGTGTTTTAGAAAAAAAAATGTTTATTTTTGTTTAAAAATGAAATAGCAGCAATCGGGAATTGTACCTGGATAAATAGAGTGTATTGTTTTAATACTACTTCCCCGATAAAAAAATATTACTGGAAAAAATACCATATATTAAAAAAAACACATAACGTTCCTATGAAATAAGTTATCTATCTGATTAGTCTATAATATAAATTATACGGAACCGTCGACAAAAACTCTTTATTTTCACTTACCATCATTTAAGTATCATAAATGCGGTCACACTCCCCTTCTATATATGGTCTGAATAAGTTTTTTTTATTGCCTATTCCTTCTTGGAAACAAAACGATCGGGTACACACACGCCTGCACGAACGTTTAGTACCCGGCCTCTTAAACAATTTAATTTCAATATAATATCTAAACTCATTAGAATTCCCTATGCTTTATTAAAAGGAACTATTTAACATGAAAATGTTAATAAAGGAATAGGTTCAGATCTCTACTTATACTTATATGTATCTACATATATTATAACATTCATACGTTCCATATTGTACCTCTGACGTAATTGTCCACTGTAGTCTATGATTTTCTATAACAAATCGTCCCCGTTTTTCTAAGCTACTTATTTTTAATTCAATTGACCCTTTACTACACATATATACTAAATTACGTTGTTCTTCCCACTTATATAACTTAAATGTGCTACCTGATTTTAATTACGACGTGGAGTAATATGGTAATACGATAAATTTACAAGAGGACTGGCGCTCATGTGCAGTTGCAGAGACACGCCTATAAAAGCTTGACGACATATTTTAATTTTAAGTGTGGTAGCTAGATGGTTGGGCATTACAAATTATAAAATAGTTGTTAAGTTATATAAATATGAACTAAGCAACGGAATAAAAATCAGCTGGTCAGTTATCATCTTTGATGACCTGGACCTTTGATGTTGGACGGCGGGGATTATTTGATCAAACCATATATTTTGGAGGACAAATATTTATTCGAATAATTCAGTAAATTTCCTTGAGATTTAACAACAACAAAAAAAAACAGGTAGTAATAAATTTTTGGGAATCATCAAATCGACATATTTTATCCCTTCTACCCCAGCTAGTTACCACAACTGAAAATGTTTATAAGCGACAGAGTTGGACATCTCATCAAAATGTCTCATAGAAAATTAGCTCGATAGTAATCTATGGAAAAAATAGACCGTGGATCCTGGACTATAAAGAATAAACATAAAAACCCCCGTATACACACACACAAGTCATGTATATAATAATGCTATTTGCATATACAGGACAAAGATTAGTTAATTACAGTGCATCTAATACAAAACATCAATTAAATCTTGAATATTCCAATACTAAATTCGATACCTTCAAATTAAAGTAATCGATTACACACGCGCTGTATCGAATACAATACAGTTTCGACCGCGAATTATATTTCTTTGTAATTAGAAACGCGAGAAACGAGAGAAGTCATATCCTTATTAATATTATAAATACGAGTGTGAGATTGTTTGTCTGTTACACTTTCACGCCTTAACTATCCAACTAATAATCAACGAATTAGAAAGGACCCTGAGTACTTTTGATGGAGGAAAAAAGTATAGTTCTCGCGGGATAAATTAAATCTACGTTAATACGAGCAAAGCGGTGGCTTATCGCTAGACCAAAAGCTATTATACGTCGACACTATATATGCAGTGTTAGTTTTATTTTATAGTTGCCGGTGTCCGTGATTTTCCCTTGAAAATTAACTGTACGGGGACAACCCTATATATATCAGTTGCTTTTGCACGTCGTCTCGGTTTTGTAGTATAATTGTTTAAATTTCAAGCAATGTACCGAGCGCATTTAGACCGAGCGCCGGGGAACGCATACATTTTATCAAAATAATATATATTTTTGATATCAATTTAAAGTTTTCCGGTGTTTCAACTAAAATTAAATCAATTAAAATATATTTCGTCCTCTACATTAACAATTGTAGCTTGTCTTTTATTTAAGTATAACGTTATCATTACTACTAAACTCCCAAAATCCGCGTGCCTTATTTAAGTCACCTATGTCATATTCCAATGTATTTCATAATTTACGTGCGGCGTTTTTGAATCAAAACGGAGGTAAACAAAAAAGTTTTTTAAATACCAATACTCAACTGAGCAACTCGTTTATGAATATATCTAAAAGACAGTGTGTTTTCAAAAGTTTTATTTTACTGTTTGAATTATTATACTGCTTATTTAAGAACTAATGGTAGCTAAAACAAAGAGATATAATTCTATGTTACGTTCAAACCGAACACGTTTTTATCAAACCGATGTAATGCAAAATGTGCTCTATAATATTACTAATAACATTCAATAAAATATGGCCAATATTCGTCATCATAAATCTGAAACATATGATCGCCTGCCCATGATGTCAAATTTAAGTCGAGCGTCTATTGAGAAGTGTTATAGTTTTAAAGATTAATAACAGAAGTATTATAAAATAGCGCTATATTTTTTTAGTTCATGTAATATTCATTTAGTGAGATGAAATATAAGCAACCCACGGTCCGAGCGCGAAACAGACATCCGGTATAGTGACACCGAGTCACTTACAATGTCACCGAGATCTGCCGGTCTAACAGGAAATCTATGTTTACTCGCCGTTTTAATTGGGATGGGAGAACGATATTTCATGGAAATGAAGGAAAGTAACAGAATAATGTAATTGTTTTTTCTTCTCAATTACGTCTCTGTAAAACCAAACCTATAAAGATTCCAATTTCCATACAATTAATTTTACATTTACAATTAATTTACTTTTATCTTGAATATTAATTGATCACATATAATTAGAAAAATATATATATATTCTTCGATTTACTGTGCCCTTGGTGTCTTAATCCACCTTCGTGGACTAGTGACTATAATAAAATTAATAAGCATATTTTAAGTTCCCGCATATGTAGTAGCATATTTTTATTGCAGTTGATATAACCTCACAGTGAACAACACATAAGCAAGATAAAAATTGTGAATAAATAAATATTTACTAAACTAAACTCATATTATGTAAATACTTATTTTACACCACTCGATTTGAAGATTAAATTAATAGTAAACAGTACCTATATTATTAAAAGTACCTTTTAGTAGTAACAAAGCGGATTCAGTGGAATGCTCTAAGAAATCTTTAAGTTTTGTGTAACGAAACAATTGTAAACGAAATTCTGCGTAATATTTTTGATATAATAATAATTAAATAATAATAATTAATTGTTTACAGACAGACAGATTTTTTAAAATAATTGGTTTCATAAAAAACCTAAACATGGTTGAGTGTTCATATAACACAACTTATTCTCCTCTCTTTCTTCTTATTCTCTAGTTTTAATAGAATTCTAAAAATATTAGCGTTTATTATATGTGTGCTATCAATTTTAGATAAAGCAATTACTAATTTAATTAGTATTTTCTGTATTCTTAAAGCATTATTAATAGTTGTACATCTAGCTTCAAATTGTATAGATTTACTTCCCATGTACGAAATTATATAAAAGTACCTATTAGTATTACCTAGTAGTATTAGTTCAACCCTTTTTTAATTATCGACCGACATACAAACAAGATGACTAATAAAAAAAATTAATATGTAATCCACATCCTTTAACAATAAATATACAATGCAAAAAAGAAAAAAAAACACGAGCATACCTCACGGAAAACGATACATAATAAGTAACACGTCCACGTTAGCTTGATTCATTAAAGGTGTTCGAGATCAAAGCTGTCTCATACGAGAGGTAGTAAAATGATTTTATTCGGTCCAAAAACAAAAGAAACGTTTAAGTGACGATAAAAATTATTAATAGAGGAGTAAAATGTTGGCGAGCCGTTTATATATATGTGATGATATTTATAAAAGTGTAACGGCCGCGTAACCGACCGCTCCGCGACTTTGATATATTAATCTACATTTCGGCGCGAGATTATCAACGTAGGTACCTATTATATCTGCGCGGTAGTTTACAGGAAACATTGGAACGCATCATGCCCGCGTCCGCTAGTGATGTCTCTGGAAAGTGTCGCTTTTACCCACTTTGTTTTTCTAAATATAACGACTATTGAATAGTATTATATCTCAAAAATTCACTTCTATACTTCTCAGTGAAAAATGATGTTAATAAAATTAAGCGTGAAATCACCACATGTTTTTTTTTCATTAAAAAAATCGGTAATAAGTTATTTTTTATATAATCTTCGTAAAATATTACATAATATAATTGTTGAATTAAATAATACAGTAAATATGAACATTATACAAATATTCTATGAATTTACATATCTCTCCGCATATTAATTTTCATAACGAACCGTTGAACGGTACAGAAGTTATACTACAACGCCATCTAGTCGCTAGTAATAGTAAAAAGGATAGTATAAAAACTTTCTCCGTGAAAAAAGAAAACCCTAATTTTTTTTTCTAAAACAATAATACCCAACGTTTCTCCTTATAACATCAGTAATCTGATAATTACAGTCCCTTTAATATCAATCCAACCATATGAGAGATTAACCAAACAAACAAACAGACAGACAGACAAAAATTAAGAAAAAAAAAAAGTAGCGTATATACTATCTCATAAATTTGGTAAACAGCAGGTACTTTTATATTACATACGGACACTTTGATTTGATTTATTTGTATAAAAGATAGAGATAGAAAATAGATTTGACGTGTGATATTTTAGTACACATAACATTAAAAGCAACATAATAATTGGAGATAGATGATAGTAAAAAAACTTCGAGGTCCACACATCACTACGCACACGTTGATTAATTCCAGTTTTATTTGTATAAGAATCAAGCAGCTGCCGACACACGTTTGATCCCGATACGCCGAGACTACGACGACAAAATGCCTCTAGAATTTTTCACGACACTCTGAAAAGACGACTGTTATAATCGATCATAATCTCGAATGGAATTCGCCGAAATGAAAAGTTTTTATTTAGTATCTAATTAATGAATTCGTTTTAACCGGTTGTTTGTCAGTTTTTGAGTTAAGAAAGCTTTTGAAGAAAGATACAATAATAATTACCTACTACATTTTGAATGAGAAAAGGTAATTTAAAAATAGAACGTCGACTGCACTATTCTAATTTGTTTCTTTTTTTAATTTTAAAATTAATTTGCACTGACTTTAACATTGATTGTAATGAAGTTACCTTTTTTTCTTAAGTTTTATTTAATAGTTGGCCACCAAATGTAGATCATGAATAGTGATTGGTAAATAAACCAGTAGCGTCGATTAGACTTGGTTTATCAATTTTAAGTAGGGTTGTCATCGACAATTTAAGTCTATATAACATCTATGTTATTTTATATCATTATTATACACGTTGCGCAAAATCTCTCTTTATTTAATTATATTTGTAATTGAATTCATTAATAGTTGATGTCTATCACTAGTTTATAATCAAGTCAACTAAAAGGGATAAGATTAGGAAAGGGTATATCAGAGAAAGTTTAAAAACAGCACCAGTGCACGGACCAACCATACAGCTATATTTTCTGCTTATTTTGCTTGCACGTTGCTTTTCTCCTTGTAGTGTAATTGTTTAGTTTCGATTCAGTGTACTGATAGCATTTAGACCCCGCGGTGGTGAACGCGTTCATTTTTATCATATTCCTTTCTTCTTAAACAATATATCAATTTAAGATCTCCCGGTGTTTCAATTACAATCAATAATCAAAATAGATGTACATACAGTGACAGAGAACTTAACGTGTAATAATTTAGCGTGGAAAGGAAGGAAGGAGAAGTCTTATAATCACTACATATTATAAAACATAGTCGTTCGCCGCATCTGTCTGTCTGGATGTTCACGATAATCTCAAAAACTACTAAACGGATTATAATGCGGTCGTCGCCAATAAATAGAACTAATTCACGGAGAAGGTTTAGGTATATAAGTTGTGAAGGTTTTTTATAAATTGGTTGAAATATAATGATAACTGTTGAAAGAATCGGAAAATGTCAAGCCGCCTGGGAACTTTCGTCGAAAACGCTGCCTAATGCCCTTTGAGATATAACAAAACAATGCATATAGAGATATTCTTCTTTTATAGATCTACAAAAATGTCTACGATGGCATATACTTATCTTTTTAGGATAGCCTACTATACCCTTCTATCTTCTAAAAATGGTCACATATAATGAGGTAATTGGAAGGTCTATTTGGATGGATACAGTATTAATCGTTATCAAATAAAATACATTACTTACCTTAAGCATTTATGCATATAAGTATATAATTTTTATTACCAGGGCAGGACAACGGCCGCCGGGTCTGCTAGTAGTATATAAGAGTAGAAGAAGACCGAAACAGGAATGAATGGATGTATATCTACATCTATAAAAGGTATGCCTACTGAGTTAATAGCTCATAGAGTGGAAGAAAAAAACTTTTTGTGTTAACCATACGTAATAGGGATAAGGGTAAGAAGATTTCCCTCGCTAAAATGCTTTGGGACCATCATTAAACATTTTTCCTATTCTAGTATACACTCAATACTTTTCGCTAATCAAATCCGATCTCCTGGACCTCTAGTGTAAGCATTTAAATATTAATGCTAAATATGAATACAGATTAATATAATTTGACCTTAATTTTAAAATTGCCCAGCCACTTCGTTCCAACTTAGTCATTCATTGAGTGAGTCCAAACACTTATACACTTTTGTTGTAGTTACGGTGCAATTTATAAGAAGATACACTATACTATTTGATATTAATTATAAATATTTACCGTATAGGAAAATATTGTGAGGTAACTGAATTGTTTCTAAATGTATTTTTTTAGTAACTTCAGGTTGAGATAAAAACAAACTGACTCCTAGGTTCGTTCTGGTTAATATACAATTTGAAATTAAAATACAGCGCGCTTTTGTTACTCGCCGATAATGTAGATTTCTATAGGTGAAGGAATTTTTAAATATCTTATGTAGTTTTTAAGTTTATCCAGTACAAACCAAAAATTAAATCATTTTTCTTTATAGTATTAGTTTTGATTTAGATAAATGAATACAAGGCGGTTGATATCCGTTTATCAAATTAAAAGCTTATGAATGTGAAAATTGTATTTTCATACCAAAAATAAAATAATATAAATTATTATTATATTTAATAAAAGAAAAAATTGACAATATGTTTGTGTACGGTATAACCTCAAAAACTGCAGATTCGGTGTTGAAAATGGCATAATAGGATAATAAGAAGCTACATTATTAATAATTTAATACATTAATAATAATTTTTATATTGCAATCACCATATACAAGATTGCCAATGATTTCTAATATATGAATAGGCAAAATTAAAAAAATTCAGTACCTATTTCTTCTCTGTTTGTCAACTGATGTTCTTTATTTTTTTGTTTAGTAACTATTGACAAGCTTTATTGCTATAAGATAAATGAAAACAATAACTGGTCATATTTCAAGGCCCTTATGTGTACTAATCTACAATATTCGTATGGTCTTTAGTAGATAAACTACAATAATACTGAAACTTACAACAGTGAATTATGGTTGAATTTCAATCAATAGGCAATCTAGTATTTCTAATAACCGGAATAAACGCCACTAGCTTATGCCTCAACCCGCAAATAGATGCGCTCGGCTTGTCACAATGACTGGCGGTATACGGGACGTTATTGCCGAGAGATGACCGTCACAATGTTAACCCCCATTTTCCGATCGCCGGCGAAAAGTTGATCAATGTTGGCGCAGAATTTATAAGGAGTTTTCCGTAAAACTGTCATTTGAAATAGCCCATTTTATTTATGAAAATTACAATTATTTCCTTAGAAAATATTAATGTATATTTAATGTATAACTGTAGATTACTTTTGAATGTAAATAGAAATGAAATGGATGTTATTTGTCCGAGCTAATCTCTGAAACGGCTGACCTGATTGTGATAATTTTTTGCGGACAGACGGAGACATTTCAAAAAATTATGTAATCTATATACTATTATGTTGTGTATATGGATACTAAGCATTAATGATAAGATTTAACAAAGGTAACTTAAAGGCTTATAGCGGTAATAATAACAAAATTAAGCATTTTAAGCACGTAAAGCAAATAAATACATTGCACTGTCGAATTCAATAATTAATATCATTAAAATCCATACGGTGTCGCAAATGACAATGATAGTTTCGAGTACATTCGTTCCAGGAGTCATCAATCTTCACCCTTGTTCCGATCGCGTTTCACACCATCAATCTTTTGTTATTTAAGGCGCACCACGCCGCTTCTGTCACACCGACACACGCACGCTTGTTTTATTAAATGTTTACAATGCGTGAAGGATTATAAAAATGTTGTGAATCTCTGATCACCAAGAGTGCAAGAGGATTTTCATCACATATTTTCTGGCGTCACGCTGGGGTTGAATTTCGTGTCGGAAAGAGGCTGTCGAAGCCATGCTCGCACTCAAGCTCAAAATATTAAAGTGGATGCCCAATACTAAAACGCCTTTAGACATTTGTACGGAGGCACGAATACCCCTAGTTTTCCCTACTAAGCATAAATTATACCTTTGGTTTATCTTCGCAAGTAACATTTAATCCGTATAGGCAGACACGTTCACGTTACTTTTAAAAAGTTTTTTTTTTTTTTTTTTTTTTTCATATTATAGGGGGCAAACGAACAGGTGGGTCACCTGATGGTAAGTGATCACCACCGTCCATAGACACTAGCAACACCAGGGGAGTCGCAAGTGCGTTGCCGGCCTTTTAATATATGTGGGCCTCCGGCGCTCTCACTGACCAAACGAAACGCAACAGTGCAACCACTGTTACTTCACGTTGGTTTTCTGTGAGTGGGTGGTACTACCCCGGGCGAGCCGACCCATTCATGCTGAAACCAGTGATAACTTCAGCGTAGCTCTACCACCTACTAACATTTAAGTTAAGTATTACAGTTCTTAACATTCAAATGACTTTGTAATTAATGTGCCAAACAAATAATCCCAGAACGTAATATATATCAAACATATGAACATAGAATCAATCGATGTACTCCTCTGAGATGCCTGGAATTTGTTTTAATTTCAAAACAAATGATAAAAGGACAAGACAATGTTTATTCTAATTAAAGACCAACAATTGAAATGCTAACAAAAACAAAATTGCATTTTTTATCAATACAAATCCTAAATCCACTTTCAAAACGTAATAACATCCCCGCCCATCATCGGAGTCGCATCTAATCAATCAACTTTAGATTAACACTCGTCTAAACCAAAGACTAAAGCAGACAAAAACAAATGGACGATGAACAAAAATCGAATTAACCACAAGCCTGTTTAAGGCACCAATTAAAACCCCAACAAAGGCTATCTTCAATGAGATGAAAAAAGTTTGATAGATCAACTCTTTAACCTAATCTATCATCTTTGAATACGTAAACAATTATCGACTTTATATACTTTATAATAAGATATATATTTTAATGCAAGTGTCCCGTAGAAACTCGAGAAGGCTGTTGGCACAACATCTTATATCGATTAAACAGATAATTAATCACGGGAAATGAATCCGAATGAGATGTTATTAGTTATACCACACTCGCTATTAACAAGTGAAACAATAGCCTAAGGTTTACAGGATGATTTACTATAACACATGTTTTATTAGAGATCTTGTTTTGATGTACGAAATGTCAACTAAATTTCCATGGTAAAAATAAAAGATAATACAATTATTTTAATATTTAATACGACTATTTACCAACCGATAGAAACAGCTTGAAGCGTCATTTTAGAAATAGTGTTAATACAAAATTAACTTACATGGTGACATAGCCAGAGACAGAGTTCACTGCTTAGCTTAGATTAACTTAGTCAGATCAGGAAACCTGGCGACAGTTCAAGCCGAGGCGCACTGAGTGCCCTTGTGCTGATCGCATAAACAAATCGGGTGAGCCTTAAGCGCTCCCCTTAGTAGTCCGGTGAAACTGTAGAGCCCCTGCCAGGCCAATAGTATAGGTTACTTCGAAAAAAAAAGCCAGAGACAGAGATAAACTCAAACTATATACTTCGATGTTTTAGTCATTCTAAAGAATTATCTTAGATACTTTAGATGAAATTAACTTAATAGTCAATAAATAAAATGTATTCTAACAAAACATAAAATTATAAATATAATTGTAATAGAAGTGAAATTAAACGTGTCGTTTTTTGTAATCAACCTGTATCAGTGGGCAGGTCGAAATGATGGCCGATCAATCAGCTGCTAACGAGGTGATCACGTAGCAACAAAACCTAATTCAAAAACCCTTCGATTACATGTCGAAAAATTATCAACGTGTCCTTATAAATTTTATGTATATACATTTAATATGAAAATAAAAGTTATAGACATTCGGATATATACCGGACATATCGGATAATAACATAAAAAGAAATGTATGTGTTCCGTCAAAAGGACAAAAAAGAAAAATATATTTCTGCTGTACATTTTAAATTCATTATATTTAATTGTAAAAAAAAAACTACTCTGCAAGTTTATATTAAAACATACAAAAATAAAATCGATTAAAGAACACCCACGGTACCATAAAGCCTTTGATTGTCATTTGCATAATCGTTTGTCGTTCGCATTAAAAAAAAAAAACGCTCACGGTCGTCTTTGATTAAAAAAAAATAAACAACTCGCATTTTTTAATTTCCTTTTCTTTGACCGTACACACACTCGAGACGAAGACAGAGTGCGGAGAAGGCGCGGGCGTGGCCGACTAACTTTCATTACTCATAACAAATAATAAATGATAAAACATTATTAATACGAGAAGATCCGTGTGATGGCAACATACGAGAGATTAACCTGCGTCGAATAAATTAATTCTAATAATTAAAAGTTATTATAGCCCGCTAGGGAGAAATATTTGTAATTTTAATAACGTAAAATAAAATACATGGTATGTGAACTTAATGGGTGATGATTTACATCACTTTATTTTAAATAAACAAATTAAAATTATTGAAAAAACATCTGTTACATATTATGTACCTAAAATAATAGTCACTAACTATTGTGTTTGTTCGTGTGATTATTTGTTTTTTAGTCTGTTTGTTTGTTACGCTACGCCGTAATTGCGTAACGGATCATCTTGTAATTTTGTATACATGCTGTCAGGGTACATAAAAGGGCATAGATACCCTTATCCAGAAAAGCGTCCTATTCCCGAGGAATACGTAGGATAGCATAGGAATACGTAGAATAAGAAGCGACACGGCGGGCAAAATGTCATTAGTTAAGTTTATATTTTCTTTATTTGGAATTTAAATTAAGGGTTATACGCACCGGAACATTCCAACAGATGCTTGGCGACAGACTTTCAACTTGAGCGTGGTAGCTAGCCAGGCGGACTTAGAAAAAGCCCTACCACCATAGGTTTACCACATTAAGTGTGTTCCTTTCCGAGCTCAACTGGTGCATATTTAAAAACCAAGCTGAGTGATATTGTCTGTACTTGACGAGATTACCACTATACACATGGTGATAAACCCGATACAATACAATACAATACCCTGATTTTGGTTTGACACTGCGGAGAGAAAAGCGAGGCAGTGATTAAATTCCAGTTTCGTATAGCATTATCTTTGTCTATCGCAGTGATTGCAGTGAGCGATAAAGAAAACGCTCTTCAAAACCGACGTCTTAACTGGACGTCTCACTCTTCTCCCCGACGTGCCAAATCCAATTCCGGGTAATGTACAGTGACTCTCTTTTGGTTTGAATTTAGAATCAGTTAGAGTGTATCCAGTTGCCAAAAAGCTTCCACTCCGGATTCACAGTGACAACTACCGATAGATTATATATTTTTCGGTGGTTATCATTGCTTTTGGATTTCACTGCACTTACCCATCAGGTACAGTGACGTTGTTTAGTCGTGCCATAGTAACAAGAAACATTCAATAAATTACATTAGGACCGAATTCTATTTCTTAGAATAAAGGAGATAATTTTATATCTGGTTTAAAAATAGCATTCATGTTGGATCTCCTGTATTAAATTCATCACAATTATACGAGCGCTTTTATAAGAATTATAATGTTTATACAAAGATGTTGTATAAGGAAAAGTTCAATGTCTTTTAATATACAGACACTAAAATGTAATCATAACAAATCTACCCATCCTTAAAGGTATCAAACAAATAAAATAAAGATTAATTGGAATCGCTATCGTCAGGTGTAATAACACTGAGAAGTTTATTGGCCTCTTATTTCAATGATGATATATCGAATAGTAATTTATTCTTTGCAGATAAGCGAGCTCGTGCGATCTCAAAAGGTGATACTCTCAACGTATAAAAATGTATGTGTTCTACCAACGGTTTGCGAAAATTAAAAATAATATATATATGTAGATCTATGCAGAAATTAAACAGAGAGACCTCCTAAATTTTTTGAAACTGTTGTAGAAGAATTATTTGAATTTGATTTAATTATTGAATTATAAAATCGATTTTACCAAAATAGTAAACGTAATCCATTCGTTTCAGTGTAAAATGTGCAATAACAATTCCTTGAACAGAATAGATAATATCTTTTAAGCTGTGTGTTCAATAATGAATCAGTATCATATTCGGACACGTCTATCGATACCGGTTCAACACTATACGAGACGAAGCTTTTCGTGAAAGAAAACACTATGATAAAATTATAGACCTGATAGTGCGGCATTTTGTAACTCCGCCCAATCTAGTTACCACTCTCAAGTAGAAAACATTTTATACATTTATAGGTAATTTGTCCATTGTACATGAGAGCTAGCCTTTCTCTATGTTTAAATAACATCAGGTAAAATAACACACTAAAAACTATTGTACCGTCATGTACATCTAGTACATGAATACAATTATGTTGAGAAAGTGGAAAGAAAAACATTTAGTTTTTTTTTCTATATCCGACTTATATTTTTCACAGAGAAATTAACAGACTCAGGTTACATCATATCGTAGTAAATATATTTGCAATAAAACGCCCGAGATGATTCATACTACTACATCATCATTATCTACAACAATATCCATTGATTCGACTAACTAGTGCGATATCAACGTGATCTCTATAGCGACAAAGATGGCGCCATTTACAACCAACATCAATTAATGACAGACGGAGACGCACTTTAAGTGACCTTACAGGTTAAACAAGGATAGAAAATAACCTATCAATCAAGCGCCCGCGCACGTTGATGCTCGAGGCGATCGAACGATCTCCCGCTTAATTATTTCTATTATAATAGTTAAAATATAATGATTGTACTCTTTGATTGTGTGGCGAATTCTGAGTCATTTTTTTTTGTAACACTTCTATAATTTTAATTAATAGCATAGAATGGTAATAGTAATTAATGAACGAAAGTGCAATATGGATTCGAGTACATGGATTTTAATGAGATACTAGACTGCAAACTATAACGGCACGTATTCGGCTATTCATTTAATATTTGTTGAAGTTTTATTAATAGTTACAAGAATCGTTATAAGAGATTGAAAGTATTATGGCAAATTATGTATACATATATATATATATATATATATATAAGAAGTAATAATTTTATTTTGTTAAAGTAATTCTAATAATTAACAAATTATTTAATAAGGAAATCTAGTAATTAGAAATCAACGTAAAATCATTTAAAAATAAATCATTTTCTAAAATAAAGGTATACATTGCAAAATAATAAAAAAAAAAAGCGGAATTAAATTGATTAATATCTTTGATGCAAACAGTTAATAAATTAATACTGTCTGGCAATACTTTTCTTAATACCTTATCAATACTTCTTGTTCTAAACGTATTCATTAATAACTCCAGACCGTAGTGCCACAATCCGAGGTCGTCCATCACTCGTGATCTTATCACGTGACCGTCGATCTCGACAATACATATAAAACGGTTTTATACATCCAATGTCTGATATTACCCTATATTATTTTCCGATTAGTATCAGAATCCAACTATGGAAGGCCTTTTGTACGAGCGAGGTATTTAAAAATTGCAGGTCATCTCCGTTTGGACGGTTGTATTCACTCCAATCGATGATCGTGAATGAAGCATTTAGACTCGTGATAAATTACAACGTGTATCAATCGTTACAAAGATTAATCAATGTTTAATGGTGTTAGGGATTTGTGGGAAAATGTACTTACCACGTTTCTGCATGAAGGAGAACAAGTCATCGAGGAACTCTTTCCTCTGTGGGTCGTCACTGATCTCATATAACTGAAACAAAAGATGGTATCTATTATAATATGTAAAACAGCTTGAAAAATTTTGCATACTAAACTGTATCTGTTTATAGTAAATCCAAATTTTATCATTATATATTTGCCACCAAACGATCCGTTAGTACACTTTTTTTTTCGAACTGACTACACTATTGACCCGGCAAGGCCTCTACAGTTTCACCGGACTACAAATTAGTAGGTACCCATGTCATGACGTCACATGTAATGATAATAGTAATTGTCATAGGATACAGGCCACTATAGAATTGCCATGCAAAAAACGTTACATGCATATTAATATTCAAACTAGGAAGTAATCGTGTAACGGTCCACATGGCCACGTGCACCCGTATGTCCGGACAAAAACATAGAAATTGCATTACTATCCGTTTCTCATGACTTCGAGACTTGCATATTTAATTTTCTAAGAACGAAAACTGTTTATTTAAACAGACAATTATTTGGGGTTCGTAACTTAGCCATTGTAATGTAAAAAGGCTATTGAAATATCACGAAAACAAAGTGGTACGACAAACTGAAAAAAAAATAATCACATGAAGTCCTGTAAATGATCACCGTAGTCAATACCAATTTATAATCAGTCCCAAATAGGGACTGAACAAATCGGTCAATTATTATGTTACTATCTTTGACAACTGAATTGGAACGCCTTGTATACCGACAAACACGTGTTAGACCAGAACGTAGCAATAAACGGGCTGATAATATTCGGCAGATATAGACCAAGTGGTGGAACTTACACAGATCTAATCGTTTACATGTTGTAAATAAAGTATTAGACGACATTATTTGATATATTGTAAAGACAATAGAATGATTATAATTATAAAATATTTAGTTTACTGTCCATTACAGTAAAAAACATAAATTAACAAAAAAAATACTAATATGCAATGAATATTTATTAACTCAAGCGCTCTATAACTTAAGCCACCTAAGAATGTGATTTCTACTAATGTAAAGTACGCTATAAACATTCAATTTTTATATTATAAAAGGAAATATTAAATATTTATCAAGTTGTCACCATTCACGAGTTCTTTTACTTGATCCATTGAAAGTAATAAGCAGGTACTCAATTATACAGTAGGAAGTTCCGATAAAAGTATACGTTATAAGGTTTTAAATTGCAAATTCTCTATCCCCCACCGCGGAAGGCGTGTCGCTGTTTATAATTATACCGATATCCTGCCTTTTAAAAGCACATGGTAATTCAAAAGGCGATAAACAGTGGTGTACACACATTAACCGATAAAAAAAAACTATGCTTCATTGGGTAAGATAATTCATTATTGTAACTGGAAGGAGATAGCTGAAGAATAGTACTAAAAATCTTGTTTAATACTCTTAAAAAGCAATGTTTTATTCTTTTATATTATTATATATTTAATAACTTCTGCGGTTTAATTAATTAAAATTTAAATGCGTTTAAATTACATACAGCGTGTGATGTCAAACTTGCTGACAGAAGAAACGGAACAGAACAAAACATTAGGCAGTCCTCTTCAGGTCGTAAACCGTGTCAACCAGACGACACTAATTTTATTTCTCTTTTACATTGAAAGATGTTTTTTTCTTGTAAATCTAAATAGTAGCTTAATGTCTATTAACATTTCAGCTTTATATTAATAAATCAATTTACTTACAACTTTCATTACATATTTTAATCAAGAATCATCAAGAAAGAGTTCTAAATAATATATGGTATAATTTGCATTCTTTTAATATTCTCCTTCAAACAATATCTAGACTGTTATTCATTGTATAATAGATTCGTAGCTGAAGGTGATTCTATAGAAGCGTTTTGGCATTTACATGTAAATGTTTAATAATATTCTAAGTTAGTCATCGAGATGCTAGAACAAAAGTCTGTCAATCAACGAGCCCGTTAGAAGTATATTTGACAGTCTTTGAATTTGTTGGAAACGTTCGATGAGTATTTTTAGCAGAATAATTTTATCTGTTGTATGCTTAACACTTACGTTCTGATGTTCTATTCAATTCTACTTAAGAAACCTACATAGAATACATCGGACAATGAACAAATATAGATTCAATATGTCAGTTTTCACGACATTTGAATTTAATATAAAAATAAGCTATTATGTTATGAAAACGATGTAGCAATTTGCAATCCATCTACTTAATGTGTACTTGTGTAGTAGGTAGTTACTACATCTCGATACTTACTATTATTGCTAACGATAAGCAAACACCAGTTCTATCCTTTTGTAGTCCGGTGAAACTGTAGAGGACTTGCGAGGTCAACAGTGTAGACAGTTCGAAAAAAAAAAGTTATATCCAAAGGAAATGCCTGATATCAACTATTTGTAACATTTAAAACTCTAAAATGAGTTGCCAGTCCCACCCTGTATACAGAAGGACACAGTCCTGGCCAAAGTTTTGATCAATTTGTATATAGTTGCGCATAACACAATTTTGGTATGAATACGTATAATATTATATATCTAATACCAAAACATATAAATGATTAATAAATGGCAATTTTAGATACCAATTTAACGTTGTTTTGTATTAATCTGACGACTATATTATGCGGAAGCCCGAATTTACGGCTATATTCAGAGTGATCAAAAATATTGACTAGGAATGTACTAGGTTATATAAAAGTCTATTGTTTAAAGACATAATAGATATGATTGCTACCGAATGTTACATATATTCTGCAAGTCTCAATTCATTATCAAACTCAATCACTCTCAACTGGGTCCTAATTGTATGAAAAGAATTAAAGTTTGTTAAATTCCATCCATTAGAAAATAAAACGGTTTACAAATCGTTTAATCTTACGATGTAACTATATATACTATATTTGTAACTTTAGTTAATTAAATACGAAGATATTATTTGCGTTGTGTTTTGTCGTTTATAAAAAGATACCACAATACTACAATTTTAATATTGGCGGCGTCCAAGGAAGAAGGATGCATGAAGCATTATTCCCTTTTTCGAGTTATATAATATATATTCTGAATCAGGACAATCTATAATCATCAGAAGAATAATGTTCATCTATGACTTTTTACTATTACCCAA
Organism: Antheraea assamensis; assembly: GCA_035772565.1. Taxonomy (NCBI): domain Eukaryota; kingdom Metazoa; phylum Arthropoda; class Insecta; order Lepidoptera; family Saturniidae; genus Antheraea; species Antheraea assamensis. The sequence continues at coordinate 1,336,100 of JAQQSE010000106.1, read as the reverse complement.
AAAAACGATTTAGATGGATCAAAGTACGGAACTTTAGCAAACTAAGGGCGCAGACTTTTCGACTATTCACATATTTCCTTTGTATGGCAGTAATAAGTCTATGGCTCTAAGACCCGTGATAACAGAAATTATAAAGGTGAAACCCGTTAACCGGAGCCGTCCGGTTTACTTGCCTCTTAGTCTCACGGTGCCGGCGCCGCGCTCGCCGCACATATCAAACACGAACTATTTGCATTGCCGTACAATTACATAGATGCACTTAACGTGAAGAACTGGACTATGGTGGGACAACAAAATGCCATTTGGAACTTCCTGCCTGTGTGTAATGCTTGTATGGCTTGTTAATACAACGCATTCGGGTCAGGGCGCGCGAATAATTTACTTAAGTACATCACTGTTTGAAATGATGTGTCAATGTGGCAAATGTGTTACAGTGATATAAAACTTAGAAGTTGTGCCACGCAATTTCACTAGTATTTAATTTTTCCTGTCCCCAAAATCCAACACTCCGAAGTCAAACAATCTGCACTATTACTTTCAAATTTACACTCTGTAGTAAATACACTACTTCTAAAGCTCTAAGCGTGATGTTTTACTCACCTCAATAAATAGACAAAAACATTTTTGTTTTAATCTGTACAACGGTTTTAGAGTTGTATCGCGTTAAAACAAACAAAAAACAATGCCTTTAGCTTCTAACAGTAGTATAGATATGTTACCAGATACCTTATCAGCCACCATCATGACCTAGTTAAGACAATTACCAACTAAACCAATGTCGAAAAATAATTTTAGATGCGTTAATGGTGGTAGTACGGTTGACCTGCCGCAGCTGCGTCGATGGATTCGAATTTTCTAGTGAGTCCGAAATTTCGATAAGCGAAAATACCCTATTCAAGCATTAACATACGGATAAGGTAGATTATTCAGTTCTAGTACAGAATATATCCCAAAAAATGTTGTTGACCATCAATACATTGGGCTAAGCTTTATTTAATTAGGAATATAAATAGTAATCAACTGCGGAATGGTATGTAAGCGTATCACTTTTTTTAATATACTTTATAGGTTAGTATTTGGCCATAATCTCGTCTCATATTAAATGATTATGTGGTCTAAGATGGTAGTCACGCTAAACCTAGAGGGAAACTGGCTCTCAAGTGCAGTTGCCGAAACACTACCAACAAGTGCTTTGCGACAGATTTTCGACTTGAGGGTGGTAGCTAACTAGGCGGACTTAGAAAGAATCCTACCACCATGAAAACTTCACACTTCAGAACTGCTGCACCTATTTGACTATTCTTTTCACGTATTTGTAATTGTCAGGACAAGATTTCTGTGAAAATAAAATATTTAAAAAGTGAAGAATTGTACTTAAAAACTTCACTATAAGAAGTGAGTGAGGGATTGGGTGGGACAAAAGGCAGGAGTAACGGTCTTCAGTAATATTGACAATATGAAGAGACTGACGTCAGTTATTCAGGTTGCCATTTCATTTCATTACTTGGTCGTACTGTTAAGGTTGGATTCGCTCTCATTTTCAGGACTGGCAGCTAATAATTACTAATAAAACTTTAAAATTACTAACGATTTGAAAATTAAAAAAAAAATGACATTGAGTTCTAAATAAACAATTACCTTTAACCCTTAAATTGCCATAACATCGTCTAAACAAACTGAACACTTATATCTCTTAATTGGAATACATTACAAGCCGGTGCTTTCACCCGGCGCTAATCGAAAACGCTCTCGCCCTTTTGATTAATCGCGGGGGCCGAGTCCTGGCTCGACACTGACGATCGCGAAGATTGATGCGTGAAGCGATCGCCTCTTACCGCTATTAAAAGTCAAGCGTTTTCTGGTAAGCGTTTATTATTCTATCAATACATATCTATGTATATCAATGGTCGCACGGTGGTCGAAATTCAAGGAGTACAAACTTTTTCTTCACACTCTAATGTATAAATATTGTAGACCGTAAAGTATGAAAAGTCTATATTTTTCAAGTTTTTTTTCTATAACAATAACTCGTCAATATCTACTAAACCAAAAACATAAAGAAAATCTCTTGAGAAACAGAGGAGGCAGATGTTCTTAAGTCTTTTCCTCCAGCCTATGTAGAGATATATAGCGATAGATAGATTTTGATATTTTTTTTTTTAGTTTTACTTACTGCTTAGACACTTGATTCTTATCTAAAAAAATATATCGCGATATCTTCAATTCATATACATTAATTATAGTTTTAAGCAACTATGATTTTTACAAGTATTCCGCGATCAGCAATGTGTATTTTCTTGCCACAGAGAAGTGGCGCAAGCGGTGTGGTGCTTACGTTTTATTCTCTGTATAAGAAATATACTATTGAAATAATAAGCGAAAGAGATGAAGTCACGGGTATCAGCTCTCTTTATAATATCATAACCATGAATTGCAAAACTGTACTATAATAAGCAATATTGTGCAGCCACAATGGCTCTGTTGTATAATAAAAAAGTTACGGGTTTGATAGTTGGGCATGACATTTTTGTATCTGATTAATCAAAAGATATTATTTATAACTAATTAAATGACAATTAATACATGAGTGAGAATAGGTACGAGAAATGCGTGGCATATAAGGATAAAAGTGGGCTTTAAAAAATATTTTATACGGGCTGTTGCTCGCGGCTTCGCTCATGTGGTTGTAGTGTGTGAAAGTAGATTTAACATAGGAAATAGTACTTTTTTACGTACGTAGCTCGGACAACGAGTATGCAAAATTCCAGAATGATCGGTTGAACCTTGAACGGTTAAAACAGGAATGCGTAAGAAACAAACAAATTCGCATTCGAATTTATTATATTAGTATAGATTCAAATTTTAGCATTATCACTAGCGTCCCAATTGGAAAATAATCTGATATACAGCCTAAAATCCTTCTTCGAGTCGAATTGTATGTTAATATGAAAACTATATGGAAATTGAATTAAGTTTAACCGTATTTGAGATTGAATCATAAATATTATAACTAAGAAAAAAACACACAAATAACGGTTATTATTTACTCTATTTCACCGCTGTAATAAATATAATTACAACACTTTAAAATGAATCGTTCTAACTCCGGCAAATACATTTCTTTCGTTAACAGAAAATCAATCTAAATTTATTATTTCGCCATGATTAAATTTTATTATGTGCCCGTAAAAAATACTCGCCGAGAAATTACAGTGTTCGGTTTCACAGAAATAATGATTCTTAGTGTGCGAAATTGGTCCGTAATTCACACTTGCCGTTCATGCATTTCAATTATATGAGACGTCAAGGGTGCGCGTGCATTACGTCCACTCGGCGATACCCTCACAAATCCCAGCAAACGAGCGCAATACACTGACAGGAATATTATCATAACAGGCCGTGATATTGTCGCCCACAGAGCCGTGTTAATATTTGAATCACAAAACGTGGTTTTAAGCCGCGTAATCGCTATTGTCATGTGCCAATTACTGACTCTCCCCTTCCGCTCGAATAAATAAATAATTTTGTAAACCGTCAATAATAATAACGCAATACAGATTTATTTTCCCATAACATCCTGTTATTTTTCAATGACAAAAGTTTTTTTTTTCTATAAGGATTCTGTGGAGATTATATAAGTCATTTCCATGATAAATTTAAATTTGTTCCCGTGGGCTTATTTCGATGTTTTACTAGTATTCTTATAAAAATGATTTCTGACTCCGTTCTCAAGAGAATAGTATTTTGTTGTTTTATGGGAGCTGCCTGTTTATTTACATTAATTTTTGGCCTGTTATTTACTTAGTTAATTACAATTTCCTAATTGCTTTGTCCAATGTTATTAATATTGTAGCCTTTATCGAAAAGTACTATGATATATTAACCTATCGAAAAATTATCCATATGCCAATAGAAATTTGATTTAGGCGTTTCGGAAATTAGCCACGTACAAACAAGAGACTATAATATTTTTCCTATATTTTTTTATTTTGTTAATTTATTAATCGTAGTTAGTATTCGTTTAGATAAATTATAACGCTAATGTGAAAATACATTTTAATAATATAAATTATAACGGGACGTCAAAATGTATTTAGCTATTCTTGTAGGCCATTGAACAACATGATTAGATTGTGTTGTAATAACACAGAAGATACATATATTTTGTACATTAGACGAAAAACTCAACGGTAATCCTTATATACCAAAAATTCTTAAGTCATAACTAAATAAAACTTTAAAACACATCAATTGAGACGTCAAATCGATTTCTAATATATGTCGCATTTGAATAAAGTAGATTAAGTACAAAGTTACAAGAAATTATTCGATGTTAATTGAGATATTCATATGAATTTCGGTGAAGAAAGTATTGCGGGGAAACCGTATAATTGTGATATGGCTTTTGAATTGGCTTTAAAAAATGTACCTACTGTCTCCGAGCGATAAGTCAAATCTACATTAACACGAACGACGGCGTAGATAAAAGCGAGTTCATAATATGAGTAAGGATATCGCTAAGATTTTATTTTTTCCAACAGAACTAGACTGTTGGCCTGGCAGGGCCTTACAGTTTCAACGGACTACTGTTTCACCGGAATACTCTCTTTCACCAGACTACAGTTTCACCGTACTACAGCAAACGAAGTCGCAGATATCAGCTAGTGTACATAATATTTCGTTGAACCACACGATCATTCATTCGATTTCGAAAATCGGCATGTCGAATCCCCGCCGATACTAAGTACAAACAATGTTACGCGTTAAACTTTACATTTGATTTTACGACGGCATTACTTATTTTACAACTTATAAACGTTCACTGCAATGTCATCAAATGAATTACATAGGTTTGTTTTATCGGCGACCTTTAGCTCAAGGCAATCTTAATTCAATTGTGTGCAACAACGTTATTTTGTAAAATGATCGTAAAGTTAAAATTAAGCCGTCGGACACAATGTTTAAATCTTATTCATGTGTACGAAGTGTATAAATAAATTAAATACATTGAAACGGGATTAAACTCAATCCCATTCAATCTCGCGTCGGATTGTATTGCGATTGAATGAGAATGAAACTTTGTTAACTTCTGTAAATTCCATACAGTTATCTAAGCAAAGGCGCATGTTAAAATAGTTAATAAAACAATGAGTAATAACAAACGCGTGCAAAGCCGCGGGATCTGATAGTATCGTAAATTTTCATCTAAAGATTCGGCACATCTTTCGGATACCTAATAAAGCTTTTTTTTATAGTATCTTAAAATTAAATTGTTTAGCAAACTACCAGTTGTCGACGACTTCGCCTGTGTTTGAAACTTCTTGAAGACTTCTATAGAGAGGTACCGTATTTTTTTACACTAAAATAAAAAATTTGCCCATATAACATCAGCTATCTGTCAGTGAATGATCTGATAAAATCGGTTCAAACGTTTTGAAGATTAGCCGAAACAAACAGACAGACTAACAATTTTTTTTTTTGTTATATACGTATCGTATATATTTTCATATCCATTAGGTAAAAAACCTATATTTTGGCATTACAAAGAGACACTTTAATTTAATATTTGTATGCATACATATCAAATTTATTGCATAGATAGTTAAAAATTTATACTAATTAACTCTTGTATACTCATGTACTCCTAAACATTTGTAACAAAGAAATTATTTCTATTTTAATGTTGATCATAATACAAATTACATTAATACAATGTATATACAAGAGAATTCCAATAACCAATGAGACAAACGAACTTTAGCTTGAAAATAAAGCCTGTTTCACATTAACTTTTATTACCTACGACTTACATTGTACACTTAAATTGCCTATATTAATTACCAATAAAATATAATATGGACCCGTATTAATATTCAAGTTAATAAGATTTGAAATAATATAATAACACTATTATTTAATCGCATAGTAAATATTTATTGTAATCCATTCCTTGGCGATCTTCAGTTATGTATATGACGCATAAATCAGTAAGATATCTCCATACCATCTTTGTATTTTTATTGTTATTACAAATATGAAAGTAAGTTGTTTGTTTGTTACGCTGTGAAATCTAAACTATTCAATTGATCGTCATAAAATGTTGCATGCACGTTGTCACAAAAACCGAAAAAGACACATAGTAGTTTTCATCAAGAAAAATAGTGCTTGTCCTGCAGTTAAATCTACAATTATATAAGCGAAACCACGTGCAAAACCGAGTACGCGATAATAGGCAAATACGACAAATTGAAAATTTTATAGCAGAAATAGAAAGATTATTTTCTATTTTTCACTTCAGTCAATTATTGTACCTATACATGAATAGAAAAATATTTGTCCAAGGTCATCATCTTTTTACCCTTATCCCACCTAAGTGGGGCAACATGATAACATGTTTTTCATGTTGTGATGTATGATTTGGCTTAACTTTTACGATCGGCCACCTCCCTGACATCAACCCTCCTTCCATATTTATTCAAAGTAAAATATGTAGTTAGACAAATAAGAATTCATTGACAGAAACACTAGCAAAGATATAATATCAATATAGCGTAGCACAGCGATGTACGACATACCTTAAGCTCGAACCCAGAGTCCACGCCGCAAGACAATTTCAAATTGCTAGTAGGTAATATTTCAAACCCGTAATATTAAGGGGATGGATTTATAAATAAGCCTGTGCGAAGGACTATCATAGAATAGTAACAACGTTTATGGATACGAGGAGATTTATACTTATTGCGTTTGAAGTTTCCTGGGAGAAATTACGATACGTCATAAGTACAAATAAATATAAGCTCTGTATTGTATGGTTACGAAAAATTTCTCGTTAGTCTGAAACAGTGGAACAAGATACGTGATAACTTATATCAGTTTTATATCAACTGTTAAAATAACTATTATATCATGCAATTTAAGAATTATTTGCTGCTATGAATATTTGTTATAATAAGTATTTGAGTTGCAGCAAAACGGATATTCTGTAAATAGTTTCCGCGTTTAAAGAGTTACACGACCATTTCTATAGTGATCGTTTCAACGGCATACAAAGTAATTTATTGCAGCGCCACCTGGTGGCGAGTTATAGCAACGTTGGTAGCATAGCACCTTCTTAATGAAATACGCTTATAATTCTCGATAGTAGAATGCAGCGACGGGAAACAATCCAAACAACTCCTCGGAACATTCACCATGGTAAATGCAATAAAGAGACGCGATGTCCCGACGCAATGCCAATTAGTTGAACCGATCGGATATCGCTTCGATGCCGACGATTCGAACCACTCAACGCAAAAACAGAAGCAGCTGATATTGAGGCGCTCCAGCCTAAAGGTGAAAACAGTATTCCATCTGTGGGCGAACTTGCGCCTTATAAAGTAGCAAGCGATATTCTGGTGTGAAACACTGTACTGGCCTATTAAGGACACCTAGTTTTTTGAAGGCCACTTTCGCTTTGCTTACCAAATGACCGCCGAACTGAACGTCACTTGATATGTCAACGCCGTGGACACCAACTCTGGGCTTGGCGACTAAGTGGACTCCCTGAAAGCTAGGCATTGCGTAAAATTTTCCCTTTTTTTGGAAAAGCGCAAGCTTGTGTCTTAGTGCGATTCAAATGGATCACATTCTGTCTACCCCAATGCGAGACGTGCGAGACAAATGTTGGTTCCGGCAGGCAATGAAAACTAAACAAAATGCTTAAAACAAAATTTTTGAAAAATCGAACGGAGAAGTGAAAAATTTTGGTTAACAAATCTCCATATAAAAATGAGTGAGGCAGGAAACAGTAGGAAGGAGAGATCTTCAAAATATTTACAGAATTACGTACAGTTGTTGAGTTGCCCTTCTGTTTCATTACTTGATTTGGTCTCATTTTACTCGCCCGTGCAAAGCCGGGGCGGGCAGCTAGCATAATATATAGTATTTTTTGACAATTTGATATTCCTTTGATATATAAGCCCACAATAGATTTTTCTCGTAATATCCTGAACAAAACACAATGTAGTAATAACTAATAGGCAGTAAAATCAACGCACTGCAATGTCTAGTCGTGCGCTACACATTAGTTTGATAAGTCGACCTATATTCCCCCCGATCGCTTGTAATCGCAGGCAAGAACGGTTTTTAATTATAAAGAATTGTTATTAGTATTTGCCGACTGAAAATGTGTTAAAATCAGCTCATTTGGTTTTGCAATTAATTTAAAAATAATAAAACCAAACTTTATGTATAAGAAGGTTGTCTATTTTACAAATGTTTAATGCATTTTTTTTGTTTTTACGGGAATACGTTTTATGAAGTTCTTATTACGGTTTCCGGTTTGAATTGCTTTGAAAAATCGTCACGTAACGAAAAAGCGTTATACGCCCTTCATGCGATTTTCTCTGTATCTTCTGTCACTTTCTTTTGTATATGATGTGCATGCGACTATCGAAATTCGAGTAGACTTGAGACGAGCATTGTGCGCTGTCTGTTGTATGACCTCTATACTGAACGCTAGAAATTTCTTTAAAACTCTTTGTTTTATTTCTTAATCTTTTTTTATACAATGTATAATTCAGTATTTTATATAGAATTTTTAACAAATTTATCCTAAAATGGAAGTTCTAAAATTAAAAATATGAAAATACTTTTTGGTTTGTGTCCTTACTTTACGTTACTTACACTGAAAAAATATAGAAAATAAAAATATACAGATTTCAACAAAAGGAAGGTAATTGCATGTTGCCGTAATAACGCTTTTTTTCTTACATGACGACTATAGACAATCTAAATCTCCATCGAAGTACTTTCAGAAGAAAAGCGTAAAAACTTCGGTTATTTTGGAATCCTTTGACTGCATACGTTATTCTAATTAAACGCTATCCGCATTAATAGGTTCCTAATTAGAAATTACAATTTATACAAAATTTATACATGAGTTCATATGTTGTACAACCCTAGCTTATAAAGTACACAATTCGACATGAACAGTCGTAGAAGTAACGCATATTCGTGACCGGCTGTATATTTTGTGGTTACATTGACTCTGTTACATTACAATTTATTGTATACCTACAGATTTTATTGTAATAGTGAATAGATATGAAACATAGTGAAACACTGTTTGTATAAGTCAATATTGCAAGGTAATATGAACACATATAAAGAGCAATGACGTCAGAATTAAAATAAAATAAAAAATCTATTTTAAGTAAATTTAATTATCTCTGATTTGTGATTTCAAATACAGATTATAATATTATTTATTCGTGAAACTATTACTAAAAAAAACCAGATTTAATGGTATAGTGTTCGTTAGTCTTGTTTGATTTTTTGTACCTTGCTTTACCCATTAATTCACGAAGAACTTCTGCATGACAGCGTATTTTGCATTTGCCACACACAATGTTTTTCATTGAATTTTTTTTTTCCTTATGGCCTCTGCCTATGTAGGCAATTTCGCCAGTGTCAAGTGTGACAAATACACGGTTTAAACTTAATTGCCAAATATGCAGTATAAAGTAGAATAATCCAAAATGGCACGACACACAACAATCACAGAAGAGTAATTTTTTGTAAGTTTATTTTTTTTTAATATTTATTTGTTTAGATTATAGTTATGTAATCATTGTACTAATAATTGAATTGTGTGAGGTAAATAAATGTGTTTCTTACTTTGTTTCTAAAATAACAATGATAAATTTAGACCAATTTGTTAATATCATAAACATGTTTATATGCCAATAAACGTCTAAATAATCTTGGCTACAATTTTAAAGAGTCCTATCTATGATTAATGGGCTTGTAATAAGATTGTAAAGATATAGAAGTTACATGTCAAAATTGAATATTCATTGTTATTGCCAACTTTATTTGTATTATTCCAATTTTTGCAAAAATTGTTTCAGTAATAAATTGATTTCTGCAAAAATTTCAAATATCCATTTTACGCTATGCTTAAAAGTATTCACAAGTGTTAAATGAGACACATCAAGTACAAATACGATTTATAACTGTTAAGTAAGATTGCTACAAGGATTAAGAAACAGGGCTTTTTAGAATTTAAATAAATCTTTCAATGAAACTTTCCAATTCACTTAACAGTAATTAAGTACGCAGAGGAGTGCCGCGGCAGGTGTCGCTTCTTAGATCGTGGTCGACGTATGCTTCGTAACACAGTTTTAACCAAAGCTTTAATGAGGTAAACAAACTTTATGATCGTATGGCACAAAGTAGAACCTCAAGCGATAAAAATAAGGCCAAGAGTATACAATAAACATACCTCTAAAAATTCCTTTTGAGAAATAATTGAACAATAAAAAACAAAACTTATTAACATGAATTTAAAACAATTGATAAATTAAAAAGTTAAATTAGTGTTAAAGATAAATTAGAAAAAGATTTCATGCAACAACGGTGGCGTAGTTACAGTTGATACTGTTCTATTGATTATTTTAAACGAGTAGTAATACGAAAGTGTACCAGGGAGTTATCTATTAAATAAATAACATTAGAACTTGTATTACATATTACAAGATTACACAATCAACTTTTTTTAATTAAGTAATACATAGATTTCTATCTTCTATACCAGTCTTTTAGTAGCGTTGTAAAATTCTTTACTATCACTACATACAATAAAACAAAGTCGTCTGCCGCGTCTGTCTGTCTGTCTCTCTGGATATTCACGATAAACTCCAAAACTACTGAACGGATTGTAATTCAGTCTTTATCAATAGATAACTTCACGGGGAAGGTTTAGGTATATAATTTGTCAAAGTTTTTTTGTAAATTGGTTGAAATACAATGATAATTGTTTAAAGATTCGGAAAAAGTCAAGCCGCCTGTGAGTTTTCGTCGAAAACACTGCCTAATTAATCCCTTTGAGATATAAGAAAACAATGCATACTGAGATATTCCTCTTTTATAGATCTACAAAAATGTCTACGATCTTTTTAGGATAGCTTACTATACCCATCTATCTTCTAAAAATGGTCACATATAATGAGGTAGTTGGAAGGTTATTTAGACAGATACAGTATTAATCTTTATGAAATAAAATACATTAGTTACCTTAAGCATCTCATGCACATAAGTATAATTTTTAATTATCAGCGCAGGACAACGTCCGCCGCGCCTGTTAGTAAAGAAATAAATGAATGCTCAGTATTCAATAAAACAACTGTAAAAGTTATTGTGGAAGTTAATTGTGTTTATTTTATTATTTCAATTTTAAATATAGCACATAGGTTATTATTCTAACGTTAAATACGTAAAACGCTATCCGCTTATGCCTCACACAGAGGTCACATTATATGTAAAACACGGCAAAGTATAGAGGGCGATGGCCGCGAAAACAAAGCCTCAATTGATACGAACTGGTGTATTAGTGTCGAAATCAAAGTGCACTCTTTAGTTTTCGAGTAATGGGGGGAACCGTTGTTGTAACAAAGAACCAGTTAAGCCACAGCTGATTTAAACATTCAAATAATTATACACCAAAGAATTATCAGTAGATATATAAATAAATTCACGGTGCAATAATTGATTTTAAAAGACCGATTTTAAAATCTTGTTCTTATACCACCTGGATAGGGTTGGCACAACATGTTTTCTTCCAACACGTTGTCGATTGAGATTCGGTTTGGTGTTTTACTAGCGGCCGCGACCGACTGCGCAACAACAACTCTTCGTGCCATATCCTTGTTTGTGTCCAGTTGATGCCACTACCATAGCCTTAAAGGTATTTCACTACTGTCTTACAAGCATTAATATATAATGGCATGCATTTTAGGTTTACAAATCAATATTAGGGTAAACGAAGTTACTGACGAATAAATATAATACACAAAAATTTAAATTAACAGTTAATGTATTTTTTTAAGTTATACTTCTTTTCGCGCATTAGGGAAAAATTATGAGAGTAAATTTTTACGATGCGCGCGCACACTGTCACGAAAACTGACACCCTGAAGTTAGCTATAGTCAACATTTTAATTTAAAAAAGTATGTATGTATTAAATACCTTTTTTCTATTGTTAGTGTCGTTTTTTCTACAATCGTAGAATAAGGCGAAAGAGAAAATTATTGAAAAGATTTTTATCTTGTTACGCCAAAGAGGAATAACTTCTAATGGGTGAGCATAAGTACACACTACTTTTTTTTTCATATATTCGTAACTCCTCTTAACATTGCAAATTTTTAATATTTAAGGATTTATTAATCCATTATTTTTTGCGACACGTTCTAAGAATTATTTCCTACTACTCTCCTTAAGATAAATATAAGGTATATGGCTAAATATAAGATAAAAATTTAAGAGTAAATGGAGCTAAGCTTATTAAATTCGTAAAATTTATTAAATTGTTATAATATATCGGAACTTTTGTTGCTCTATTTGTTTATTATACTACTTTTGTAACTTTAAAATATACTGTAAATTGGTTTTCAACGCCTCAGGCAACTATAAAAGGAGATTTTCGGTATATAACGAGTTACATGTGTTCCGCCAAATACAATGTTCCTCTTCTGTTCAAACGAGTCATCTAAGACACAAGGCCGATGCAATAACAAAAGCTTGTATAACAAAGGAAAACGTGGATAATCAAGTGATAAAACTAAAAATGGTACTAAGTAAATATTTCCTGTTACTTTCTTGGCTACTTCATGAATGAGGGATACTCGATTGATTCTCTTTGATAGGCTGCACCGACGCGCTAAACGATTCCCATTCGGTGTTGTTTGTTTAGAAATTACACCTTATTCGAACATCCACTGCTTTGGAAGATTGATAGGTTACGTCCGGACTATATGTAACGTTTGTTACTTCAGTGTCTTTTCGTCGTATTTCATTAACAGACTTCAAAAGTAATTATGTCGTCTATTTTTCTATATGCGTGTTGCAATTTTTTCAGACTTACACTAGCGATTTTAATTGCTCTTTTGAGGGGATAATCTGTATATTTAGTTATGAAACAAATGTTGTATATTAGATGTTAAGGCATAAGTATATATACACGATAACTATGTTTATTGTTGTCAATTAAAATCCTCTTTAAATAAAAACACTTTCAGCTTCCATTCCACTGTACACGTCGTCATCATCAGTCTGTAAGAGACCTTCTGCAAGGCCTTAGGCCTCTTCCCAAAGGAAGGTATGGGCATAATCACCACGCCAGCCGAGGACATTTTGGCGATTTCAAACTCTGAAAAATTCACGGTTCTATATTTTCCCACATACAGTGGAAACTACAAGAACATTTCTCAGGTTGAAATTTCCTCACGATGTTTTCCTTCACCGTCAGCAGGTTGGTGTTTCCAATTTAAATTAGTAAATGTACGCGAATTCCGAAAAATACTGTTTAGAAATTTGCCAAAGAATCTTATATGACTAAGTAAATAATCACCATTATAAATTATTCCAGGCAAATAATCACAAAATTGACAAAAACAGTACACCTGTATGGTCATCGATGTATGTTTGAACAATGATATTATTATTCTAGATATAACTAAAACGGAGAAGAGTTTATTTTCTTGTGATTAATTAATTAAATTCTTGTCGTAATTTCCAGGTCGATCTAGAATTGAAGATATAATAAAATTAATTACGTGAAGGTGTCATTACCCACAGAAGTAATGTGTGTATTATATTTTATCCGTTAAATACACCAAAATTATAACCGTTATTGAATATTGATGTATTATGTCTCGTGAAAATAAATTATTGTCTTGTATAGATAACAATACGAAAAAATAGTGTGTTTTATACTTTATACGTTTTAGCATTTGTTCACAAGCTCACTTAATGACTTAGTGGCGGAATACGGTAAACTAAGCCTAGAAGAAGACTGGGTCTCAAATGGAGTAGCCGGAATACACCTATAGCTCCTCGGCGACAAATTTTCAAGCTGAGAGTGGTAGCTGAATATTATTATGTACTTATATTATTTTAACTGAAATCAAAAAACATAGAATTATTAACCCACCAATATAATTTATAAAGAGTTTTTATTATGATCACAATAAGAAAATACAGAGCGTAGTTAATCTTCCTAGCGCATCTAGCGAACCGACATCTATTTCTAATATGTCGTATACGGTATACACAAAGTGTACGCGATTACGCGCCCTTCCTTTGATCTCCAATTAGATGAACATTTTGGGGTTCCGCATTATCTGCCCGTGTGGTTGATAGGGGAGCGGGCGAGGGTGACGATCACTCGTAAATAAATATGTTAGGTGTTAGTGTTTCGGCTGTTATGACCCTTTGTGTTGGCCCCTTGTAATTTTGTTTGGCAGTCGTATTAATAATGTACTATATAGTATTGTAAAGGTATGATTTGCTGGACGTTTTATGTATATGAGTTATATTTATTCTATTCTAATTATATCCTTTTTTCATAGACATTTCGACATTCTATGTAGGTATATCAGTTACATTTATTCTACATAATGATGTCCTTTTTCCACAGTTACACAAAGTAACTAATTACAGTATACCTAATGCGAAGCTAAATCTAATCCAAAAACAGAGGTCACCACCGAGGGATTGAGAATTCATCCACAGTCACCGTTGTCATATCGGTCTGCACGTCTTTTAATAACTAGATATAAAATAGCTGGTCGCGAAGCATGGCGGACGAAAAGAGACGTACTCTCAGCGGTTTACCTCTGTATGTGTAGTGCAAAATCCACTCGGATATAAATAGGCTGCAAGCTCATTTGAAAACAATTAGATATGTTATTTGCGTTTATTTTCAACATGCAAATTGGTAAATAATACAGTACGGTACTTTTTTCTTCTTTGTCTGTGAATCGATTTTTTTTATTGAATAGCTATTGACAAGTTTATGTGTTAGCAATATAAAAAAAATTGCCAATATTTTTGCCAACAAAAACCGATAACTTTCTGTATGTCTCAAGTTTTAAAAAAATATGATCGAATTTCAACCACAAGACGACAACTAGTTCAAAATTAATTACCTTACTAGCACTTTACTAGCTTAAGTTGGTTTACGATGATATCAAACGAGGTGTTTCGAATACGTCATAATTTTACGCAAAATCATTACAATTATTTATTATTGATTACATTAAAAAAAAAAATTAAGACCAGAATACTTGAAAGATTAATTTGTAAAAAAATATCCGAACAACTGGTATAGTCTTTAAATTATAACACGAAAAATGATTTTACGTAACAAATCTATTAATCGTATCCAGGAAAAGACGGGCGGGCGACACGAGCCAGGGCGGGGAAAATTAATCCGCCCGCCCGTAAAGACGTTAATACGGGACGCAATTATCCAATGGGGATTAAGCCGCTTACGGTACTGATTTAAGCTGAGACAGAATCGATGGTGCGTGAACGCGTTCTGAACTCCAATATTTCTAATCCTAATTTCATGTCAATACAAGACATTAATCGCTACTATTTTCGTTGTGTTACAGTATCATTATAAATATATATATATACAAAATTATTATAGAATACTATTTCATAATAGATATGTAAACACTAGTTTTTGCTCGCGTCTTCACTAACGTTATTGTAGATTTAATCTATTCCTCGCTCGCAGTACATTCTGTCTGCATAGAAGGTGACCCTGTGTCCTTTTCTGTAACCCTAAAAACGTGTATGCATAATTTTAGTTCAGTAGTTAAGGCATGAAAGTGTGACAAACAAAGAAACTAACCCATTTATAATATTAGTAAGAATGATATCACACGCATACCAAAGTAAACACAGCTTACATTATATTAACTATAAAACTGATGTACCATACTTACATAGTTTGTAGTCCGGTGAATCTGTAGAGGCCAAAAGAGCCAACAGGGTATGTCAGTTCGAAAAAATAATTAAATAGTACTTCTCAGATAGAGAACAAATAATTATGCTTTTTACACAATGCCACGTCCTTGATGGTATCCATCACTTCTTAATCTGATAGTAGGATTTACAAACATTGTGGCATGGTCGATTTAAATAGCTTGTTTTATTTTACACCTCTAAAATATATTTGGTATATTTAATTACATATATAGTTTAGGTATATTTCAATTAGTTTGGACACACCGAATATTGTTAGGTATTCGAATAAAAGAAATAATAAAGGGAGAAAAGCGGAGATTGAATGAAACTAAAGGAAACGAAAGATATTGGTAAGAATAGAAGAAAATGATCCTCCATCCTTGCTGCATACATTTTCATGATATAGCGTGTATTTGTTGATAGATCATTTATTTAAGGAACTTACACAGTGTATTTTTTTAAATACTTTATAGGTAAACGTTTTGACCACAATCTCATCTGATATTAAATGATGATGTGGTCTAAGATGGTAAGTCATGTTTAACCTCGTGGGAGACTGGGCTCTCAAGTGCAGCTGCCGGAACACACCAACAGGTGCTTGGCGACAGATTTTCAACTTGAGGGTGGTAGCTAGCCAAACGGATTTAGAAAAAGCCCTACGACCATGCTATGGTTTCATCACGATGTTTTCCTTCACCGAAAGCTCCGACTCAGTTGCTTGGATTCGAACCTCCGTCCTTCGACGCTGTGTCCGAACACACTATCAACTGAGCCGTCATCGCTTTGAAACTTCTAAACATGATATCGAAATTGAGCTTAGTTAGTGCCTTATTATAAGGGAAAAATACCATAAATAAATTACTTAACATTTTACCCGGTAACCTAGTTCTAAAGGAAGATAATCCAAAGCAAAAAAATCCAAGGAATGATTACGTCAAGAATACCTTTAATACCAAATTCCTTTGAAAGTAGTTTGACCGATAAATTGTCAATTTCAGACGAAATAAATTCACTGCCCAGTGTAGAACATTCTTTAAAAAGGCCGTGAAATTAAGGACGAGGTTAATATTGTAGAGGAAAATAGTAAAGCCTCCTTTCTCGGCTCAACTACGTTTTTACTCGTGATTATTACTGAAGTTCAAAAGGGCTACTAATACGACGTTTTAAAGAAAGTAGACGTTATAATAGAAAATAATCACAATTCAACAAAATCTTTATAATAATGAAATATTTCCAAATACAATAACATGTTTCTATCATGATAAAATTAAATTAGAACCTTTGCAACAGTCGATAAATAATTGAAGATATAAAAGTATATATATCAAAGCATGCATAACTTACAAAAGGCGTATGATTTCCTATACCTCTGTACATCGTATATAGTTATGTATGGCATTAGAGAGAAATTGGAAAAGGCGTGAGTTCTAAACGTACATATGTTGTCGGTTTGAATTCTAACGATCTAAAGTCTTTACTCAAGCTGAGGTAAGCTCAAACACGCGTCAAGTAAGCACTCGTGTCATGCGCATTAGCGCATTGTGGCGACACAAACGCATGCGTTCGTACATCCATTCACAACGAGAGTAACAACAAAGTAAACGTTATGACATTTATGAAGTTATCACGCCTGCTAACATGTAAATGAAAGCAGGTAACTAAACACGCCTAGAAACCCATTCTTTTACTCGGTACCTACTGTTTACTTTAAAAGAGCAATTTTGATTATTATTATTATTATTTTTTATATTATAGGGGGCAAACGAACAGGTGGATCACCTGTTGGTAAGTGATCACCGCCGTCCATAGACACTAGCAACACCAGGGGAGTCGCAAGTGCGTTGCCGGCCTTTTAAATATGTGGGCCTCCGGCGCTCTCACTGACCGAACGAAACGCAACAGTGCAAGCACTGTTACTTCACGTCGGCTTTCTGTGAGAGGGTGGTACTACCCCGGGCGAGCTGACCCATTCATGCTGAAACCAGTAATAGGTTTCAGCGTAGCTCTACCACCTACAAATGTTATGTTTAAAGTCAACAAATAATCAAAAATTTATTACGCGTCTTATCTGTAATTATTACATACAGACCACCGTTGTAAGTATATGATATGTTCCCTATCAATAAAATTATTGAAGTCTAGTAGATTCACCATTATCAATTCCGTTTACTGCATAACATTTTTCCCCATAACATCACCTAATATTCAACTAAACCTGTTTGTACTAATTACATGAGTGATACGTCCCCTAATAGTAAAAATAATTAAGTCGGGTGCGTCCATCGTTATCAACCCCGTTGATTGCCTAACATATCCCAATAACATAATTAATCTACTTCGCAAGTTAAATTTTATCGATGTATTATACTATATACCGTTCCAATATCGAATGCTACACTGGGATGTAAATCATTATAAGTTATAATGAATGATTTTGTATATTACGAGAATATACGCGAATAAGTGCTAAATGATGACAACACAAGAACATGGTAAGAATCGCGAAAGTATGGTAATATTTACCAATTTACACAGTCACTAGAAAACTGTAATTATTGTGTATTGAAAATATACAATAAGTATTTACTTTGTTGTACTTATCGTTTAAAGTGTAGTATGGAAAGTAACGGGGTTTTTACAAAACCAGAATAATTGGAACTATATAAAGAAAAATCTATGAAAATGAACAAAGAAGAAGAAAAGAAGAAAGGGAATGATGTATTATTACTTTAATAAAATAGTACATTAATATTTTATAACTTAAAATAACCCGAGTAAAAAAGATCACAAAAATCATTCGTTTGATTCTAAAAAATTGAGCACATATAAAATATGCTATGTAACCAAATATTAGAGAATTTATAAATACTAAGAGAAACTTCGTTTCTCCCATTAATTTAACCCAAACACAACGGTTTACAAAAATGGAGAAAATTACAAAACAAGATATAAAACGGAGACTTCTTACACTATCTAAAAGCGACATCGAATTTTTAGCAAGAACCGACTCACACACCAGCCTGCACTGATGCATACAAAAACATGAACTATACGAAGTGTTTAATGAACACGCTCACTTATACATGTGAAACAAGCATTTATTGGTCGCGCGAATGGACTCAGGTTTATATTTGCAGGTGTAACAAACGACCGGTCATCGCACTCGACATTAGGGTTGTCACACGGAAAAATAATAAAAATCTCATGTGGAAGTCTCCTGAAAAACACCTACACATTTTGAACACAACTTACTAATAAGATTATGATGATAAAATTTTTTTTTTTGTTTGTGTGGTTATTTTTATATATATTATTAAATGGCAATCCCCAATGCCTATACCTACATAAATAGCCTAAAATAGATTAATACCATTTTATGTTCTGTTTCTCAGCCGGTTTTCTTTTTTTTTGCTTAGAAGCTATTGACGAGCTTTACTATTATAACATTAAAAAAATTTAAATACATTTTTTCATACCATCGATTTAAAGCCTTTATTTATAAGTCTACATTCGTTCATACTTCACGCTCTTTACTAAATACAGATATTAATATCTATATTTAATCACGTGAAGAAAAAGTTTTTAAACCTTATTATACCGAATTCCTACCACTGGAAATACAATAGAATTAAATATAAAACTAAGAAAAAAATCAAAGTACTATATACCCTTAACTTGTTAACAACAAGCAAAATGCGCTATATTATTAGATTATTAGTGACAACCCTGCAGTGGCATTGTGTGCACCAAGCAACACGCTTAAAACATAGTTGTTTACACACACAAAAGGATGAGCACACCGCTGTAAGGCGACATGCTAATTTCTCAGCGAGTCCTACAATCGGCTCGAAGTGCATTCGTTCAAGAATTGGCACCTAACTATGAAACATTCTGCAACATCTATGATTTATTTTAAAGTGAAATAAAGGATTATCCGAACAGTTTATGTTAAAATCATTTCAGCAAAATTAAATTAGGTCATGCAGCGTTATTTAGAATTCTCAAGGTGAGAATTCTTCAACTATATAAATATATTTCAATGTATTAATATTTTATGTATTGTACGATATTATAAAACAAGAGAAGTGATACAATAATTATTAGATAGTTTAAAAAGAAATAATTCTGTCTTCTTAGCTGAACGCGCAGAAGAGGCGTTATGTTTTGCAAAAGTATATTATTAATTTTTTTAATAGCCTAATCATTTCATTCAATTATTTTGGCACAATTTTTAATAATGATTGGAGTCAAATTTTGATATGCATGAATACTAGTGTTACTAGTTTTTATATGCCGTAGTCCGGTGGAACTGTAGAGGCCTTACGAAGCCAACAGTGTAGGTCAGTTCGAAAAAAAATTTTTTTTTATATGCGTCTTGATTTACTTTGGTCGCCAGAAAACCATACGATGGCTGAACAAGTAATGCATTAAATAGCATATTTTTCTTCCTTCTCTATAATTTATACATGCTAGATGTAGTGGTAGATAAATCTAGAGATGCGCTGGCTTTCAAGTACAGTTGCCGAAACACATGTATGTGTGCTTGGCGACAGATTTTCCATTTAAGAATTGGTAGTTAAGTAACCGGCTATTAGAATAGCTTATTATCTATGATTTGATGACGATGTTAAGCTTGAAAAACTTCGACTTATTGCAGGATTAGAAGCCATTGAACTATTATCGCATTTTTTACATTCAAATGTTTTATTTGTCTCACTATAATTGGATTCATTTCATATACGAGTACATTCTCGACCTTGTGAAGATGATAACAAAAAATTCTCTCAACAATATAAACTTTTTAAATGTTACATAAAAATAAATCAATGCGGATAAAAGGGTTCTAATCCGATCATTACTAAGGTGTAGTTATAAAATCATCCGTTTCACGCATTATCCGGTAATAAAGTCGTGATGCATCGTAAAAAAGCGACGGTCACCGCGGCCACCCTTGACAAAACGTTATGAACAAATTGATTTGTTACGTTGGTATTACCTGTTATCTATACTACATTATTATGGAGGTAAACTTGTTTGTAGAAGGTAATTCTAGAACTACTGATTCGATTTTCAAAATTACTTCTCTGTGTGACGTGAACTATAAAGTTTATTATTATTAAGTTTTCCATTGTTATTAACGCAAAAACGAAATCGGTTGCTTATGCTATAGATTATAAAGCAATGATTTATTTAACTTGCGTATTCTTAAATTCAAATGTTTGCTTATAGTAATAAATTATTGAGATAAATACACTTTATTAAAGGAAATTATTTTCAATTCCAGCATATCCTGATCCTCACTAATATTGTAAATGTGAAAATGAGTCCGTTTGTTTGTTACGCTTTAACGCTTTAACTGCTCAACTGATATTCATGAAATTTTGCACAATCGTTTTCAAGGGTACAAAAAAGGACATAGGGTACCTTTCATCTATAGAAAATAAATAGTTCCTGAGGGATGGCTCAAATCTAAATTAAGACGAGCGCATTCCATTGACCGCGTGCAGTTTTTTTAATGAACAGCGAAGCAGACGAGTGTTATACCTGCTCCGGAGTGTAGGCCGCCATGGTGGATGCTTGCGCCACTAGTTTTCACAGTGTTGCTAGCGGCGCGGTGTCTAAGTACATTTGAACTAGAAGCACCCGTGCAAGCATTTACCACATGCTTGCACTCTGAAACAGGCCTCATCTAGTATTAGGTATTATCATCATCATCTTCTTACCCTTATCGCACCTAAATAGGATCGGCACAACATGTTTGTGATTTTGTGATGTATGATTTGGCTTAATTTTTACAATCGGGCGCCACCTCACACTAAGCCTCCTTAGGATTATTTTGTAGCATCACTATTGTATCTTCCAAATTCGTATAGATGCGAAACGTGGATATTTGACTCTTCGATAACAAACAGTAAGGATTCAAACGACGCGTTTGTGTACGATGTATCCGTGAATTGCAACTCCACAGGCTCTAGTTTCATGTCTGTCGTCGCCATGAGGATTTCTTCCTGCAAATCTGATTCAGGAGGTTCACTGGGATTTCTTTTTTCCTTTCATTGTCCTTTCTCGTCATTATTGTTTAAAAAAATTATTATGAAGAATATGAGTTTTTTTTTCAATTATACATTAATTTGTAAATTGTATAAAATAAATTTGTATTGTCATTAATATTATTGATTGATACAGATATTTTTGTGACTTTTTTTCTCATCATGAGCAGCAGCAGAATTTAGGTATACATTCCTCGAATCGGACCCAATGAGTCCTAATCCGAGAACACTTTATCCCATAACGAGACGATATTAGGTAATCATTAAATGCCTCATAAATAATCATAATTTATATGAAATCCATTATTTAATCCGAGACCGCATCTCGATATTAATTCGGTATCGTTTTATATTAAAACCATAATTAACTTACACATAAAAAACGTCCCTTTAAACAGATCGGCAGTTTTTATTAAGCGATTTAATATTCATATAAATCTTTTACGGTCCATTCTTCTATTTTATTACTAATTCACATTTTTCGGTTATTGTTTCTTCCGAGTCAAGGATTTAGATTTCGGTTTCTCGAAAGCAATCTCGTTTTATGTATTTATGAGAATTCACAGATTTAATACTTATAATAATATGTTGAACTTTGCAAAATTATTCATTCTAAAGGACCACCGTGTGAAATAAATTAGAATGTTGTTAATTCGTGAATTCGTACTTGCAAATTAACTTCCTTATCCCAACATACGTATTTTTAAGTATTTCGTCACCTTAATATTATTATTTTTCATGGCAAGACTTGAATCCTATGTGGTAAAAATGGTACACACTTAGACGGGTATCGTTCCCGGATCGATCGGCGTATAGGTGAATCTACTTTTAACACACTTAGATACATTTGAAGAAACAATTGATAAGGTAATGAGATTTTAGGTCCGATCTCCCGGTGTGGAGCCCTCGAGCACGTTGCCAGCGAGAAACAGTGACAGTGAATCTTCCAATCACTCGTCTAACAATACAACACATAACACCCCAGATAAGTGTATATACACACAAGTAGGAACACATAGTGGAATGGTTTTATTTTTTTCCCCTTATTGGATCTAACTTAATTTAGTTTAGCTTAGTTATCAGATCCTGAAATAGATGTTTGAGTTCGTGAGGTACACTATGTGTGTCTTACGAATTCTTATATACATGAATAGTTTAGCTTAGTTAGATTCAGAATACTAGCCAACAGTCCAAGCCGAGGTGCACCGGACACCCTTAAGCTGGTTACCAATATAAAATCGGGAAGCGTTCCCCTTAGTAGTCCAGTGAAACTGGAGAGGCCTTTCAGACCAAGAGTGTAGTCCGTTTGAAAAAAAAAGCTAAAGAGAATATTATTGCTATGTATGTTATTTTTTAAATATCCCAAGTACTTTTTCATTAAAATTTATTTCATGTTTTTTTTTTTATAAAATTGTTACTGAGGACATGAAAGGAGTACATAAAAGTTGATTCAACCCGTATATTCCTATACCTAATAACCTTACATTAGTAATGTAATTTACCATATGGAAATCAATAATAGTAACATACAGTTTATTTCACTGAGGAATAATATAACATTCTATTAGCGAAAGAATTTTTAAAATCGAATCAGGAATTCCGAAGGTTACCTACATCCTATGAACAAACAAACTTAAATTTTATTATAATAGTCAAAAAACACAATCTTTGACTACTGTAAAAATCCAAGCTACAACACCACAGACATAAGAGATCTCCACGCAACACTATAAAATATTTTATCGATTTTGAATCGGTTGTCGATAAATAATAATAATTGCTTGTTTTATACAGTATCAGCCTTTAAACCACGGCTTCGCTCGCGTTAATATATATTCGACCGATTCTTCGATAGCCTCCTTTTATCTGGATAAAAAAGTACCGCATGTCCTTTTCTGTACCCTAGACAACGTGTATGCAAAATCTCATTATAGTTGGTTATGTAGTAAGGAATGAAGACTTAACAAACAAACTGACATTCGCATTTATAATATTAAGGATGAAACTACAAGCAAAATTCTTGAGAATTCGATGCTTCCTCGCTATGTACATAATCTTTAAATTTATGATGTTATAACAATACATATACAATTGTTTGTGCATACCCTAACACTGGAACAAAAGGGTTTGAGATTTATCTTTCATTAGTTTAACTATTCAATCAAAACATTTTTTAAATAAGTTTTTAAATCTAACTAGGGCTGTACCCTTATAGTATTGTATTTATTATTTTGGATAGTTGTACTTTAGGACTTATCTATAGTGTATTAGATTACAGTGGGAATACTTTATTCCACGTAGTTAGATTTTACGTAAATCATTAAAGCGCCAATAAGTTTATTCATAATTTTGTCGATAACATAGGTATGTATAAGCCTAGCATAATAACTAGACAAAAGTGTTTTTATCCCTATCCAGTGGTAGATATTACTGTTAATAACTGCCTATCAAATAAAAAGGAATTTCTATAATTAATTAAAAATTCAACGAAGATATCACATTCATAAACTTTTGTTTTCACGAATAGCTTACGAGATACTTTATTTTGATATAGAGTAATTATTTGTACAAATAATAGGTGACAACCCTAAATATTATTGTTACTAAAGTTATGACACTTACAATTCGGACATTCTAATTATATACCACTTTTTCTTCTACTAAGTATAGGTATCAATTGAATGAAGCTTATGACTGTTATTCCAAATATATAAATGTCAAACAAACAAATGGGTAGGTACTTTACGTTAACGTAAACTAATCGAAATAGAAAATAAAAGGACATAAAATTCGAATACAATTTGTACACGAATACGTACATAAATAATAATAACCCTTATCATTGTATTCACTCTTGATTACAGATTTATAAATTTAGTTAATAACAAAAACAATTGCTTTCACCACCGCACCGATTAACTTTGAACGCCATTAAAACGTTATTTAAACTCGTTAAGTCCCGAAAATGTTTACACAAACAGTATCATTTATAATAATTAATATAATAATGCATATCAATGCGTATTTGGTATCTAAATTATATCAAATTAACTAAATTATGAATACTCAATCGAACAGAATAAATATTTAAATCTATTATCGAGTAAGTAGGAGTGATTAATTAATTATTTCTTAACGTTCTGATGATATGTTACCTCTTTGGATACCACCTCATTGGAATGAGATTTCAAAGTTTGAATAAATCTTATTATTAATACTATATTTGAGTTTTTGGCGGGATCTTAGTTTGTCATGTAGTGGTTTTTATATTTTATTCATAATCTTGTGTTATTAGACTCTATATTTTGTAATATTGGTGGTGTTTTACGTAATATAGTTCGGTTATTATGCACAAGTGAAGTGGATGGGAAATAATACCACGGAGCATGCATGCTGAGATGCCACCAAAACTCCATGGAAAGTTCTAACAAGGAAACCACCATCTTGTTAGAACATTATAACTATCGCAAGACACTTACTTGGCAAAATCTTGTTACTTGACACTGGCTAGTGCACAAACCGTGACGGAGCCAAAAAAAATAAAGAAGAATACTATATTTGTGAACACTTGTAAATGGCCCTCAATATAATCCCTACTCTTTGATTTATAATGTTAAGTTAGCTGTAAGTTGTGGTAACGATTGTAGAATTAATAAAACAAACATAATATATTTGGGACTTAAAATTATATCTATTTACGAATTATTAAGAGCTAATAATCATGTCAGTGTTATGAGAATTAACGAAACCGCGCCCTAACGCCTGTATCCACTACCATTACATCTCAAAGGCTATCCTATAAATGCCCTACGGCGTAATTCAATGAAATTATTGACCTACTCCATATCTCGAAGGATTACTACTCTGTTTGAGAACATTCTTTAAAAACAATTGTAACTCCACATTTAATCCCTACCCATTTGACATTTAAAAAGTAAACTGTACATATAAATAAAATTGAAATGTTTAGCGTTTGTCTGAAGTAATCCTCAAAATCTTTAGTTTGTTTATTAACAGAGAGAACTTTTCAAAGTATTCAGTTATATATCATTCACGCTTTTCTATAGAGGCTTAACAGTCACAATAAAATTTAAAAGAGGTAGTATTAAACCGATAGAGGGGTGAAATACAATTAATAAGAGTATAATTTTAAAAAATGAAATACGTTTACATGAGACCAAAGTCCCGCGCAACAGCTAGTAGTGTATAAACATTGTGATGTCGAATCATACTTATCATAAACCGATCGACCTACTTTGTATAAATCACTGAAACTAACCGCAGACATTGTTAGGAAACCTGTAAAAGGATTGCCTATTGTGATAACAATATAACACCATAAACAAGTGCTGACACGTTTTTATATTTACAAGAAAAAAATACTCGGCTATTTAAATACAGAAAAAAATAAAGAAAGCTCTTTCGCTCCCGTTTAGTAGCCCGGTGAATCTGTAAAGGCGTTATTGCCAACAGAGTATGTCAGTTCGAAAAAAAAAAGTGAGCTGTTACTTAAAAAAATAATTCTGGCTAGTCAGTGCTCGAAAACTGAAAAAGTTTACTCTTTAATTTAGATGTGTATCTAAATTTAATTGAAAGGAAGTGTCAAATTCATTTAGCAAATAACAAAATAAATGAGAATCAATTATACCTATCAAGAACTAATGTAAAAATCACTTTAATAGGAACTCGAGGAAATAATATTTACCCATACAAATTATGTCATGTAGAATCTCATCCAATTACTCGGACGTAAGTTACCACTAGCAATATAATCACAAATGAATAAAAAACTGATGAGTATATAATTAAAAATATACCTACTCGAATAGAATTCATGATAACAATCAATTTATCGTTTCCCGCCATTACAATCGAACCAATCAGCAACCGTCTTTGCCTACCGTACGACAGTTAAACTATATAGTAATTTTTGATATAAATATACACGTGTATATATCTAGCTTACCTAATCTGTGGTATAAAATATATGAATGACATAAAAACGTTTTCCAATCCACTTTGATTTTCTTTTATCACCTTAACATTGTTCACTTATGATACCTATGACATTGTTTTACAGAATCAGTAAAATGATGAAATATTTCGATCGCGAACTGTAACATTTTACGAGATAACAAATGTTGATAATTTTACACGACAGAGAGCTCAATGTTATTTTCAACGACTGCCAAAGGATACTTTGATTATTATTCTCTAATCTTATTTAAAATTCATATATCATGTTTGTGTTTTTATATAACACTAAAACAGCTGAGTCCCTGTTATTTAAATTTAAATGCATTTAATGACAAAACTTTTATTGTAAAACTAAGACAAGGTCTGTGTATTCTTATTTACAAACGCTACCTAAATAATTAACTTGAATCAAGTTAACAGGAAAGTTAAATTATTGGTCGCTTAATCAAAATATATACAAAATAAACACACCTTCTTCTTATCAACTTCGAAAAAGTTCGGCATCTTCGGAGGCTCGTGCGATGTCTGATGCGAGTGCTCCTCCATAAAAGTATTTAAGAAATCCATGAATTCCATTTAATAATGATCTTATCAATGTCTCAAATTTCACACAAAACAATGTTCAATTAGTCACCGTAAACCAATAATTCAAAAATACAATAACCCGCGCGACAACACGTGCCCGAGGATATGAGTATGGCGAGACGCCAGACGTCTTGCTCTTGCCAACATCCGATATAAACTAAATTGAAAATTGGAAACAAAATGCAATGTTCGAATCTTGATATTATGACAATAATAGGCGAGACGGCGAACAACGTCTCTAACATGCGAGAGCGAGACAAACTACACTGCCCTGCTCCGCTCCACCCCATCAACATTAGCGGTGCAGGGGTTGTCGCCAGACGAGATCACTTCGAAATTTAAAATCCTACCTGATCGCTAAATATATCTCGTACTAACTCGTACAAAGAACTTTAACCCTTATCGTTAACGAATAGATAACATTTTTATTTCTGACATACGTGCAAATAAGCTTTTAGTGAATGGGAAACGACAGGTTGTAATTATAAATAGCGAACGCGTGGATACAATACGCAAGATTATTCTGAGAATTCATCTTATTTTATAATATACTTAGATGATTTTAAGATGCTGTTTTAAATTATTACATGAATTGTGAGCGAAACATCTCATAAAAGTATAATAGAGATCAGAGAAAAATGTTTATGTTTCGAGACCACATTTGGGCTAACGGAATCGTAATTTACGAATGGTTAAACTTATTCAGAAAACCATAAACAGTTAACGAACGACACGAGATGGTAAATAATATGTGATTGAATTATTACATTTAGTTTCATATATCTGTATTTTTTTATTTGAAATAAAATCCATATGTTGTTCAAACTATGAAGTTAAAACTGCGTTTCTCGCTTTGATTGCAACTATTGGCGATTAATTAACACGCGGTATTTCAAACCGCATAAACCTTAATTGTTCCAAACATCGTATCGTGATCCACTAAGTATGTGACGTCGGCCATTTTAAATCGAAACAATTGAAGCGTACTAAGTCTTTTCTCTTATTACATATTTTATATTACTGTGGTATAAGTCCTACACTTGATAAGTAACTTTAATTGCTTTGGAATAACACTAATATTTGTGTGAAATACGAAATTCGACATTATTTACTACAACGATATGTCTATGAATGCAAATTTTTATAATAAAATTTAATTCCTTTCTACTCTTCTCTTGTTGGAACCCACATATGTCAGGGGCGTTACATGGTCCCGACATATAAAGTTTGATTTTGGTAATTGTAAAACAATTATTAGTAGTTGATTTAAGAGTTTTCTATATCATTCGTTTCTCCCTATGGTATAATAAATAATTTAAATCACGTTTTCCTTTTAAATTTGATTATGTTTTTATTAAAAACGTGGGCTTAGCGGTTGCGCCTTGAAAACTATACTTAATATAAGGATATATTATTTTTGTTTGTTTGAACGTGCTATACTCTGGAACTACCAAATATATTGTTCATTTTGTAGTTTATATACTGTGTAAATTTATAGATTTTATATAGGTTAAGGTCTGGCATAACACTATGTCCTTTAGGAGCGGAATGATATCATATAAAATGTAGGTCAAAAAGTAGAATAAAATAATAGTGTATGTGTACATTAAAATTGTAAAGTTGTTTTAATTTTAGTCAAAAATGCTACCTAAATTTAATGGTATAAGACCAAAAAAATAAACCTCAAACCGCAGGAATCAACTAAGTAAGGGTGCTGCAATAATTAAGTCATCAATAAAATGTCTCTACATATATCACAAATAAAATCAATTAAAATTATACTTTTGTTAACGTCACGATTGCATGGGGAGAGTAGTTTATCTTGTTATTGATATCTTTATAAATGGGGGAAAGTGGGCAAATCTGGACATACGGGCGTTCGAATCGATACGGGCGGATTTTATTGCGACGTGAATGAAAGTTTTGACAGGTCAATTGAAGCGTCAAAAGGGTTATTTCGAGGTCAATATTTGCTAGTTATTTTTAATTGTTCTCTATTAATAATCTATTTCGTCCTGTAACTGATACAACTATTTGTGATATAAGGAATACGAATTCTCATATGAGTTATTGAATTACTTATGTCACAAAGACATTAAAGATATTCGTATTTGGTACAAAATTAAATATACCGCGATAAACGAGAATTATAAAAAATTACACTATTATATATTTTTAGCACTATATTACTTTATTGTATTCACAAAATTAGGAAATATTCAAAGAATTCAGAAGTCACAGCACCGATGACGTCACTCCATCCCCTACGGGTGCGGCGCAACGTGGCGTGAACCATAAACTAACGGATGTTTTTTTTTACTACAAATATGTCGAATTCGAAGAACTCTTATGCCAATTACAAAACGGGAATCACGTTTATACTAAATACATGAATAGTTACAAAGGAGATATCACCCGCATAAAAGGAATTAAAAATAACTTGACAGTTGTATTAACAATTATGTTTATTAAATTGGTATAATACATTTTTGTCGCAGATTAGAATATTTTCAATAAACAAGATCGACACGACCTACGGAGATTTAGACAGCTTCATTTGTGTTCTGATAACTGCACCAAAAACTGTATGAATATTGGAGGGCCAGTCGTCAAATCTATTCAAATTAACGCGAATGATTTGAAATCATAAATATAAGAAAATAATAATAAATATTATTGAATAAGTAGATCAGATTATATTTGAATATATTGAGAAGAACTTTTTTTCTTCTCTTTAATATGGGCTTTGTCGCATAGCGGCTATGACGCCCCGTAACACCATCACGGACATATTCAGTTCCACAATACAAATCTTAAAAGCTAACCTTTAGATTGTGTATAATGTTTTCGAACTCTGAGGACAGAAGGTCTGCCAGGATCGAATTACAAATACCTACATCCATGGATCGAGTGTTCTTGAAAATTTTTCTACAATTTTCATATTTAATACATTCCATCAAAACGTGGTAGTCATCCTGAAGCCACACCGCATACCATGCAGTTCGGTGAAGTACCTTTTATTTATTAGGTGTAAAAACCTATTTGTTCGAATGCGAAGAACTTTAATACACTATTTAAGCGTACCGATTATTACTATTTCTAAATAATGAAACCTTCCAGATATGTTTTCAATACCTGACATCTTAGGAACAAATAATCACTGGCTAAGATTAAATAATCCTAAACAATAAAATTCAGGTATACGAACTATTCAATAAACATTACAAAGTCAATATCTAAGTTAATAGAAACAATCTGCTATCGCCGGGTCTTATTATATTCAAAATAATAATATCCAGCTGTAATAAAACTCACAATGGACGGGGTCTGAGTAATACTCGCAAAAAAACCTTTCCAAATAACGATTAGAAATAATTTTTTGAACATTCAAACAATGGGCCGGCAAGGAATCTTTATTATCGCAGAGGAAGTGAATAGATACTGAACGTTATTGGGCATATTTCTATGAAATTGGCCTGTGAAATGTTGAAACAATAATTGTACACATGACCGAACGAGAACTCATAGATTTTATATTCATGTGCGGTAGCGGAATTGAAAAAAAAAATGTTTCTTACGATTTCGACTTAGTTTTGAAGCGAATTATTTAATAAAATTCTTACGTTGTATTACAATGACTCGCAATCTAAATAAGTGAATTTAGAAACATATAATTTGTATAAAAGCTCCTTATATTAGGTGAGCAGTTAAGGTGATTTTTGAATAATTAAATTTCCCAATATTATGCCGAAAGGAAGCCCTCTTTGACTAGTGGTGACTAAATATTATAAATGCGAATTTGAGTGTGTTTTTTACGATTTCATGCCTTAAATACCCAACGAATTATCAAGAAGTTTCGCATATACATTGCCACAGATACAGAAAAAGTAACCTTTAAATCTATAAAAAGCACTGTTCCCGAGGAACAGGTAAATATCCTTTATTATATTAACGCGAGCGAATCCGCAGGCAAAAGCTAGTAATCAATAGGTATGTGTATACAATATCATAGCTAATAAACGTATACATATATCGGTATACAGTATTTAAATACTCACAACAGAATAATTTAGTTTGCGATAATAAAGCAGATAGATGCCACGTACTTACTCTATCAAAGTTAGACGGATGTGTTTTGAATTTGGGTAGTGAATCACGATGTTAAACCCTTACAAAAACGAAACTTTTAGCTCCGTATCTTTAAAACATAAAGACTTTTGTAATTAACATTCTTATAACAGATAGAAGTAATTCTAAAAGTGTAATACAAAATTGTGACATAAAGAAAGATAATTATTATCGCTGTGTAAGTATTTTTATCTGCCTACCAATCGGAAAGGTGCAGCAGGCAATTAAGTTGTAAAAACAATTTCCTACTACTTGTATATCATAATTATCGACGATATGTGCGTAAATGTGGTGTTTTGCATAGGCTCAAAATTTATTTGCATGACGTTTTTTTTTTTAAATAATTTACTAGTCAATATTACTAGACTCTAGAAAATATCACTTTGAAAAACTACTATAAATTTGTAGCGTTAATATTTCTATTTGACTATTCCAAATATTGAGTTTTAAAATAATCTTCTATATAAATAAAGTGATACGAGTCTAGATCTGCCATTTATGCGCATGTCACGTGAAAAGGTATTGAATAGATTTCACCAATATTGTTTTACTTCATAGATCTTTGGTCACTGTTTAAAAAAAATATCACGTAATCTTCATCAAACGTAACGTTTTAAGCAACTATGACTTTTATAAGCACTATGCGTTTAACGATATGTTTTCTTGCCATGGAGAAGTGGTGCGAGCGATGTGATGTGCGTACGCCGGAGAGGGAAAGTAAACGAATGACATTGTTTACTAAGAAATCGTGTAACAACGCTGACGAAGTCGCTGGTATCAGCTAGTCATAGATAATGATACATGTGAAATGTCGAATTACTACCTATTCTATATGACAATACTCTCTAATAAGATAAAACTATATATAACTATTCATTTTGTTCCCTTTTACACTTCCCCTTTAATAGTCCTGACTACAGATGAAAATTCCCAAAAGTTATACAATAATGCCGACGAGCTTAGCAAAGTTGCTGGCAACGTTAAAAATTGTCGCAGAAATTTTAGAAACTGTCAATATTACGGACGTTCCACTTTAAGTATAGTAACTCTATTTGTCTAGGAAAAAATATCTAATTTATAGTTTTCTGTACATTCGAACTTCAATAAATAGTAAATACACTACTGATTCTAGTGTTATATGAAATTAAATGGCAAAGTCGGTAGTTAAATAAATAAAACGTGGTCTTATAAGGGACGTTCACAAACATAGCAATAATAATGATCTCAACAACAAATTACACAATTGAAATCACCCATCGACATGATCCCAAACCTAACAATAGTTCGACGAGACCCTACTGATAATTCGAGAGTCATCAGCAATTACCCCGGGGTTATTATTGTGGTAACACACGACGTTTTCGCACGGACGCGGACGCGTGAAGATTTATAGACTTGCAATTTTAATTATCACGCGATTGCGACGCTCCCCTTTATTTTAATTACGCTTCTGATAGCTTACTGATGGGTTCACGTTAGGTCTGAGGTGTTGTTGTACAGTTATAATTTGCTAGAAAATAAAAATTTTACTGTCCCTTTATCTTAACGCATGTAAAAACTCATTTACGACTTCTGCATATGTTTGTATGACTCGGTGATTAAAATTCTCAACGTAATTGAATTTTAGTTCTAGTGCTTGAGCACTTTTTATGACTTTTTTTTTTAATATTACTTATGGAGAATTACACAAGGTATTGCCTAGATCTGTGGCCGAGATACACACGGTGTGTGCAGTCAATGCAGAACGATTTATATCTTTTGATTTGAGATTGAATCAATAGAAACAAGATTTAAAAAAAAAATACAAAGATTTCACATATTTATTTCATTTTTGCCACGTCCCTGCGTATACTAACTTTTATTTTATACGACTCATATAGTAAAAAGCCAAGGGATTGTTGTTAAAAATTCTCCAACTGATTTCTTAACTATAACCCTGAACATACATCGGAAACAATCTAAAATAAATATGTAGCTTCTCATAAAAGAATCTATTCGTATATGTTTATTACGCGTAAAGACACGGAAATAAATCCAAGTTCAGCGAGATTAAAGTGAATACTCATTGTTTTAACAACGAATCATCATAATTCACAGCTGGTGTAGCCATAAAATTTGCGATGATGGAAGTACTTTTGGCTCACTTATGTTATAAGTGAAAAATTTTGTGAATCAACAATCGTAATCCGTACCTTTTTAACCACCTGAAAAAAAATTAAGCTAACAGCTAATGTAATTTTGAAATCCTCGAAGAATTATAAACAACCAACTCTATGACTAGAGTGATATAGTTAAATCCCATTTTTAGTTAATATAGGATGTAGCTAAGTGGAAGCAATTACTGAGCAGATTTCACGGATTTAATATCCACACGGTACACCTAACCAACTCTCATATGTCAAACTTTTTATTTTATATCATAGGGGGCAAACAAACAGGTGGGTCACCTGATGGTAAGTGATCACCGCCATCCATAGACACTAGCAACACCAGGGGAGTCGCAAGCGCGTTGCCAGACTTTTAAATATGTTGGCCTCCGGCGCTCTCACTGACCGAACGAAACGCAACAGTGCAAGCACTGTTACTTCACGTCGGCTTTCTGTGAGAGGGTGGTACTACCCCGAGCGAGCCGACTCATTCATGCTGAAACCAGTAATAGTTTCAGCGTAGCTCTACCACCTACAAAGCTTTGTATTAAATTACTGTACGCAAAAAAAATCTTATATTTGGTATTCATAAAACATCTTTGCAAACAATTGACTAGCGTGTGATTAATTTTTTTTTTTTTTCGAACTGTACACTGTTGACCTGGTAAGGCCTCTACAGTTTCACCGGACTACTAAGGGGAGCGCTTAAGGCGCTCACCCGATTTTATATAGGGGTAATAATTAGTATTGCCATCGTCAACGCATAACTGAATTCTTGTAGGTAAAGTATAGCCTGGTAATGTCGTAACAAGCGATAAAATTTACCAAGATTCTGGAAGTGACGCAGCAATATAGCTCACGAAAGCTCACACCATACTTGGTGGTCAATTGAAGCAACATTAACCATGTCGAAAAATGTAAAAAAATAATGGATTTATAAACTATCATCGCTAAAGGCTATTATCCTTTTTTTAAATGCGAGGCGTTTGGTAACGCAATTGATACAGTTTTTAACCAAATTATTTTAAAAAATTTTTTAAAACAAATGTATTACTCAATTGCGTGTACCGTGCTTTAGATAGAAGTGTGACTCGTATTTTATGCGAATGAAACGTGTAAGCAAAATGTTCCTATATAATTTATTAAAGCGAACGCTAAGGAAGTACTAACAACTGGCTCCAGGGACACGATTTATTTGTATTGGTGGCATTTTTCATAAACTGCGGTACAATGGGAACTGCTCTGTATTAAAATTCAAATAATTGATAAGATAATGAGAACATCACATAATAATAATTGTTACAGTTGTATTTTTTAAATATCCCAAGAATAAGTTTTTTTGTGTTTAAAAAGTATTTAATGTATTTTTGTACAGCATAGAACAAAACTGAGGACATGAAAGGTATAATGGCAAAAAATTATTTCCCCCTAACATTTGTTCCAAAATATTACAAGTACCTACTCGAAGTTGGTTGCGTGATTAACAGTAAATCTGAATAAAAAAAATACATTTAATTAAAGTACGTGTAAAAGGAACATAAACTGCCAGTAAAGAGCTAATGGTCTGCCATCATTACCACACCACGCCCTTGCCTAGGTGGGGTGCCATTGCTTACTACAATTTAGATTGATTGTATAGGAATTATTTTTCTATTTGCTTGTACTAAACACGTATTAACGCATTTCGGATTACGTAAAATCGAGGATAATTAACAAATCGTGCCTATTGTTAACCATTTTAATATGAGCTTCTTTTCTATACATTTTCAAGGTACGTATTTTATTTAAAAGAAATTGGTGATTTTGGAGCGTTTGGGAAAAACCGACACCCTGAAGTTAGCTATAGTCAACATTTTATTCAAAAAAATTATGTGTGTATTAAAACTTTTTTTATTATTAGTGTCGTTTTTTTCTACAAACGTAGAATAAGGCGAAAGATAAAATTTTTGAAAAGATTTTTATCTTCTTATGCCAAAGAAGTATAACTTCTAACGCGTGTACATACATAAGTACACACTACTTTTTGTTTATATTAGTTCGCAAAATGACTGTACAATACCTGATGGAAAGTACAGTACACTCCAAAAACAACGGCGATTGTCGATGTTAAATACCAACGGCAATCGTCGCCATCATGCCGACCTGCAAAAATGCCTCTTCACGCCTCGTTTGAAGTACAAGATAGAGGGAGCGAACACACAAGTCGGGAGGCGATTCCACATCTTCACAGCACGACAAAGATAAGAATTGACAAACTTATTCGTCCTTGCTGAGATGGTTGCTACTGTGGGGATGCGTACCCGCCCGCGTAGTTCTGTAGTGGAAAGGAGAAGATAGCGATGAGATTGAACAACTCTTCAGAACACTCGCCATGATACAGTGGATAAAATGAGCCGATGTTGATACTTCTCTTGTATCATTGTTGCTAGAAGAATTAAGTAGAGTCCAATTTCTTTTGTTTCTTGTTTTAATTCGTCATTTAAATTATAAATGTAAATAGTGTTAATTTTTTTCAAATTCAGATTAAGTCCATTTAGAAAATTTGTTTCATGCAAGGTTATCTCTTATAAGAAATTCCATAATACTTATTATCCAATCCAGTCTAATTTACTTTATGGATATTATGGATCATATATTTATATATAGCTATATAATTTGATTTAAACAAATAAAGTAGATAATTTTAATTCGATTGAAAATCAAGGAAAATTCGCTGGGGTATTGTCTATATTGTCATCTTTATGGCAATATATAAGTCAAAAGAATATAATACATAATGATAAATTAGTTAAATATTATTTTAGAAGTTTACATTAATATTATTATTATTATAAAATATTACCAGGTACTATGTACGGTTATGACTCTAGGTTCCAGACAAAGTCTTCATTAATCTATTAAATGTTCTCGTCTTTAATTAAGAACATTCTAGATTCTTATGAATTACGAGTAACATTTCTCAATATTTTACAATTTTCTTTTTTTCCCCTCTTTTATGGCGTTCATAATACACGATATTATAATTTTTTAAATTATCGCCATGAAAGTTAGCAAACATAAAGATGTTTTCATGCAGATGATTTTTATGCGTTATGATAAGAAAATAATAAATGTACTGTTTTGCCAACTACTTACTATAATGTACCGTTTTACCAACAGATGGCGCTGGACAATATTTCCGTGTTATTATTTTTTATAACGTAATTTAACGCGGACGAATTCGCAGACGACTGCTGGTTAATAAATAAACAGCCTCTAAGCATAAATATTTTTGATTGATTATAAACTGCTTCACCATAGATTGCAACCATCAACCAAATGCAGCACAAAATATCAGTGAAAACAATAAAAAAGCAGTAAAGTTCATAACATTTCTCGGAACATCAAGAATCACGTGATATATCTCGGGTCTTACGTGCGGAGAGACGCGTTCCGTTCACGGCTAAGTGATAAATTATTGAAATTGATAAAACAATGGATATCTATACAAAGTGTTTCACAGTTGGGGAGGTCGTAAAGAGGATACGTTGCAGGCCGATCTCGACCGCTTTGTGATCGCCGCTGTCTAAACAAATCAAACTCACTCGTGTACTGATGCGTGGGGCTCAGCTCTTCAAGCGCCACCTATCGGCATCGCGTCCATTCATGGTTCCGTTTTACTATACCGTTCACCTGACAATGAGCAGTGATTCAACAATTTTTTTTCCTGATTTGATCCGTAATATAAGCTCTACGAAACAGTTACGTATACATTATTATAATTAAATAAATAATCGACATGATTCTAGAAGTTTTAGAAGATAGACTTCTAAAGCTAATTTGTTCAAGTATCCGCAATATCTGCTTTTAATCCTTTTTTTTTCGATCTGTACTACACTGTTGACCCGGCAAGGCCTCTACAGTTTCACCGGACTACGGCTTTTAAGCCACATGAATTCGCTGAGTACTTTATTAAGGCGTAAAAGCGTAACAAAAAAACAAACTCATTTTCGCATTTATAATATAGATAATAATTATAAATTAGGTTATACCAAAAATGTATCAATTACAAACAGACACTTCAGTTTTATTTGTTTGTAAATAGGTACTGGACCATTGCTTTTTAGACTATTATATTTGCTAGTAACGCTATTTTTGGTTTCTAAAACAAAAGTAGATTAAGTTATTCCTTCTAGCGTCAGTTATCTGCCAATGATAGGTTCCGTTATAATCGGTCCAAGCGTTTCGGAGATTAACCGAAACAAACAGACAGAAAAAAAATGAAAAGTAGTTTTTTGTTATATATACGATATACATATTCTTATACGTTTAGTAAAATACCATTATTTTGACCTTTCAATTTTATTCATTTGTATATATAAATGGTTGCCCTTGCGACGAAGTGGTCGGTAGACGTAATACTGATCCCAGAGATTGTAGGTTCGATCTCCGTATATGAGACGACTTTTGTCTTTTTATTCTAAGAAAATAATTGTCAGTTTTTTTGTTGTTGTTAATTCCTATATACATGTATCAGTTGCTTAATTAGCATAATACAAGTTGTGTTTAGTTTCGTATCATATGGCCGTGTGTAATGTGTGGTAATTTTATTTTTTAATGTATTCCTTTATTACGAATGGTTATTTCAATACAGTATTCAAAATTAATAAAATAAAATTCATATTATTGTATTCATTTCGATACATCTGTTTATACTTAACTCATAAAGTGAT
The DNA here is from genome assembly GCA_035772565.1 of Antheraea assamensis. Classification (NCBI taxonomy): domain Eukaryota; kingdom Metazoa; phylum Arthropoda; class Insecta; order Lepidoptera; family Saturniidae; genus Antheraea; species Antheraea assamensis. Next base: position 1,297,705 of record JAQQSE010000106.1, on the reverse strand, counting down.
TTCTTGGAAGAAAACTGATTAGGATGATCAAAGGATCTCGAATGTTTTGACTCGTCGTCTATTGTTAAGATTCAGGATTCTAAGTATTTCTTAAGCGTTGAAATGTTTATTGTTCGTGCAGTAGTAACATGGCTCCAATGGGACTGTTTTATAGGAGTAAAGAGAAAAAACAGGCGGTTAAATTTCAATTACCTAGTCGCAATAATAAAACCGTATCTCTGTCATGAAATTTTGTATTTTATAGATAAGGACAGAAGTTCTCAAACCTTTCAGCCCACGTGACGCTATACATTTAGTATTTAGTCACGGCGCTATATAGCCATATAGACTGTGAATTCTAGGACTATAATAATACAAGTAACATTGTCCTATAATAAAATATATACGTATATGTTCTAAATACACATACGCAATATTTTTTAACTGCAACAGTATCATGCATGACCATTAGAGCACACCTCTGTCGAGTGGTTGAAGCGCATTGATTCGTTTCACATAATTAATAGCAGTCAAAGTTAAAAGCGAGGCCAAATTACAACTTAACATAGTAAAAACTCTGACGCCGCACTCGAAACGTTTATCAAGTGCCTATCTGTACCATATTATTTCGCGAATGCAATATTAGGGTTGTGTAAAATTTTGTAGTCATTCAAATCTAAGGTATTCTTCATAGATCTTATTATAAGTACCATACAACTCTTAATGAAGACAGATAATATTTCGCTATATAGGCAAAATGATATATTAAAAATATAAAATGTATATATATCTGTACTGTTTAACTGCATAGTCCCAAAAAAGCGTAATTCGCATTTTTTGGGTTGGGTCCTATATTAATTTGAAAACTACATTCAAATCGGTTCAGTACTACTTTGTTTTCTAAGACGGAAAGTTTAAGATTTTATTATGCATACTGATTCAATTAATATAATGTTAATAATTATTATTAGACATTATTAATTCAATACGCTATGAATACAAAAATAAAGGCACACATAGGCAAGCGCGGTGGCTCGAATCAAAGGCAATAAAAGCAAAACGCAGCATCGACCGACAAAGCAGCGTGAGCGCAACCGTAGCAGCCTTAGCAAACAATTACGCATATAAATGCCTATAAACAATAATATTGTTGTTGTTTGAAAATTTATCGTCCGAATCAATTATACCGATGAATAGAATCAAAAGAATTTGACGGTAATTGCTATAACATTATTTATTTGTTCATATTGTTTTGTAGTTTATAATTATTGTAACTGTTTTAAATTAATTAATGTAAGAATAAAAATAAAAACCCAGAAGAAGTATCTAGAACATTTTTATATCCATTTCGGTGTATTCGTTGAAATATCTAATAGTAAAATTCGAACTTAACCAAAAAGTTTTCAACCTCCACGGTATAAGCAAAAAAGTTATATTATGTTGTAAATTTAAAATAAGAACAGGAAATGATAACCCGCGGGTCGACTGCGCCTGTGTCACCCCTCCATACCTCGCGCACAAACACATGCAAATACCGCCATGATATTACTATACTGTCATTTGAATGACATAAACAATCTTTGGCTATGTGATGGAATATCCAAAAAGAAAATATATTTTGTATAAATATTCTAATAATATAAATTAAGTATTCATTACTAGATATTCAATTTGAATGTCGGTTATTTTAATTAACAACTATATATCTGTCTTCTTCTAATCACAGTAACGTGTAACTGAAAGGGCAGATAATTATTTGTCATATTCGAGCCCGTGACAACGATAACTGTAAAATGTAAATCGGTTATTTCAAGGGGATTGTAATCATCCAGTCAAGGATTCGGGACAATTTTTTTGTCGGCCGACGTTGGATTTATTTATTTTTTGCCCGGGGTGGCAATCTGGAAATTTTAGAATAATCTCCAGTGAAGTGAGGGCTGGTACCACATGTGTACGGGCGCGTTCGGTGATAAACATTTTATAGGAATGTTTGGAGCAAAAACTGCTTACCAAATGTTAGCATCGATTTAGGGAGTTTCATGCAAAGGAAGTTGTAATATAAATAATAAATTACGATTCGTTTTAAGGAAACAAGCAGTTCATATTCATGCTTTTAAAATCATAGTTATAAATTGTATGTATTTGAATTATAAATATATTTACTACTAAGTACACTTTTTGCGTACAACATTTTTGATTAGATCTTTAAGATGTTAAAGCGATATTTGTTTATGATAATGGAGTTAAATTTAATTAATAAAGTGAATGTTTTATAATCTATACTTGGCTAGGGTGGATCCGCAGTCGAAAATTACACAGATTCTACCACTGTCACACAAACATTAAAAAAAAACAAATATTAATCCCTCACTTTTTTAACTATGATACCATAAATTATAAGAATTATGATATAGAGATACATTTGATGTTCGGACATCACGTCGCTCCACGTAAGTTCGAATCCTTGTGTATGAGCCGAGCTTTAAGCAAAGAAAAATAGCATGATAGACCATCATATGACGACGATAAGGCTTCTCGTAACTTGACATGGCTAGCTATCACTCCCAAGTTAGAAATCTGTCGTCATGACTTTATAGGTGTACCCCTATAATTGTACTTGAGAGTCCGCCCCTCTCTATGTTTTTATTACTATTATTACTGCATACATTTTATTTTTTATATCACCTCTTAGATATTAGGTCTTTAGTTACCTAATAAAGAAATTGTCAAGATATTTTCATTTAATTAATCATTATCAATGTTTTATTGCTACGTGTTCAGCAATGTGCGTATTCTCTGCCGTGGAGAAGTGGGGCAAGCGGTGTGGTGCTTATGTTTCTTCCTCGCTACATATTATCGCTAATATAATTAATAAAACAGACGAAGTCGCAGGTATCAGCTATTATTTAATATACTACAATAAAGTTGTAGATATTTCAATTGTGTAATACAATAAATAGGTAAAGGTAGGGAGGGACTACATAGATCATTAATAAAATCTAAAATGAAAATCGTTGATAGAGCAATAAAAGAAGTTGTATCACGACGTCTTAATAACGTTCGTCCTATGAACTAATCATACGATATAAACAATCACGTCCTTGATACTACATTGAGGGTTCTATTTATATCAAGCAGATGCTCCCAGTGTCCCGTGCGAGGTTATTTGTAGCCGGCCCTCTCACCCTCCTGCACCCTGCACTGTAATCCACGATCGGCTCGTGGCTCCACTTTCGTTGTAACTAGATCTTACGAGGGATGTATGTTTTTATGTACTCTTTGCGTTTTTTTTTCTTTATTTTAGTTCTGTAACATCTCATCGTGATGCAAAAATTATTCTTTTAGACCACGAAATGACTGGGTTAGATATCAAACCAATGGGTTTTAAAGCCATACCAAAGGTTAACAGAAGCATTATAAGCTCTTTTGTTATATTTATTACTAGCGGCCCGCTCCGGCTTCGCAGGGGTGTAAAATATATAGCCTATGTCATTCACTGAAAAAATGATTAATATCGATCCCGTAGTTTTGATTTATTCATTACTGCCCGTGGCCCGTACGCGTTAAATTTGGAGTAACCTCAAAAATAACAGTATTTCTCCACTATTTAACTTGTGTTATCATACATATAAACCTTCCTTTTCAATCACTCTATCTATTAAAGAAAACAGCATCAAAATCCATTGCGTACGTAGTTTTAAAGATTTAAGCATACATAGGGAGGGATATAGGGACAGAGAAAGCGACTTTGTTTTATACTATGTAGTGACTATCAAATAAGATTGTTTAGGCAATTAATGTTAGCTAACTAACAATACACTGTTAGAAAATAGTTTGATCTTGTTGCTTTATGAAATCAATGTACATTTTTATTACATATATTATTATATTGTTTCTGAATTAACTGAAATTGTTGAGGTTGAAGTAAAGATTGAAAGCCAACTGCACTAGTTGCCAGACGATAATGTCCTGAATAAATACAAATTATAATCTACCAATAAACATTTTTAGTATGTTTAATTATTGGTGATGTAATATTCATTGTTATTATTATTATATTCACTACTATTATTATTATTATTACTATTATGATAATAACTTTAAGTAATCAGATCCAAACTTTTACAGCAATTTTTTTTAAATATAATTAAAAAATGAACATCGAAACATTTTCATATACAAATGTATATAACATTTGTTATGATCTTCTTCTTCTTCTTGTTTTGGCACCGCAGAAGCACTTGCCAGTGTCAATGTTTTTGTTTCAAGTAAGTGTCTTGTGATAATTATAATGTTCTAACAAGATGGTGGTTTCCTTGTTAGAACTTTCCATGGAGTTTTGGCGGCATCTCAGTATGCATGCTCCGTGGTATTATTTCCTATCCACTTCACTTGTGCATAATAACTGAACAATATTACGTAAAACACCACCAATATTACAAAATATAGAGTCTAATAACACAAGATTATGAATAAAATATAAAAACCACTACATGACAGACTAAGATCCCGCAAAAAAAAAAACAGATTTGTTATGATATATATTATATATAATTTCTTTCAAAAAGGCTTACAAACGTACTCTAGTGTCATTACAATAATTCCTGCAAAACACAACATTAGAGAGTTAGAACATCTCGTAAGAGTAAAAATACACTTCTGATCAATTCTCATTTCATGAAAGCAAGCGCTAACTATTTTCAATTGCGTGTTTTTTACACTTCTGAAACATATAAATATGGTACTGTATATAATTTTTACTCGTTGTTACTGAAATCAAATACAAATGACTACTAAAATGGCGGTTCAGTTTATTAATAGACTTGCATTGAGTGCATCATTGCAGAGTGACGGGTCGACGGGTCACCCGACACGATAATGTGCCCTGACTCGATACACATGGGAAGCGTAATGGTATAAAATATCTAGACAATATACTGTATTACCAGTCTTTAAGTCACTACCCTTAATAACATGCATAGCTATACATTTTAGACAACACCTTCAGCTAAGCGCAAATCTCGAGAGCAGCTGAACCGATTTCGCTAATTATTTTTTTTAGAATATTCCTTGAAGTGCGAGGATGGTTCTTACGGAGAGAAAATTTTAAAAATTGCCTGAAAAAGTCTAAAAACAACACTTTTCTATATACTCCCATACAAGCGATTCGTAATAATACTTAAAAGTCAATTTGAACTTTAATACCATATGATAAAGTTTAAGTGTTAGTGGAGAGAATCCGGGAAGGAAAAACACTTGAGTGACGTTAGTATCGTATAAATATATAATGTCAATATTTATACGAGGGTGGCATTTAACATTACATAGCGTCCCGAATAGCAGAATAAGTATTAAAAAAATAATAATTAAAGAAACGACTGTTAGGCGATACGAAGTTCGCCGGGTCAGCTAGTGTTAAAATAAAAGCTTTTCACTAAATGCTTATGAAATGATATATGGTACAATAGAACAAAAATCAAATTTTGAAAATTGTTTGTATATCTGTATCTATTTATTCTGAATAATCTCTTTAACGGTTGGACCTATTTGGACGGGACTTTCAGTTGCAAATAGCTGATATTATAAGGTAGCTTACTGTTAACTTTAAAACAAAAATTAATTTGGTCTAAGATGGTAATCACGCTAAGCCTAAAAGGAGACTGGCTCTCAGGAGCAATTGCCGGAACACACGAAAAGGCTTGGCGACAGATTTTCAACTTGAGGGTGATAGCTAGCCAGGCGGACTTAGAAAAAGCCCTACCACCATGCTATGATGTCATCACGATGTTTTCCTTCACCGAAAGCTCCGACTCGGTTGCTAGGATTCGAACCTACGTCCTTCGACGCTGTGTCCAAACACACTACCAACTGAGCTATCATCGCTCCCCTTAGCAGTCCGGTGAAACTGTAGAGACATGTCAAGCCAACAGTGTAGTCAGTTCGAAAAAAATATCCTTTTATATAAACACTACAAACATCCAAATCCCAATTGACTAACAAAATTATAGTATCTTTCTCTATTAATATTTGCCCTAAATATAATAAAACACTTCTATGAATGTAAAGATTACTACACAAAACATATATGACACTAGTACACAAATATAGTCAGTTTGAATACATAAATAGACATTTATTGTGATAATATACATATGGATATCATTATATATGAGGTCGTGTAGGCGACTATGAACATAGAATTAACAAGCAATAAAAACATAGTTGTAACGTCGAACAAATAGATGTTCTGCGTCATACCACAGATCATTCTGATAATAAAATATACGTATGTATTTATCTCGCAGGAGAAGTAACGTCAATCAGTGTAAAGAAACTGCGTAGAAGATTGTAGTATGGAAAGTTTTAGTTTATAACCTCATGTCAAAATAACACACAGCGTACGTTCAATGAGTTTCGTCTCGTGTGTTTACATGATCTGCTCCTTTCTGAATAATTTTTCTGTGTCCTAATCATAACATAATATATTGTCTAAATCACAGGTTCCCAACCATTTTTTTCTCATAGACCTCTTTCAAAATTTTACTGGCTCCGTTGGACACCCTGCAGGTTCATTACTACCATATTAAATCAAGCCAACATTATTAGTTCTTCACGCTATCGAAAATAGGCCAATTTTCATATAACCCCGCTTACTAATTATGCACCCCCTTTTTTTGTCAAGCCAACGTACACCCCCATCTAGGCTCTCGTGGACCCCTGGGGATCCAGGGATCCACCTGGACCACTCTGGGAATCACTAGTTTAAGTTTCATACTGTCCTGTCGTTTGATTTTTTCAGACAAACTGCACCACCATATTTACTAACTTATTTGTTTAGCAATTTACTAATGGCAATGGAGAACCATATTTTTGTTCTATTTTAAACATATAGTGGTAGCCCTAAATCAACTTAAACCTCTTGTTGATTTTTTTCGTTGTATTTGATAATCTAAATGACACTGGCAGAACTGTAGAATTTTCCACAGGGGCCATAGACTAAAGATGGAAAAAAAAAAATTACGTTATCCGTAATTTTTTGAACTTATTTACCTCATTTATTTTTACTTTATAGAGAATACCATTCCTGGTATCCCATCAATCGATTTATTTACTTTTATTTATAACTAGTTGACACCCGTGACTTCGTCTGCGTTGTTTATTATCTTAATAATAATACATATATTTTATATACAGAAGAAAAAACAAAAGATTATTAAAAGCAGAAATCTACATTACTTACAAAATTTCTTTAAGACTTTTATACTACTTATAAAAGTGGTAGTTTCTTAAAAGTTTAATAAGTTATATTAAAGGCCATCGTAATATTTTTTTGGATAAAGACCAAGTGTCTAAGAAGTAAAACTAAAAAGACAAATCGAAAAACTATTCAACCGTTTCGGGAGATTATACTGAGAATTGAATAAAAATGCAGAATTAAAATAACAATTTTCAAATAATGCATACTTATTGTCAATGGATTATGGAACATTAATAAATTAAATCCTTTAAATTTATAGTTAACCGACTTTTACTCGTGGCTTCGTTCGCGTTATTATAAATTTGACCCATCCCTTGGGTACAGTAATTTGTTTTTGGGTGAAAGATCCCAATATCCTTTTCAGTAACCGTGACAACGTATGTGCAAAACGTATATTGATTTGTTGAGTAATTAGTTAAATCGTAAAAGCTTTTGTATGAATAAACAAACTCATTTTCAAACGTATAATATTAGTAAAAATAAATGCCAATAATACGTTAGAATAAGATATGGCAATTTTCATTTATTAAATTCGAATTCAAATAATGTCTTGAATAAAAGAGAAATAAAGTTTATCTGCCACGTGAGACGTATTGCATGCAAAGACAGCGCTCCCGCTGACCAAATGATTCAACGATTCGTCCTGTCCAAGTAAACGGAGTAAGCGATGTCCGTACTTATATAAAATATAATAGTAAATCACATATACCTGGCGACAAACAAGAACAATAGTGAGCAAGTAAGCGAAACAGAACTATAAATAAAATAAAACAGCAACAAAGATATAAAAGTAAAGAAAATTGTTTTTAATATTAATTATAGTTGCAAAAATGATCAAATTGTATTATTTTTGTGTACGATAGTGTGTGTAATTAAAACTTTTATACTTAGAATTAGGAATAATTGTAAGAATGTCATTTTCAAATGATTTTAAAATCACAAAAAATAAACATAAAAAATACAGTTTAATGCAGAGTGTTGTGTTACGATCGAGCTTCACTGAATCATATAATTCTTATCGAATTATACTTTATTTTTCAGTACTTTAAGATATTGAACAAAGGTGATATAAGTGGCGTAAGTCTATAAATGCACAACTTGCACCGCACTATAAGGGCCCCCATGCACTGGCTGCCAGAAATAGCCATCAGCTGGGGTGCGTCACAGAGCGTGGCGCGCGCGGCACAACGCGCTACGTCGCGATATCACACCGCGATTGCGATGCGCCCCTCGCTGCTCCGCGCCGTGCGTCAAATAGAAATAGATAAAACGCTACCATTCTCATTAGCCAGTATTATTATGAAATACTACTTCTATAAGAATAATTCTAAAGTAGGTTCACATAAGATTTATATAAAAATATCATGCCATTTTGATAATTTAGTTAAAATATCTTTACTAATATTATAATTATAAATGTGAATCTGAATTTGTTTGTTTATTACGATTTCACGCCTTAACTACTCAACCGGTCAGCAAGAAAATTTTGCGCACTCGTTGTCAGAGACATAGAAGAGAATATGGTATCTTTTATCTAGAAAAAATGTACTGTTCTGGAAGGATATATGATATCTTCTTACCGTGTCGGAATCCGCGTGCAAAAGTACCTTAACCCCTCGATTTATTTTTTAAGCCCTTATGATTTTGGACAGTCCAGGGGTTAAACCCAATTAAATTATGGTTATTATATTGCTTATACATAAGCTGTACTAATTATAATTTTGTTGTATATTACTTTACAAGGATTTTGACATTCTCATACTATATTAAATTAATAAATTTATATTATACATTTTATCTTTTAAAATTATCCTATTGTTATATGTTTTATGTGAAATAGTCCAATTTATGTGTCTATAAAAAGACTGAAGGAAACAACGATATTAGAGTAATTAGTGATTTCGTTGTTTTATTCGAAGAATATCAATTGAATACCAATGCTCATAGAGGAACAGTTGTTTTCTTTTTAAATATAAAATTTAAAATAACACATCTACAGTTAGCGGAGTGGCTTCCAGTTATCCGTTTCAGTTAACCAGGAAGATGCGATATATTCTTCTTATGTTGGTGTTATGTCACTTTATGAATATACATATAATTATCAAATCAATAATACCAACATTAACAACATTAATATAACATTAACATTAAAAAAATGAAGACAAATAGTATTCGTTTATGAATACGTGTAGTTATTTATTAAAGTAAATAAAAACATAAATTTCCTTAATTACTACAACATAACACATAGCCATAAAAACAATTATGTCGGACAGTAATTAGTGATGTACGTGTCTCGTTAAATATCATTATTGAAAAGCGAATGACACTGAACACCAATGACAAACCAGTGCACGTAATTTGTCTTACTGCTGTCCAATACCTATACACTATCTATATACATCTATATATAAATAGATAAAATAGTAAAATTGCAGTAATAAAATAGAAGATTGGTTGCCAAAAACAGTAATAGAAAATTGTAACGGAAATCAAGATTCTCTTAATTCTTAAAAAGTTACTATTTTTTTAAATAAATTTGTATACCTACATCACTGAGAAGTTGCATCATAATAAATATCTGTTATATTTTATATGTAACTACCTAGATTATAGACAACAACTGTATATGTTAATAATAACAACAGTTTGTGTGACGAGAGTTATGAAACTCTCTCTAAAATATATTAATATGCGTAATCCGTTGGACACATCTAACGCAACATTGATAAATACATTACACTCGTGAGAAGTTGGAGCGGGCCGCTAGTCCTAAATAGGTTAGGTAAAAACAGGCGTAGGTTAAGTAGTATTAGGATTAGAGTTAAATAGACAAATAATAGGTTTAGGTAGAGTACGCTACGTTAGGCCTGAAGGGGCCTTAGAGAAGTGGACGTGAACGAGGAGACAACCTCGGTAAAACACAAACGGTAGGTGGCTGTGGAGCGGCGACTTCTCCATTGGCTAAAGCAAGGGGCCAAAGGGTGGGGAACCTAACCATCCATTATACTGGTTTGGCAGAATGGGAAACAGTCTGAGAATTAGGCTGTCTCAGTCGGTGTGGCCAGTGGCTTGCTGCCAAAAGTGGCGCGGAGCATGCTTGCGTGAATACCCGTGACATCCCCATTGATACGACGTACGATTTATCATGGAGTTTTTTTTTTAATCGGACCACTAGTCCTAACGAATATTATAAATACGGCTGTGAGCTAGTTTCTTTGTTACGTTTTTAATCTTTAACCACTCAACCAATTATCTTGAAATGCTGCATACACGTCATAAGGGGTAATGAAAAGGACACAGGGTACCGATCATTTAGTAAAAAGTACTATTTCCAAGAGTCGTTGTTGCATCCAAGGCAACAGCTTGAACCGAGGTACGAACACTTTGGCACCCTTGAGCTTGTTGGCAAGCAGCCGAGCGCCGTAAGGCTATGTCAAATCTACATAACCCGAACGACGCCGTGGACAAAAGCTAATAGGTAATAAAAGAAAGACAATAGTCGTAACATTTGATGGAAATGTAACGAGTGAACACCATCTTAATTAGAATAGGTAGCCGGAACGCCTTTTTAATGTTTAACTAATTTGTTTGTTTTGATTGTATGTAAGCAGTCACGTATCAATGGAGTAGGTACACGAGCGATAATTACATGAAAACTAACTACCGTTAATAAGTTTAGAACTGATAAAAAATTCGACTCGCAATTAAAGCAATAACTAATTACCTCTAAACGCAATTAGTATGCGACTAACCATAGTTTATATGCTTTATTAGATTTCAACGTGTGACCACAATCTCACCTGATCTATTATACAAATAAATAAAATTGTTGTGTCAGTTTGTAATGTCAACACAATTTTTTTTTTTTTTAAAACCAACTTTTAAAATGTTTGTCTTTCTGTTTGTACAGGTTAATCTTCGAAATTGTTAGACCGATTTTGATGGAACTTTCACCGGTAGATAGTTGATTTTACATAGGGTAAATTAGACGGCTTTTGTTTTAGAAAAAAAATGTGCGCAAATATAATAAACTACACCGCGAACTCCTCATGTACCTTTCCACCGAACAAAATTTTTTTGCAAAGTTTTACATGAACGAAATCATAGGTAACAGCTAGTGTTAAATAATATTGTGGCTTACGATAAGATGGTAAAGGTGAAGGGGGAAGAATTTGAAATTAGTGGCTATTTAGACGTGTAATTCAAAGTCTTACCACTGTACTATGGTTTCTACACGATATTTTCCTTCACCAAAAGCTTCGATTCATTACAAGGATTCACACCTACACTACGTGGATGAACGCGGTATCCATATTCATTGTAACAGAACGTTTAAATGTTGAACCCTTTAAAAATGAACATATTTAATTCTAAAATGCTTAACTATATTCGCGAATTATGAAAACCAGTCAATATTTATAGCCGCTATGAAATATAAATATAGTCGTTAGCTTCAGGTTTGCACATAATACCGTCAAGAGCTGAATACAAAAAAATATGAAATTATTATTATAAGAATCTAAAATTGACATTTATTTATCCTTGAATTGTATAATAATAATAATACATACTGATATCTAAATGTATGTTCTACTCAACTATATTCAAAGCTTTCAAAACGGTTGACCAGGACTGTACACAATATTAATTGCCTAAAATGACCAATCGTATTACAAGCATTATTTTCTAATATCAAAAACTGTACCAATAATAATGACGGAAAAAAACTAAAAGCTCACTAAATAATTTCAAGTGTATAAAACATTCCACCCTAACGATAAATGTATCGAAAACATCCACCAGATAACGCGTCTAGACGGAATAAATATTCGAAACACTCGAATACCAGCACGATGGCTCACTTGGCTAATCGTTGGGTTGCTAGTGAAAAAAAATAAAAACATTACTTTTTTCATGTCGAACTCCCCATAACCTACTGCACGGCCCGCCACTTTAAAAGGTTTACGGCGAATCTAATAGGACATGTGCATTTAAAACATTTAAAACAAGCATGTTTAGAGATTACTGATTGTAGGTGTGGGTGATATATTTTAACAATAATTTACTTGAATTCTTTTAGCGGCAAAACTGTGTTTGACATTCTATACATTTTATTATTTTTGTTCGCCAACCTTCATTTTTCTACCAAGCATATAATAAAAAAAACAATAACCAATAATTGAAATATGATTCAAAGTTATTATAATCAGAAACGAATATAATAATAAGGAAAGTGTGGAATGATGGATGGTTGTTATTATTTCATGCAAAAACTGCTCAACAGATTTTAATGAAGCTTTACAGTAATATAGCATATATTATACAGTAACACAAACCTAAGTGTAATTAAAAAAATATTATTTTAATAAGTGAAAACATAAGTTTGATAAAATCCTGCTATTTGAGAGACGTCTCGATGTGCGCTGGATATGCCGTTACAGTTAGACGAAGATAACATATGCAAAGTCGCGAGCGGCTGCTAGAGTAATTTTATTCAATGTGTGGTTATATTTGGGTGATAGATAACTCGTTCTGGATAAAATTTTATTTTTGACGACTTGCAACATTTTTTTACACTACCTACCACAGATAATGTAATTTCCCTATCTATGTGATGTTGGCAGAATTGTGTGCTGCTTACACACAGTGTCATCATTTTAAAAATAAAGAGAAATTTATAGTTTAGTACGTCTTTCTCTATTATCTGAAAGTAAAGGAAAGAAATCTGTATAATTTATATTATTTCATGGAATAACTTTCCCATGCGACGTATTATTTAGCTTAAAGGGACAAACATAATTTTGCGCACGTATTTTGTGAATATTATTCGAAATGTGTTTGGTTAAATTATTGCTATTTATAAATTTAACGGTATTGATAAATTATATAAAATCAAACGTGTTGTTCATAAACAAGCGACCCCTACCGCGTGTCTCGGACTTGTTTTGACAAGCGCGCAGTCGGCGTGCGACGGATTTCGCGCCCTTAAACTACGTGACCTGACTGAATCGCAAGCTATTTTGTGTAGAATTATACCTACTCGACAAATAATTTATACTAAATAAATGCAACATCACTTAATAGTTACAATTGATATCAATTTAAATTAAATCTCAAACTGACCAGTCGTAGCGTATTCGGACGCCACGCCGCGTCGATCAGTGTAAACAGAATATCTTAAGACGATATGTAATTAAGTATATCAGATCTGTATTAACAAATAAAGAATGAAACAATATGTAAATAGAACAACGTATCTCGGTGTGGTACAAAGCGAGCGTGCGTAATCACAACGCGACCGATCGAGCGAACAAACGAGCCGCGATTTAACGCGTGAAAATCGCGGGCTTATCGACGTGCTGCGATGCGTCGTGCCACACTTCTATTTTACGTTTCGCTTATATATACACTGAACTAATAAACAAGTATGTATATAAAATATAGGAAATTTAAATTAATGCACAATAAATAAACACTTAAGTCGCGTCGATCAGTGTAAACAGAATATCTTAAGACAATATGTAATTAACTATATCAGAACTGTATTAACAAATAAAGAATGAAACAATATGTAAATAGAACAACGTATCTCGGTGTGGTACAAAGCGAGCGTGCGTAATCACAACGCGACCGATCGAGCGAACAAACGAGCCGCGATTTAACGCGTGAAAATCGCGGGCTTATCGAGGTGCTGCGATGCGTCGTGCCACACTTCTATTTTACGTTTCGCTTATATATACACTGAACTAATAAACAAGTATGTATATAAAATATAGGAAATTTAAATTAATGCACAATAAATAAAAATCTAGTATCAATATCGTTTTCTTACTCAAAAATTAAACCGACTTCAACATCACAAACACTAAAATAACAAAAAGTCACTAAATAGCCAAAAATAACTAACTGAATTAAATAAATTAAATTAAAAATATTAATATATGCGTTACCTACATAATAATCTAATTGATGTCGATGCTAACCCCAAAAATACATACATTCTAACATACAGTCTCCTTTTTTGCAGACTGTCAAAAAAAACAATCTTATATAAGTATTTCAAGATATCATATCCGACTTGTTGATTTGCACTAACAATATAATTTATAATAGATTCACTTCACAGTGAAAAAGAACTAACTATAAAAATATATCTTTCAGGATACACGCTTTACGAAATAAATAAGAACTTATAAAAACTAACAAGTGAAACTATAAGGTAGAACTTATAAAAACTAACAAGTGAAACTATAAGGTACCTACGTACTCGTCACATGAACATTAATATGGCGAAACACATTTTTTATGCGTAGTATCATCCAAAATTGATGCACCGAGATACGTAAAATAGTGTGGAGCCGCGGCAGATATTTGACCGAAGTTATATTTCAAACATAAAGGCATGGAATGTATTTAAAATAGAAAAAAAAAGAACCGTAACAATATCACCTACACGACTTGTTTTATTGCACTTTAAAATTCGAACGCATTTAATGAAAAGCCCTATTATTATTCCTCAACTTCTTTACCCTTATCCCACTTAAGTAGGATCGGTACAATGTCATCTCAATGTGTACGTACAACTTTTATACACATATCAGTTTTGACATAATCCATCCATACCTTCTTCGATCTTCCTTTACTCCTATACCCGTCCACCCTTATACTCAAAACTTTTCTAGCTTGACTTTGATCTCCCCTCATGACATTTTACCATGCTAACAACCTATTACTCCTCGACTTCTCTTTCAAACTTCCTCTAGTATACTCATTCTTAATCTTATCCATTCTGGTTACAACAGAGATCTCTATCTTAATGTTCGCTTAGCTGCCGAAATGTAAACTTTTCTCAATCGTTCCTTTCGTAGCCCAGCACTCGGATGAAATCAAATAAATGTTTGATTTTGTAAATACAAAACATATCTCATAAACATTAAACCAATGTGAATAATAATTAAAACAACTAATGACGTAGTACCAGTATTATAAACATTGTAAGGAATTCATATAAAGCAACTTCGTAATGCGTCAATGTTTAATTGAACGATATTAACACGTCCGACAATGTTGTGTACTATTATTTCTCATTCATTCGATTCTTTATAATTGTTCGACTCTTTTATACTGTATGGGACGTTGTAAATTGCGAGATATAGCAAGAATTAACTTGTGTCTGCGCTTTAAAGCTCCACAAAGGCTTCGTGACGTACACCTTATGGCATGTTAAGGGCAAGAGCTATACAATCAACATCATACAAACTATGAAGCTGTTAAATTTAGGCTATTTTTACTACACGACAATGGGACAATGTTAACGTTATAGTTAATGACTTAAAATTGCTATAATTTCATCTTTTTTTTTGTTTTACATTGAAAATGTGGTTAGAAGTTGTTCGTACGTCGCTTTGTAACGATAATCATCGGCTTGTGTTGAAGGTCACCATGTTGACAGCTCATCAATACCCTCGAATATAATAAAGACAAAGAATTAAAAGGAAATGCAAGTAGTTATCTAAGCTAAGTTTTCAGTTGCATCTATATACGTGAGGAGAAACCTTCGTAACCTTTTTAAATGCATTGTGCGCTCGGAAGAGTCTGAAATATGGCATAGTAAAAGTTTTTTTTATATACTTTATAGGTTAACGTTTGACCACAATCTCATCTGATGTTAAATGATTATGTGGTCTAAGATGGTAGTCACCCTAAACCTAGAGGGAGACTAGTTCTCGAGTACAACTGCCGGAACACACCAACAGGTGCTTAGCGATAGATTTTCAACTTGAAGGTGGTAGCTAGCCTGGCGGGTTTAGAAAAAGCCCTACAACCATGCTATGGTTTCACCACGACGTTTTCCTTCACCGAAAACTCCGACTCAGTTGCTAGGATTCGAACCTACGTCCTTCGACGCTATGTCCGAACACACTACCAACTGAGCCATCATCGGTCTGAATCTGATCGCTCGCTCGTAGGAGTGCAGAAAGATACAGTTGATGTATTATATATGTTACAAATATATTGAATGAAATTATATAAAACATTCATTATTTAAACTGAAACCGAATGTCAAACACAAATTATTCTGTAGTCAAGTAATCCTTCTTGGAGTTTTTGGCGGGATCTTAGTCTGTCATGTAGTGGTTTTTATATTTTATTCATAATCTTGTGTTATTAGACTCTAAATTTTGTAATATTGGTGGTGTTTTACGTAATATAGTTCAGTTATTATGCACAAGTGAAGTGGATGGGAAATAATACCACGAAGCATGCATTCTGAGATGCCACCAAAACTCCATGGAAAGTTTTAACAAGGAAACCACCATCTTGTTAGAACATTATAATTATCACAAGACACTTACTTGAAACAAAACATTGACACTGGCAAGTGCTTCTGCGGTGCCAAAACAAGAAGAAGAAGAAGAAGTAATCCTTCTGAGTAGAGAGACTATCACTAAAAAGGTTATGTATGATATGTCTTTTACAAAATCAAAAATTAATGCGTTATGACGTATCAGTACATGTTCGCATATGATGTAATGTAATAGAACAAAATATATAGAAAAACATATACCTACATACTCTTTGACAAAAGTACGTAGAGTAAAAAAAAATACTTACAAAAAAAAATACGATCGAAATTCAATCACTCAATGACCTCTAGTATAGATAATTCTACAGATACATTCGAATACATTACTCGACGGAGATAGTATATGCTCATGCCTGTTGACATCATCCAGGATATTCAGTTTAATGAAGAATGGTATCCCGACGGACGACCTCTAAAATGGCGGTGGGATAATTATATTGTTAGCTTGGTAAGCCATGTAGCAATTGCGCATAGATGTAACTTAGCCTATGAAGAGTCTTTACGGTTTCATTGGGCTTGGTGGTGAGTACGGAGAGCACTCAGCCGAAATGACAGCTAACACAAGGGTGCAAAAGTGGCCAAGCCCCGACTTGGCATGTTGTCTTGCATACAATTCTGCAGATTGAATCTAACTATCCAAGCGAGCTAATTAGAAATGCATATGCGTATTTCCATAAATGTATTTAGTGATCTGACAATTTTAATTATCTCTAATTAACCAAAAAACAAGAAGACAGGTTCATTACAGAACTTATATACCTACTGTGGGGATGTGGCACATGCGTGTTGTGAGTTAATGAATGCGGTGTCACTGTATTGCGCATGCAGTTTGCTCGGAGCCCCCATTCCGGAGATTTGGACCTAAATATCGCTTGGTCAGGTGTACCTTTACTACTTCACCGGGATTGGTGGCAAGTACAGAAGGCACTCAACCAAAATGGCAACTATCGCAAAAATGCAATCGAAATCCTATTGTTAACTAATATAATAAATGCCAATATAAGTTACGCTTTCAGACTTTAACCACACTATAAATTATAAAGAAATTTTACATACATGTTGCCAGGATTACAGAAAGAACATAGAGTACTGATTATCTAAAAAAAAGTATTACTCCCTCCCATGGGTTACAAAAATATCTTTTAGACGGTTATCCGGCATAACACCTCGGCCTACTGACATGAATAACCTGAAATAATTATGACAAAATCTACATTAATGGAAACTAAGTCGGGAGCGAAACGTAGTACTATACGAGTATATGCTTCAATACAACGATGCAATAAGCAAATCGGTAATTGTGAAAATAACGAGCAATATACCATATGTAATTTTAAATCTTAAAATAACAATTAAAATTTTGGGTAATCGGTTTGTTCGGGTATTGAAATTTAAAGTTTACAAAATTTTAAATGTATTGTAAACCTTCGTATAATCGGTTTGCTTATTATATAATTGTAGCTTGTATAAGAACAGGCTCGACCGATTCGTCTCCTTTGATTCTTTCTCTTTAACACGGGAACGCGAACGAACCAGATAACAACACGTTCAAGAATTGTTAAACGCAATTTGTTTGTTTTTTTTTCGAACTGACTATACGCTGTTGGTCTGACGGACTTTTTGGTTGAGCGCTTAAGGCATTCAGCCATATGGCTAAAAGTTTGGGGACGCCAAAATAGCCGAACCAGGCCTGGGCTTGGCGAATGAACGAAGCTGCAAAAACACTGATAGTGTTTGCTTGGTGTCAGATTTCTAACATGACTGTGATAGCTTTATATAGAAAAACCATATTAATTCTAAATATTTTCTAGGAACTTCTATTCTACTCATATTACTCAAGATGTTTTATAGTATTGCATTAAAAAAATAAACTTAAGCCTTAGGCTTTATTTCAAAATACATTATGAGGTACACATGTTCAGTAGTAAATGCAATCTTCCAGTTAACAAAAACCCCAAATATGGTAACCCAAAAATTACATTTATTTTTATCAATGGTAATTTTTGTGAACATAAAAGGTATCGCGAGCAGATAGTTACAAGAAAAACCGGTACGACTATTATTCGCAAATGTATTAATCACAAAAAAAAGATCTGGTTAAAAATAAATGTAGATATTACAAACCAGATATAAATAAATAACTACTGTAAAGAAATTCGATTCAAAAGTTTTTTGTTTGTACGGGTTATTTTTACATTTTGCAATATGTTTATTGAATTTATAGGTTATTTAACAAGTACACTACCATTTTTGAGAGCGAAGTAATTGGCATACGAAATGTAAGTAAATAAGTACATCAAATGAAAACAAAGTAACAGTGCGTATCGTCATCCGTAGAGAAATGAAACGTGATTGCAACAACGAGATACAGCTAGTACTTTAATTATAAGAAAAATATTTGTACGGCAGAAGTACAAAAATAAAGCAAACTAATTATAATTATTTTTTGGCACGTTACGAAAAATATATCACACCTCATATACAGAAATGACTAGAAGAAAAAAATACACGCATTTATAGTAAATTTTCAACGTATTAATACACTCTATGACAAGTACATTGCAATCCAAAACTCAAACAATTACACTCATTATGCCAGTTCAACTACACAATCTAAAATTAACAGGGTAATCCGAAATATCGTGTTTGATCCTCAAATGCAATCGCCTGGACTAATACAAATAAGAACCATTCCACGACCATGTTTTATGTATCGGTTAACTCACATTACATGTATGAAGCCAGCACTTCATAAGTGACCAAAACCCACGTGGTTTTGGATTATTTCATGATTAGGGGAACATACCCATACTGTGTGACCCGTTTAGGAGAGGAAAGGAGGTCTTCAAAGTACCACATTTGGTCACTGGGAGGAGAGTGAAACCCGTATTTATAAATTACTACATGAAAACTAGATCTTCTCATATACTACGAATGGTCACCAGGGGGTGGGAGGGGGTTAAAAATTGTCAAACATGGGTCATGTAGTATTTTGCGACATTACATTAATTTATGATATAAATGAAATGTTATTTTATTTATTTCTACATGTAATACGTAGTTAAGTATATCATGTATTAATATGCAATTATTTGCAATTCTTATTCAGTATTATAAAAGTGTGGGTTAGGCCACTTGTACACTCAGCTACTTAGAACTCAGGATTCATTCAGAATATTTGCAATATAACTTCACATTCCCTTATTTATTTCACCTTTATTCTTGTCGCAATATGTAAAAATAATAGTAATTGTTAATCAGTTCAGCCCTGAATCGCGATATCAATACATTGAAGTCATAGTAAATTGAACTATTTTTATATTCATCACTTCCCTTTCCCCTTCACAATTTATTCAACGGTACGATCATATTGTCTGTGTGTCCAATGAAATATATTGTTAAATTGCTATATAATGATCGGCCTAACTCGTTTTCCGTTTGTTACATATTTCATTGGTTTCACGAAGGGTTGTCAAAACAAGTGAAGGGTCATTTTGTCCCCTATCGGATGAAGAATAATAATCTACCCCGTTGACAATACTGTCCAGGGAGTGATTGTGTATGAATCGGTAACATGTTATTTATAGTTCATTGAAATATTTTTTTGTAAATGTCACAGACATATTTTAAATCGAAAAGATTTATGAAAAACAACCAAGAAAGCTTTTTGAACGGAAAATAGTTTACCGTTGTCCATAGGAAAAAGTAAAAATGTTCATACAAGATCTGTTTTTTTTTACTACTTTCAACATGATATTTTATGTAATTTTTCATAGGAAAATAACGATACTTTTTTTTATTATTATGTGCTCCCTAAAGTACATATAAACATATGTTACAATTTACTATAATGATGTTCAATGTAGAAAAAACACTTACCTGGCGGACCTGCTTATACTGTTCTTCGAAGCTCCACCCTGCGGCACTGCCTTCAGATGAGGAAGACGAAGCAGAACCAACCGGCTGTGCTGGTGGCGGTGGAGCTGGTGCCAGGAACGCAGGGGGCGCGTATGGAAATCCCCCCGTAGTTCCCGCTCCGGCTAGTGCAAACACACCGCTTGAGGTTGATAACGGAGCTCCTTGGGCCAGCGAGGCCAATGATGATAAATGCGGGTGCAAAGATGACTTCAGCGATTCGAATTCATCTCGTACCTGTGTTGATATGAACGAAAATTTCCAAAATTTTACATATATTCGTGTAATTTCAATGCATAAGTTAAGGACACTGATACTCAACAATTTAGGTAAAAAATAAGGTATCAGAAAACTTTTCTCCGATTCCATAAGAATTATTAGCATGGTGCGAGATATTGGGTTCCAAGGACAGGTATATTTAAAAGAAAATAAAATCACCGGGAAGACTTAGTACTTCATATTTAACAATTACTCTTTATATTTGAACTAAGACAAAGTACGATGTGATTGCGTAATTGATTCTCTCACTTTCAATTCCCTTTCAAGTGGCCTTGGTGAGTTTCGCTGATGTTGATGTGTCATCTGGTGAGTGTTTAGTTGTTGGTGTCCGACTGACGGGTGGAGGCCCATGCTGAGCTGGGGTTGATGCGGCTGGTGAGGCGGTAGCGCCTGGTGCTGTTGTAACGGCTGATGGGGTTGATGACCCTGAAGGTTGGTGGGAGCGTCCCGGCCGACGCCTTCGTCGGAACTCTCGCAGGACTGCTCCCCAGACGATTCGCCTTCGGATCGTGCGGACTGAAAAAAAAAATGTTTAAAAAATTCGTATAAACAAAGGCACTTATAACATAAACTTATAACAAAAAAAGCAATTTTATAATTTTTATCTTGTGTTTGTTCCTACTAATTTCCGAAACGGTTATACCGATTTTGACGGGACTTTCACTGGCAGAACATTTTATACGGAATAGCTTAGACTAATTTTATTTAAAAAAAAAATAGAGTTTCGAAGAAATATGCTAAACTAAAGAAGCCTTGTCGAATACCGCGCGTGCGTAATACACACACTTTACACTGAACAAAAAACTTTTGCTAAAATCCACATGGACGAAATCGTGGATAAAAGCTAATATATAATGATATTCTTCCTTCTAATGGTAACACATTAATAAATTATCTAATACCCCCGACTACCTTTTCGTGAAAATAGTTTTGTAGATTCATGGAAATACGTAGATTACATTACGATTACGTATTGAGATTAGTTGCGCGCTGTTTTCTATTTTTTTTTTTGTAATCATATCGTAACTGCTCATAATTTTTAGTGATTATGTTACCTCTGTTTAAATCTATTATTATTAATATATATCTATGGAAAACATAATAATTATATTAGCTTGTATAATACATTGAATAGTCCTCTATCTGCCACTAAAGGTCAAAATGTATTCAGTCCTTTCGGTGATTAACTGTGACAAACAATAGACACTTCAATTTTATTTATGTTATGTTAATAGATAAATAAATAAACTACCATCCCGATGTATAAAAATAGTAACAGTCAATAGACATATTGAAGAAGGCATGGAACGTATCGTAATTGTATGTAAGCGTGAAATATAAATTCATATAAATTTCTACATAGCTTTAACAAGGTACAACAGACCGGGTGTCCACGAAAATTACTATTCCAGGATAATCTTTGCATAATTATAGTTCAGTTTTATATATGAATTATTTTAAAATTGTTACCAAGTGACAGGTGCCAATGTGTGGACCCTTGCAACCGACAATTACATATAAATGTCGCGAGACGTTGGACGCCACCATTGATATTCAACACAAACGTAAAATAAGATTTTCAAACTAGAACACCATTTATATTACTATAAATAACTTAATATGCATTACTCTTCACACGTTGTATGTACCTGTATGTAAGTACCTCAGATATTTGTGATCCAGGAATGTATGGAATATTTGACGAAGTATGTATTTTATTATAGACATTGTTTGCAATCTATAATAAATTTGGGTAGCATATAATAGATATTTCCGTTTCTATAAATAAATAAAAATGTATTATTACTTCGTAGTCTTAAAAATACCGAAATGATAAATGGTGCCGTTTGAAATTGGTGTTTGTCACAGGATTTGGCAAACATTTGTTCGGATAATGCCAATATATTCTATGACCTAGTATAGTTATCTCATCAGCGATTCTGCTAATTTGATCTAAAAACGAATAGTAGTGTGAGAATTATATATTCGATTCAGTAAAAATGCTTAAGAAAAGAAAAAAACGAATTGTAGTAAAATATTCTAAACTTACTTATATTGAAAATTTGTATATCTATCAATAAAACTCTGAATTATTGTTGCATGTTATAAATTAAATACAATTCTATTATTTATTGTTCTACATTAAATTTTTATACAAGTTTATATATCAAAATTAAATTCTAAAGTAGGTAAGTATTAGTGAAAATATATAGGAATTATAGTATTTAAATATAATTAAAATATAATAGTTGATTTCCGTCCGCTTCGTTAGATATAATAAAAAAGATAAAGGGCCAATCAAAAGCAAAAAAATAAGGAGCTTAGCCAAATCTAAGAATAATGGTTATAGTCCTATGCCGAAACGTTTAATAGTTTTGGCGTGATTGGGTCTCAAAGAACTATATTATCATTATATACATACGAGTATGTAAGGCGATGTTAATTACATATCTGTATCTAAGAGTGATTAATTCCAAGACAGTTTCGGTCACTATGAAATTGTCATACCCGAGTGTCGTGTTTCATAGAGATTTTTATGATACCTAATCACCATAACTAGATGTCGCTGTATTACACCGAAATGCGGACCGGACCATTCAACCAAACGTTATGAAAATTGTGTTTACATTTCATCACAAACAATATTTGTA
Source organism: Antheraea assamensis (assembly GCA_035772565.1). NCBI lineage: Eukaryota > Metazoa > Arthropoda > Insecta > Lepidoptera > Saturniidae > Antheraea > Antheraea assamensis. Next base: position 1,274,253 of record JAQQSE010000106.1, on the reverse strand, counting down.
CAGTATTCATTTTGTTATAATGTAACCAAACGGCGGGTATAGCTTGTAAACTTTTAAAAGTATAGGAACGTTAATTATTTATTTTCATCCGTATATTATTAAAGTATAAATTGCATGACTGTTTAGAGCATTACAATCAAACGTATATCTTCTTTGAATAGATTCAATATAATGAATTATTTTTGTGTATAATATAAAATATGAATTAAACCTAACGCCAGCAGATATATATTTATTATTAACTAACTCTTCAGAGTTAACCCACTGAGATTTTGTTGTTTTTTAGGATTTTTACCATTATATTATTTAAGGATTTTTATATCCAAGGACATATCAGTCTCATTACAACTTATATCTACTTACAACTAAGACAAATAAGTATATAAATAAGTATAATACAGACATTAAATTAAGTAACTACACAGTGTACTGGTAGACTCCGATGTCGATCTTACCAGAATACTTTTATATGCACCCATATCATATACAATATTTTGAAGTTCTTTTCTATCAACAATATTCTATCAAGATATATTAACATTCTATCAAGAAGTGATGGACGTTGTCGATCTAACTACATTCGTTGCAAAACGGTGAATTCGTTATTATCGGTGTCCACATTACTCTTAATGGCATATGTACAAAACCATTATCTTATAACAATCCAATACAATCCAATACTATACAATCAGTAATTTGTAAAATATATGACAGTACTAGCAGACCTGGTAGGCTGAACATTTGGAGTATGTGTTTTTTATGTGTGAAATAGAAAACGAAGTGCTCACACAATTTAAAATAATCTCAATCTCGACAACACCGCCATCTACCGAGACGCACCATAGCTAAGAACGAATCAGGTGATTCCCCATAAGTAGATAAACAAATCAAATCAAAATCGGTCAAGCTGATTCGAGTAAACAAGTACGTACCTACTGAAATGAACGTACAAAGATTTAAAAGATCGAAGCAAATGCATTTCTTCAAATAGATTCCTTTTAAAATGCTTTAATCAATCAATAACTACTACTTATCATTTAATAATTAGTTACGACCACATGTACTATCTCATATTCGATTAGATTTCGAATACAAAAAAAAATTGTTTACGCTACGATACATAAACATAATTCGCCCGGTTTCCTTCGGCCATGAATCGTTTCGATGTTGCATTTGTCGAATTACATTCATATATCGTGGCTTCATGTACGATTACTTACACGATAACAGATGGCCGCCAGTTTTACGCTTTAGGGCCTTATTTATTAGCAACTGAAATATACCTTATTAACGAATGATGAATACGTACTTAATGTGTGGTTAACAATTTACTAAAATGTTGTTATATGGATTACAAGATATTCGTCTCAAAACAGACGGTGTGTTCAAGAAAAGATAATAAACTAGCTGCCCGCACCGGTTTCACACGGGTATATTTATTAACAAAGAAATTGTGATCAAATCATTCCTTTACACTTTTTATATTATAGGGGGCAAACGAACAGGTGGGCCACCTGATGGTAAGTGATCACCACCGTCCATAGACACTAGCAACACCAGGGGAGTCGCAAGTGCGTTGCCGGCCTTTTAATATATGTGGGCCTCCGGCGCTCTCACTGACCGAACGAAACGCAACAGTACAACCACTGTTACTTCACGTCGGTTTTCTGTGAGTGGGTGGTACTACTCCAGGCGAGCCGACACATTCATGCTAAAACCAGTAACAGCTTCAGCGTAGCTCTACCACCTACCAAAATGACCATGTAATGAAATAAAATAGCAATTGATCGTCAATCTGTCAATATTTTTAAAGATCCTCCTACTATCTTCTTGGGCATTAATTCAATCACTTTGTTGTTTGAAGATTTTTAACTCATTTTTTTTACTTTGTCTTAAGATTTTTGAAGAATTTTCTTTTATAAAAACCTTCCCCATTAAACAAAACAAAAGAGAATCGGCCAAAATAAGTGCAACAGTACTGAAGTAATGCAGTTACATACATTCGTTAACCGTTTTGCTGTTTGTATATATAGAACGATAGATAAAATAACGTATTGGTAGTGAGAATTGAGTTACAAGCTGCTGAAAGTCTTTGCACGTTATAGTCAAGTAGATTTTTTACAGCTGGTATCATAAACATTACTAAAAATACAACTAATTTCTTGACTTCTACGTGCATAATAGGTGTTTGTATATATGAGACCTATGTACTGTTACACAATTTGACCGTCTTATCTAGTTCCTTATTGTATTTTAACTCTATTCGCATGTAATATATCTCAAGATAAGTGGGAATAGTTTGCGCAACAAATATTAAATTAACGCAACACTGTTAAGAATGCAGCCAGAAACATTCTAAACCATCGAGTAAAAGACCTCGATGCAAAACGATTTTTAAAAAATAACCGTCTTAAGTCTTTCTACGCTTATACTCTAATTTTTTTCGTTCAGTTTCACTCTCCGCCTTGTAATCGTATATTTCTTATTAAATTCCTATGTAAACAATATTATCCGTTTATTTCACCTGTCCTGCGCATTTACACCACACTGCTTGCTCCACTGCACACATTGTGGAACGCGTAGTGCTTATAATCGTAATTTTATAGTATAGATAGATATCGTGTTTTTTTAGATAAGGACAAGTGTCTAAGATTTAAAATTAAAAAAAAACTATCAAGATCGAGTAGTTTTTGTGTAATACATACACAACGACATACCTCTATCCTTTTATTTATATAAACATAGGCTATTAATTTACATTCACAGAAAATTTCAAAAGTTGTAGTCGTTATGAAGGGACTCTCTTGTAATAAACACTCATTTATTATTCAACTTCTGTGTTCCTTGTTAGTTCTGAATGGAGGATCTTATCCACTACAGCATTTTTATTTTAATACAATTTCAAGCAGCATATGGATGGTAATGAGTACGTAGAACAAAACCGGTCTCGTTATTAAAGTAGTTAAAGTTCCATCGGAATCAATATAAGGAACTGTTGCATGGTTGCCATCAAATTGTTGGAAATGAGCGCGTTTCGCAGTCGCGCCGCCGACACGGCCCCCGGCCCATAATTACGACATTAAAATTATTATTTTATTTCCATTTTTATTTATTATTCGCATTATTATATTGTGTGGAGTTATTATCGGTGAAATGTTTCGTTCGGATAAACGTTCGCGTCGGAACGACACGCAAGGCTCCCTGGACGACTCCTTTTCAGGGTTCCACACCGGATTTCTTAAGACCTTTATATTGAAACTAGTATACAGACCGCGCCAAACGTTTTGATCGCTCTGAATATAGATATGTAGAACACAAATTTAGATATCAAAAAGTTCTCGACCTCAACATAATTTATCATTATCAATAAATAAACAACTTCAGTGTATATATTACTCTAATAGTAATGCTTTATATACTGTACAAATCAATGTTCAATGAAGCCTTCCTTGTTCTAATACAACGACCTTACCCATTACTGTATTACCATAATAAACTTTATTAGTACATTAAATTGTACCCGCGGCATATTTTAACGTAAAGGTGATATGACGGCATGAGAGAGCGTTATGCCGTTTGCCGTGACGACATATTGATCCATTTTACTACCAAGGATTTTTCACATAAAACAATCAAATTCTTTTTATATTATCTTAATGACTCTTGCTCGCACTTATTTATTTGTACACCTTTATATATGGAACCCTATGATTTGAAACCCGTATATGGCTTATTCCTTTTGTTGTGAATGAAATACGTGTTCGTGTAAGACTGAGTTTTTTATTTGTACCCTCAATATACAATATATAACATCCCCCCCTTTTGAAAAATTAAAAACAAATGACACACAGAAATCGTAAATAATAACATAAAATATAACAATAAATGTGACCTAATATTACATTTACTTTTCGCTAGTACATGCTTAATGTATAACAAAATAACTATATATGATATCTGGAAGTACTTAATTTTAATGTAGATAAGAATAACATGAAAAATTCATTTTTTAAAACACTTTTCTATTTTATAACGAGCCCTAACAGCAGCCGATCTGTGTATACGGTCTGTACTATTAGCAGGGTGCTGGGGTGTGTGTACGCGCGTACAATTCTGATCGAGCAGTGATGCTGGTGATCCGACCCCATCTGTGTCTACAACAGGAGCCCTAGGAGACGCAATACACCCGTGGTCTCTCGTTATGTTAGACCACTTTTCAGCTTCACAACCATCATCTGAAACGACATTATTAGTATTATTCGGTAATGACCCCGTTTTAACAAGATGACGTCTGTTACGCCTATATCGTCTCCCTGACGTATCGATAACAAAATATGACCTCGGTTGCGACGCCCGAGTTTCAACCTTTACATGCTTTCTATTAGAACCGTCTAACATTACTGCGGAGTCCCCAGTTTTAAACTCTGGTAGTCGTCGTGCGTGCATATCGTAATATTGTTTACTAATCGACTGTTTATGTAATATATTCTGATAATCTGTCGTGTTGTCGCGACTCGGTTTAAGTTTAATGTCGTGTGCCGGCAAACTAGTATTTAATCTTCGACCCATCAACAGTTCTGAGGGTGAACTTATGTTATCTCGCGGTGTTGTTCTATAATTTAATAGGCCCAAATAAAAATCCGTACCTGCGTTAATAGACTTTATTAACATATTTTTTATAGTCTGTACGGTTCTTTCACTCCGTCCATTTGATTGTGGATAGTTAGGAGAAGAAGTAGTATGAATAAACCCCCATTCTCTACAGAAATTGGCAAACTGTCTAGAGGAATAAGCGGGTCCGTTATCTGTAACTAACTCTTTAGGAATTCCGTGCCTACTGAACTGCGACTTCATTGCAGTTAACACTGCCTGCGAACAGATACTTGTTAATTTATTAACTTCTACAAAATTAGAAAAGTAATCAACGAGAATAAGAAAATAATGTTTTTTGTACTGAAAAATATCAGAACCAATTTTCGCCCAGGGTAAGTCAGGTATGTAATGTGGCAGGAGGGGCTCACGCGGAGGGTGGAGAACTCGCTCTGCGCATGCAGAACACCGCCGGACGGCTGATTCTATATCTCGAGACATTCCCGGCCAAAACATTAATTCTCGCGCCTGACGCTTACATCTATCTATTCCTAAGTGACCTTCGTGCAAACGCCTCAACATTTCTGTACGTAGCTCTCGCGGTATAAATACTAACTTGTCCTTGAATATAATACCTTTCGCATATTCAAATGTATCTTTGTATGCCCATAATGCTCGCACACGTTCATCCGCTTCATATTTATTATTGGGCCAACCTTTAATTATATATTGTATTATTAACTGACACTCGATATCTTTATTTGTAGCTTCTCTAAGTAACTCTTTTTTACTGTTACTAAATCTTGTATTCTCTAACAAGTAGCACGACTGTTCTTCGATCTGTTCCGATATACTATTTTTCATTAATTCGGGCAGAGCCGCTCGCGATAACGCGTCTGCTATATACATATACCTTCCAGGTTTATAAACGACTTTAAAATCATAACATTGAATACGTAACATCATACGTTGTAAACGCATGGGAATAGAATCTAAAGGTTTTTTAAATAATGCTTCTAATGGTTTATGATCAGTTTCGACGGTCACGTCTTGCCTACCGAACACATATTGATGAAATCTTTCTAACGCGAAAACTATGGCAAGAAGTTCTTTTTCAATTTGAGCATAACGACATTGTGTGTCCGTCAGAGTTGAAGAAGCAAATTCGACCGGCCGATCATTTTGTAATATAACTGCGCCTAAAGCACATGAACTGGCATCTACCGACAAAATAATAGGCTCTTTCGTCGAATACAATGCTAACACCGGCGCCTCGCAGACGAGTTTTTTTAATTGGGCTACTGCAACATCTTGCTGTTTATCCCAGAGCCACTCAGTTTGTTTCTTTAAAAGTGAACGCAACGGTGCTGCTATATCTGAAAAATTCTGGATAAATTTTGATAAATAATTTACCATTCCTAGGAAACGTTCCAGTGATGGTCTGTCACTGGGTACAGGCATATCTATAATAGCTTTTAGTTTATTTTTATCTATTCGCATACCGTCTTCACTAAAAGTATGGCCTAAGTACGTTACTTGATTAACACAAAATTCACACTTTTCTTTATTAAACCTTATACCTATTTGCCGAGCTCTATCAAGCAACGCCCTCAAACGATTGTCATGTTGAACCTTCGTATCCCCAAATACTATTATGTCATCTACGAAAGAATCAACGCCTTCCAAATCTTCTAAGATTTGTCTTATTTTTGCGTGAAATACTTCCGAGGAGCAATTAATGCCGTACGGCAAGCGTAAAAATTGGTACCTTCCAAAGGGTGTACCAAACGTACATAAGTCAGCACTATAGTCATCTATTTCAGTCATCCAAAATCCAGATTTTGCATCTAACTTACTAAAATAACGCGCGCCTGCCAACTTAGACGCTATTTCAGTGAGAGTTGGCAAAGGATAATGCGCGCGCTGCACTACACGGTTCAACGGACGGGGGTCGAGACACACGCGTATACTACCATCCTTTTTTGGAACTACCACTATAGCATTCACCCATGAGGTCGGATGTGATACTTTCCTTATCACACCAATTTGTTCCATACGATTTAGTTCGTCTAATAGTTTATCACGAACACCCATTGGTATTTTTCTGACCGGACAGATCGACGGCTTGGCGTTTTCATTTATAACAATTCTATATTTACCTGGTAACCTGCCTAAACCTTGAAAAAGATCAGTATATTGTTGTACATCAATACTATATATGCGTTTAATCAAACCCATCTGTTCACATGCGTATTTACCTAATATACTAGTACAATCAAAATCTGCTATTATAAATTCTAAGTTAAACATATTATTTTTATATATCCAATCAATATGTGTAGATCCTACAATAGGAACATAGTTCTTACAAAATGATAACGCTCTCGTGTTGTCAAATCGAAGCTTACTAAGTTTTAAACCGAGTTTTAAATAAGTCCGTTTAGATAAAACATTAAAATCAGATCCGGAATCCAATTTAAATTTTTCAGACATACCGTTAATTGATAGCAATAAATACTCATACCATTTACTGTCCTTATTTGAATTAATCTCATCTACTGAAAACATCACTTCAGATTCGGGCTGCGAGTCGTCTTCTTGAATTTGAAACACCTTTCTAAACCTGGGGCATACTTTTCTAAAATGTCCTATTTTATTACAAGAGAAACAACGAACACTTCTAGCCGGGCATCTGTTACTATCACATGTACTGTTTGCACATCTTGTACAAAAACGCTTTGAGGTCAGCACCGTGCCCATGTCTGGGTCAATGTATGACGACTGACGAGTCGTGGTACGTTGCCTCGGCTGAGCCGCGGCTGGCGAGCTGTGACTCAACGGAGCGGGCTCGGCTCGAGCGCGCGGACGCCACACACGGGCCGCACTAGTGGCCCAACGATCCGATCTGTAGGCCTGCTTTACCGCGTCCACACTGCTAGGTACGCTAATGACATCCTTGTTAATTTTTGAATATTCAATATGTAACTTTTCTTCTTGCGTTATCTCATTAACTTGACATATCTTGACCGCTTGAGCCAATGTAAGATCTTCAGTTCTGAGAAGTTTGTCACGAAGACTACTATCCTTCACGCCGCATATTATTCTGTCACGTACCAAACTGTCTTCCAAATGTTCAAAGTCGCATTGTCGAGTAAGATTTTTTAAAACGGTTACGTACTCATCAATGGACTCCCCGTTTTCTTGATTTCTTGAGAAAAATTTGAATCGAGCCATCGTTGTATTTTCTTTTATTTGAAAATGTTCGTTGAACTTTTTTATTAATGTGTCAAAATCTTCAGAATCCTCAAGTTTAGTAAATTTAAAAGTCGTATAGATATCATAACCACTGGGACCGATTAAGTTTATAAGTAAACTGGATTTCACATCGGAGGCCTCCTTCTGGACTCCCGAAGCCTTTAAAAATACAATAAATTGGTTATGCCATTTACGCCATGCATCGGCGCGGTTGGCGGGTCCACCTTCAAGACATAATTCTGCTGGTGGTCTTGCGTGTTCCATATCGAACTTAATTTATATCACTCTTTACACGTAATCACTGATATTTTACGACACTAAACTTGGTTTTGACTGTTTAAACTATTAATTTATTGAGACCGACTGCGCCATGTTGTGAATGAAATACGTGTTCGTGTAAGACTGAGTTTTTTATTTGTACCCTCAATATACAATATATAACACCTTTAATCGACTTTTCTTTTCTCATGATTTCAAACTGCTACTGAATTCCTTATGCCTTTTATACCTTTTTAAGGTGACCGCAATTTTATTTAAACGTTATATCAATAAAATGTAGCCACTTAAGCCGTCAATTTCAGAGTTCGTCCACCTTATAAGCTATAGATTCACCTTATTCAGCGAACAGAATAAACATAACGTCGAACTAAAAATGTTGTTATATTATTATCGTGTGACGAACTAAAAAAACCAACAGTTGCACCTACCGATAAGTAGGATAACGTTAGCACAAGTCATGCTAATTCGTAAACAAACAGAATCGAAGCGAGCAGTATGCGCCGTTGAAATCTCTCGTGATTTTATAATATAATATTAACTGTAAGTTGTTTAGTGGGCCGATGAAAAGGTACACCTTATATTAGACGAGTCAATACAACCGACCGGAATTTCACTATAACTTAACACATCGTTTATGTAAAGATTTATACACTGTGCCGCATAGCGGAGACGTTTCGCTCACTAATATCGGATTTATAACAAACACCTCAGTTACTGAATATACACTTCGAGTCGTGACCCCGACAAAGAAACGGAAAGTGAAGGAATTCATCCATCGGTACCATTAGACAACCCACTCGCTTATATTTTGAATAAACATGAAATGGATCGTGTTCTAAGAAAAATTCCGAAACTAACTCGACCTGATATATAAGCAGGAGGACACACCATAGATTAACACCTTTTACCACCAAAAAAATAAATACTCTCCAGACGAATGTAAACCTAATTCAGATGATATTGAAGTAGCATTTGATAAAAACCAATAAATGGTCACTCCCGATATCAATGAAGATAGGAATGGTGACTTTTCAAAGGAAACGCTACTTTACGTAGATAACAGAGTAGTGGTGGTAGCTTATATGTCGAAAATGTTCATAAAAATGAATAAGCCACAGATGTATTTATTAAAGAAATACTTGTGCAACATATAAACGATAAGTGGGAACTTTCAACATAGAAAATGTTATGTACGAATGTATTCAATGTTTGTGATAGAAATCATAATCGTGTCCATGCGAGTAAATTTTATGAGGCGAAATCAAATAGAAACTAGTAATGAAAGATGTCGTGTGCGCTCAACATGTTTGGTATGCAAGACAAATAACGCGTGGTAATAAAATATTGAATGTGAGCTGTTAAAGCCGTAGGAGATATCTTCGTGATGGTGCCAAGTGAAAATATTAATGACATGTGTCAATTAATTGCGTCTATGCAAAATTACATAGTCAATTGTATTAGACTTTAAATATCTTCAACTAAGATTTGTCTATTCAATAGTTATTTCGTTGAGTTATTTTTTCTAAGTAGTCCGGTGAAACTGTAGCGGCCGTAATAAGCCAACAGTGTAGTCAGTTCGAAAAAAATATATATCACAGTCTCCGTTAAAACTGTGCGTTTTTCATTTACCTACCTACACCAAAATCTTTTTCATTACTTTTCTCAACAATTAAATAAATAATTATTATGAAAATCTATCAATTATTATTATGACATATATCTCTACCTATCAATTATTGCTATGACAAAATAGGAATGTTTATTTTAAGTATCGTTTCTTCCCTCGAGCAAAAGGATGGAAATGTTCGCGCATCCATTCCCTGGAATATTTATTAGCAGGATCCGTCACGACTTGCTTTGTCCACACATTAGCGGTGTTAGCACCCGGGATGCATACCAGCTACCTACTTATTTACCTAGACGTATACATGACTATGTATTTGCCTAGATGTCTTCACATATATTATATTTCACAGGGCTCGTTGCAACACTCATTTAAGTAACGTGTTGTTGACTTCGAAGAATATGCCTTTCTGTTTATGTAATATTCTTAGATAATTCTAATTGTACAAGAGGCCTAGAGTTGCAAATCTAAATTTAGCAGATAATTACCGTACCATTTGTTGTGTAAAAACAGCGACTCTTGAAAATAGCAGCTCCGTAACGGACCCAAAATATTTTAGAGACGTACGGACGTATGCTATGAAGGATAGGACGGTAATATCCACAATGTTGCCATTAACAACTGCAGTCACATTAACATTGGCGGACGTAAAATAACCGCCAATAAGCCGAAGCACGCATCAAAACGTCGACAAAGCAACAGGTTCTTGCCTCCGCAAACACACGTTGTTTACATTACGATCCTGGGGCTTCATTTAATAATTCTCGGGAACTAAAAGCCTTTGAACATTTCATCAGATGACCCTTGCTGTTTGCACACACTCCTCAGCCTCGAGATGCTAATGTGGACACAAGGACCTGTATCGCCGATCGGCCTCCGATGCTTTTATTGTTAGCCCTTCCAATAACTTTGACTTCTTCTATTTTACTCGGTATGTTCGATTTACGATATCTTGAGTAAACAGATTTTTTTAAATAAATGCATCATCTATTTTTAGTCTTTATTTTACAACTACCTATATATGTGTAAAAATACGCATAATTTAAAATATGTATTTATATACTTCTATTTTATTAGTATGTATAACGTAAAATATATTTATTTAGTTCAACTCTGGATACTAACACATATATCTATAAAAAAGTCTGTGATGTTGCATAAATTCAAAATCATCAATAAAACCTTCCTTAATTTGCGAAAATGGTTCTTATATACAGTGAGTACAATTAACGATATCAATTATGAATGCATAAATAAAGAAACATGTTTTGTTAAGTCTTCATAAACGATGTCCGAAACGTTTTGACGATTTCGCAATCTGCAAATAAACAAATACGTTGCGATGTCAGGAAGCTGTACGAACGAGCTTGTATTTGAGCAAAACAAAAGGTGATAAGGAAAGGTAAATAACCTGACCCATTGACGGCGTGACGCCGCGCCGTAGCGCGCACAGCCCAGCGTAAATACAATATTGCCATGACACGCCGGCCGACGGATCGCACTCACGTTTCATTGAACAGCTATTTAACGCCTCGAAAACCCCACTGAAAATATTTTCGTCTATACGCGGTTACATCGAAATTAACGCAGTGCGACCGCATTACATTTATTAATGTCAATAAAACCATTTGTGCCCGATAATATTATGTGAGGTTGATAAAATTACGCATATGGTTGTCATTTGCAATAAACCATTATGAATCATCAACCGTATTAAAATTAGGTTATTAATTTTTGAAACATCGTTTAAAACAACCTGTACATACGCATTCGTTCTGCCAGTTTCTAATAAATAATGTCCATTACGACCGTACCACAGGCATTGAATTCAAATCATCTTATGGCCTCTTTAATTTTATGCAAAACACCGCAACAGAGCGGCAAGTAAAAAGAGATCGTGTCGGTTATTGTGATGATAATTATTTTTAGAAAACAAAAACTAGAAAGCGGCCGTTCGGTAATGCCTATCTGTCAATTATTGTCACGAAAATGTTGACCGTTATTGTAAATACCTCATAATGGAGAAGTGACAAATCTTTGAATTTTGTGTGCGTTCCGTTTGATTGACGCGCGCCAGATTTCGAGGTAACATACCTTTATGGATATTTAATTATACGTAGAAAGCGCAAATACAAACGGGTTCTCTGACACAGTAATTGAGATTATAAATCTGATGTATAGAGTGTTGACTTCTTTCCAACGACGAATAGCGTCGATCACAAGGTTGATGTAAATACGATCGAATGTGAGTCATTAAAAAATATTTGTTATTGGAAAATATCGAAATCGTTGAGACAATTTCGAAGCACAACCAACGAGATGGGGTCAAATATTGACAATTCTCACGAGCGTCATCGGCGGACGGGTTTGTAACATACAAGCCGCTTGGCCTTATTCCTTCCGCTTTTCACACGTATAGGTAATAATCGATTGTTTTTATTGCGCAGCGTGTGTGGACGCGCCCGCCGGCCGGTGACATTTCAAAGAAACTTTTAATGTATCATACATAGCGTTTGCCGACGAATCGATCGCTATTTGAACTTTAAGTGGACCAACCAATTGGAGCTGTTCGCCTTAACTCGTGATTTCAACGGAAGGGCGAGAGCGAACCAACATCGATATCTTTTGTCATGGATTATCCGCGGTCAATCCACCGCCACGCCGTTCCTTGTGGAAACAATGTGAAATGTGTACATGTCAGGTAAACCTCGGGGCTTACCTTTATTTGCTTTATTAACTTATTCAGTAAATCAGCAAACAACCATCATCATGTATAAAGGCCTTTGTGATTCCAAATGTGTTTGTCTTGACTCATTATTTTAAAGGGAAGAGCGGATTCGCGAAAGTGACCTCGCACCAAAGTTTATCATCATACACCAACAAGGAAAACGGGTTATGTCAATATGAGATTAATGGAAAGTTGATTAAGAGGTAAAATGTATTTAAGTGCAAGACAAAGTCGAAAGGAATATTGTATTTAGCTGCAACTATGGCGATTACTACAAATCACTACATAGTATAAAACAAAGTCGCTTTCTCTATCCCTATGTCACTATGTATGCTTAAATCTTTATAACTACGCTACGGATTTTGATGCGGTTTTTTTAATTAGATAGAGTGATTGAAGAGGAATGTTTATATGCATAATAACATAAATTAAATAGTGGAGAAATACTGTTATTTTTGGGGTTACTCCAAATTTAACGCGTGCGAGCAACGGGCAGTAATGAATAAATCAAAAGTACTGGATCGATTTTAATCATTTTTTCAGTGAATGACATAGGCCATATATTTTATACCCGTGCGAAGCCGGAGCGGGACCGTTAGTAATATATAAACTAGAATTTATTATCTACTTACTTCACAGATTTTCTTTTGAAAGAATTTGATGTTCGCGAATTTCCATAATTCACTTTTTATTATTAATATTTGAATTCAAACATTTTTGAATTCTCAATAAAAGTAACGTTTCTTCGAAAAAAAAAAGATGTAATGAACGCCTTATTTTGCCATTTTTGTGCCTCATAATATGTCTATGTACGTTCAATGAAGCGACAGCCGGATGTGGTTTTCTCAATATTTGAATAAAAGATGACCGACTTGTGTCGTTTCCGTTATGGAAATCTTCGGCTCGTGCCGCATATGGGCAAAATCTCGTATGGCATATGTATATAATGAAGGAAACATGTATTGCATTTTGTGTATGGGATTTCCCTGTTCATTATTTCTTTTAATTTAAGAAGTCGAATTAGATAACATTTGTGTACGCAACAGCACACGACGTGTACAGCGAATGGATTTAAGCGTACTCATTTGTCTTAAGTAAGAGTTGCATATATATTGTTTTTTTTTTTAATAATATCTACTACTTCAATAAATTCGTTTATGTATTGTAATTAAAGCTTTTTTAATACGGTTTCTAAGAGTTTATAGATAAAATGAAATATGTTTGAAAAACTGATAAATTCAAAAAAATCTACACAACGAAGCGTATTAAATTTTCTTAAATCACATTTTTATAATAGCTATAATTAAAGAATAGCGACAAACGTAATGTACGTAATTTATATTTATAAAATACTAGCTGTGTTCGCCGTTCTACAAACCTTTATTATACATGATTTAATAAATAGATGCGTTATAGCAATATAGAAACTGCATACATATTCTTCATAATGAAATATCTACACACTAGGTTTGCTTGCGGCTTCGCTCGCATTCATTTAAATGTAATCTATCCCTCGGGAACAGTACATTTTTAACGCATTTATAATAATCATTATAAATTTATAAGAATAAATACGACCGAGTTCCTTGATAATCGGTTTAATCATACAGAAGTTGATGTACCGCAGCGCCATCTAGTGGCAAATTATTGTAAAACGAATAGCATCAAAGCTTTTCCCTTTTCATACTTATCGGTCCAACAGTGTTGGTATCTATCAAACTCGTATGTATATATCAACATCCATTTTTACATACAAGCACATAAATGACGTCAGTAAATCTAGTAAAGGTATATTAAGTCGACGTAAGGTAAATAATATTTAACACACATAAAAAGATAATGGATAATTACCGACTGGGTACACATCCGCCATAAAATTTAATATAATATTATAATAGTTTCAGGTCGTTTACTTTGTTGTTTATTCTGCAATACGATGTATATAGATGGTGTCAGACAATGGACGCGTGACGATTCCGAGGCATATCGTTAAACCGTGCCTCGACCGCCGTTTAATTACCTAGGGCTTGTGGTGATCGTAAACCCGCTCCAGGAAACTAATGCCCTAACCGCAGATAGGTCAGCTGTCTAGTGGAACGGACTTACATTCTGCGGATTTACATATTATAATATGACCTCAATGAGTTAAAGGCTTTCAAGATGCAGCCTTTTAAGTTGCACAAAGTTAATCTTATTCCTAATACCGTTTACTGTACATGGAAAAATGATGAGAGTAAATTTTTACGATGCGCGCGCACACACCGTCACGAAAAACCAACACCCTGAAGTTAGTTATAATCAACATTTTATTCAAAAAAAGGAATGTATTTATTAAATACCTTTTTCTATTGTTAGTGTCGTTTTTTCTACAAACGTAGAATAAGGCGAAAGATAAAATTTTTGAAAAGATTTTTATCTTGTTACGCCAAAGAAGTATAACTCCTAAAGCGTGTACACACACTTTTTTTTTACTATACAAGTATATCGTTTGTCCACAATCCCATCTATTGCGAAGTGACTATGTCGGCCAATATTGTAATATATTAAACCTAAAGCAACTGACTTTCAATTGCAACTGCTACAGGCATTGGAAAATGCCTTATCTATACAAACATGCATTTTATTGAAAATTGTTTTTACGTCACAGAGCATGCCCTAAGGTTGTATTATATTTCACACATTTTCCCATGTCGCAATTCACGAGTGGATATTATGACGTCATATTTAAATAACAGAAACTCAATAGACAATGACCATGTAAAGTAGATATATATTTATAGATTAAAAATCATTCGTTCGATAAATGCAACGGAATTTTAATCTATGGCGAGAAAGTTAAGTTTTAGTGTGATAGAATTTGTGCAAGGTTCGACCACGAAGGGTTTACCTTCACGCACTGCTACAATCCATTCCGAAGGTTATGCAACACGCTTTTCCACATGAGCCATACTCAAACCTATATGATAATATATTTTCACAGAGATTATTTAAATTTACGATCCTTATTAATCTCGGTTACAATTAGTGCACGATTATTGGCTATTTCATTTAAAAAATCTAAGCAAACCAGCATCTAATAATAACATGAATTGATCGGATTTATATTTCACTAAGGAGTTCGAATTAGATTAATATCAATTAATAGATAAATAAATGACATAATAAATTGTTATATACAAAATTGAAAAGTGCATTCGTAAAATTCTCATCAAATTCTTCTCATATACGTTTTTCTCCCGGCACCTATCAATATTTTTTCACTACATATTGTTTTATGTTCGTGACTTATGAAGGTCTGTGCAATATCTGCATATCGGGTACGTTAGTATTTAATAAAACTTTTTGAAATAAGTAAAAAAAAGTAATGTGTACTTATGTACACGCGTTAGAAGTTATACTTCTTTGGCGTAACAAGATAAAAGTCTTTTCAAAAAGTTTATCTTTCGCCTTATTCTACGTCTGTAGAAAAAACGACACTAACAATAGAAAAAAGGTGTTTAATACATACATACTTTCTTTGAATAAAATGTTGACTACAGCTAACTTCAGGGTGTCGGTTTCTCGTAACGGTGTGCGCGGACATCGTAAAAATTTACTCTCATCATTTTTCCCTAACGCGCCAACAGAAGTATAACTTCAATAATAAGTCGACACCTTAGTAGATTTTATATTACAAAAAAAAAAAAAAAACAATAAAAACCTTTCTGTCAATTCAATATTTATTTAACACTTGGAGAACATTAAAACATAACTACAATAATCTGTGTGTATGACATAAGTCGTTAACCTCTACCACGTGAGTTTAACTCACTTTTTTAAAGTGAACAATTACAAAATCACGAGTGAATGAGTCATTCAAACTCGAAGCGAATCGTTTCAAAAAATGTCGGTAAAGCAAACATTGTGTGAAGTTTGAAAATCAGATTAACGGTGAGCGTTCGGAATACGACTGAATAACGTCAACTGTTTGCACACTCGTTGTACTCGTAGTTTGAACTTTTGTCGAGATGAAACTCCTATACGACTTTCATTCATAGATTTACTATTTATATTTATTACTTATAAAACTTACATCAATCCATATACGAGTACTTCATTAATTTTGTTTAGTACAAAGAAATTTTCCATAATAGTATGTGCAAACATTTTAATTTATAAAAATAAGTGTTGGGTTTATTTTTTAAATTATATATGTCTGCATTTGACAACAATCTCACCTAATGTTAAAGGACGATGTGGTCTCAGATGATAAACACGTTAAACCTAGAAGGGTACTGGCTCCAAGTGCATCTGCCGGAACACACCTATAGGGGCTTGGTAAAAGATTTTCAACTTGCAAGTACTGATATAATAACTGGATAGCTAGACAAGCGGATTTAGAAAAACCTTTACCACCGTGCTTTGGTTTCACCGTGATGTCTCTACCTTCGCCGAAAGCTTCGGCTCATTCGTAAGGATTCGAACTTACATCAATACTCGATCGTCAGGAAACAAATTTCATTTGAATTTTTTTACAGTTTATCACAAAATGTTATCCGAATTCCTGTCTTTTATTCAGAGTTCCTTAATATTGTATTGTGGACTTTATATCATCTGATAGACATATCATCTTGTAGATTTATATTCATCCAATTCATTCGTAAGTTTTTTAAAAAATGCTGAATAGAAAACTTTTGTACCTTACCTTACCTAGTTACCTTACGAGGCTGTCATAGTCACCAATGATGTACTGAAGCTTCGTTAAAATAAAAAGAAAAAAAAAACATATTTATTTGATTCTATTTCAACAATTCAAACTAGAGTCCACCCATCAAAACAAACATGCATTTCGAAAATCAATAACGTGAACCCTTCGCTGATAGCGTTCAAATAAACTACGACGATTCTAAACGATCGACCCAAAAAAAAAAAAAAAATCAAAGTCCAAAAGGATTGTAATCGAGAACGGACGATCTGTCAACCATCATTGTATTTTAAATGCATATCGAATATTATATTGACTTGAATAAATCATTACATCGATCATATCGTTTTCATTTTGTTAAGACGTCGAGGTGGATTTGGTTCGATTCCTCTGATATTAGATATCGTCGATACCATATCATAAGATTTTTTTAGTTATTTACATGTAATTTTAAATATTTACCTAATCCCATCGCTCTATCGCTCCATCGCTCTATCGCTCCATCGCTCTATTGTCTTAGAAGGTCAGAACACGAATTTACTTTTAAATGCGATTATTTTTCACATTTAATATTGCAATAAATCATTCAAGCTCAGGTTTTTCCCAAAATATTGATCTGCACCAATATAATCTTAAGTTTTTTCATTTCGAAATTTGACAAGGTAAATAGTATTTTGTAAAGTTTATTTCATTTACACTTTCGAGAAGTTTCCAAATTAAAGAAATTGACAGAACTTAAGTTAAGCGACAATAACCGTGTCGCGTTCTAATAAAGTACAGCCACCCGCTGCGCACACACCCTATTTACAAACAATGGCCGAGGCAACCGTTCTCAAGTAATTAATTTATTTCTTTATATTTCATGCAGATCGCTTATATTTACGTATACACGATCATATTTTTTATATTAAAATATCACTCATAAACATATCAGATAATACCAGAATACAATTATTAATGATCGGATTCGAACAGTATGACAGCGAAGTAAGATGGAGCCTTAAAAATACCATGCTCGCATACCTAAAATAATTGATAAATCAATGCATTTCCCGATGAACGAGGCACTAAATCAAATGCGTAACCGTACAAGTATCATAACATTTTGACGTTCTGAAACGCGCTCGATATTAAACTGTTACCGCTAGATGGCGCGATAAGTAGCTGTCAAACTCACCTGTCATTAGTTTATTAATGGCCGCCGTCCACCTTATTGATAGATTAAATGCTTATTTGGGTTTTATTATGCATCTCGTAATGCATGTTGGTTTTTTCGTTCCTTTTATTCCGCAAGAAGTATTCATTATCTATATACGTCTTACAGTTAACATGAATATATAGAATGGAAAAAATGGCATAATAATATTTAGAGAGTCAATTACTTGTAAAAATAGATAAATGTTTTTTTTTTATATTTCTTCTATACGTATTATATGTCACCGCTATAAAATATGTACGGACCTTAATAAATATATAAGGAAGGTTTTGATTTAAAACGGTATAATTAAAGTTGGCAACATTGAATGTGTAATAGCAAACGCGACAGTATTTCATGGAACACAATGGGTCACCCACGCAGTGTCTGGCGTAAAGCCTGCACATCCTCGTTGTAATTTGAAACGATTTGCATATCTACAAACGTCATTCAACTTCGAAAATAACGTAAATTCGGTTTGTATGTTTACAAAACGTGAACAAACCAGCTTCGTTTTAACACTTTCGCTATTATCCTTCGTTTTTTTTTTCAAAGGCAATACTGTCTTATTTAGCCAAGCATTTCAATAGCCACTTTATAAATCAAAAATAATTCACTAACAACTTTGACCTTTCCGCGTTTAGAGTAAGATTCAAAATGACTTCCTTGTCAACGCGTTTTACTGTCTTATTCGATAGGAATATTTTGACCATCGGACCACACACGGTCGTAAGTCAACATCGGTCCCTAGAACAACACAAGCATTTAGTATACTTCACAGGTAAACTAGTAGCATTGAAGGCACATGTCACAAATTTTGACATATACCAGGCTCGAAGTCTATTTGATGTCAGAATTTAATTGGCTACTTAATGCACATTATTGAAATTAAAGCCACCCTTGTGATCGTGATATAATTTAATTGTTGTCTTCTTTCTATATCTGGCTTATTTTAATAGTTTTATCTCTCGTGAGCTAAATAATAATAATAATAAGCTAAACATTAATGCATGAATATCCAAACTTTAATAATTATCATATGTATTTACTACTTATACCGCCCGCAACTCCACCAAATTCTTGTTATCTATTGTAATAAATTTTCTTGTAAAAAATAGTTTAACTATAGGAAAATCGATACAACTAAAATCTGTGTTCAAATATCTACGCCTACCAATTATCATAAAGATTGACTGAATGGTACATAAATTAAAAAGCTTAAACGCAAATTAATAGCGAAATGGTTTGCATAAAAAACTTGCTCATGAAAAAAAAAAAACAATTTAAATGTGGCAACTTTCATGCTGAATGTTCAAACGATTTCGCAGTTTTACCTTGACAGATATACCAACATCCGTTTTCATATACATAAATGACAAGATGGTTAATTAAATATACATTAAACTCACTATTCACTTTAAATAAATGACGAAGCAATTAATGCACAATAGGAACGTGCTATGTAGACGACAATCAGACCAGTAGCGAGTAGCCTGACGGCGCGGCACCCCCACGCGTTATATCGAATAAATTAACATTTTTATTACAGCCACAAACGAATTATCCATAAATATAATTTCTCTAAAACTGTGATAACTCGGAGTAAGATACACCGTGACAAAATTACATTTATAAATTTCAACAGTTTTATAAAAGGTATCAGCTATTTAAACTTTAATGAAAACAGTGACTAAATTTTCAAAGTATTCTGTCTATAATCACCTACATGACTAGAATAGGCAGAAAGGGCAGAGTAACACTTCCCTTTATTCTCTATAGTTTCGCAGTCCCATTTGATGTTAAGTGATCACATGGCCCAAGATAGTCATGTGCTAAGCCTAGGGGAAGTAGCTCTCAAGTACTAGCTACCCATAAATAATTATATGTGATTGGCGACAGGTTTTCAATTTGAGGGTGACAGATTTATTAGTTAATAGTTTCTCCATGTTACCTTAATTGATCCCAATAGTTTTCTAATTCCTTCAATTGAGAAGTGAATTCAAGTGTCAACATACGTATTATATGACAATTATAACCAAATAAAAAACATAGCCCACAGTCTGCGGTAGTCGGGTAAAATAAAATTAAATAAAGACGCTCATTACGAATTTTATTATAGCTAGATATAGGTGCGAGCGCGTGTGACTGCAGCGGGCATGATGCGTGTGCGACGGGAAGGGGCGTGGTCGGCGTACATTAGCGACTGTTCGAAGAAGCGCACTCTGTCTTAACTTTTGGATTCATTGGAGACATTTATCATTCCCCATTTCGGTTTATAATTGATTACAATAAAGCAAGGGGCCGCGCCCGTGTGTACGCGTTCGCGAGGACACGTGTGCCTTGCTAACGCATACTTGTATGAATAGTTAGCTGCCTTGTTTAACTTAGACTGTGATCCGCTTTGTTGCATTCAAGGCAACACACCAAGCCGAGATTCGACCTCTTTGGCACCCTTAAGCTTGATTGCCATAGAGCTGAAGTGTTTTAAGAGCTTGCCCTAAAATGCGATAAATCTATAAAGGCTCGTCATTCCTAGCAACGTATAGTCAGTTTGTTTTTTTGATTTCTCTTTTGTTATTAATATTTTTTCTTTGATTGTACAACGGTATATTACTAACATTATACCTGCCTACTTGACGATACATCTGCAAACGCAATGTAATCGCTAAACAACAGCGACAACAGAAATATCTACAATCCATCGTTATTTATCGATGCAAAAATGCCGATTCTCTACAGTTGGACACACTGTGACGGGTTTGATATTGGTTGACTTATCCATCTCAAGAAATAACTATCCGCGTCAATACCATTCATAAACGATAATCATATAAAACTACAAATTGCAAAAAGTAACAAATTGAGTACGGAACTTTATTTAAATTAAATAGATAATAAATATAGAGAGAAAATGTTATGACTGCTATCAGAACTATCGTCAACTATGGTATGTAAAAATATATAGCCCAGGTACCAAGCTTATTAATTTCACACGTCCTAAAAATTAATAAAAGTCGTAAACAGGTATCATTTAAACACGTTAAATCGTTTTCTTTTAAAGTATGCTAAACTCTAATAATAAAAAATATTAAATAGGAAATCTTTTGCCAGAAATAAGAGAACTTACAGCTAATTTTATTCATTAATAGAAACTCTTTTAAGATTATTCATCAAACTTGTTAACAATTCAACAATTGTTTTTTGAATAAAATTTTATCCAAGCACTAAAGTGACCACCGCCGATAGGGCCGCGTATTAACAATTGGCGTATTTGAGTTTGTGAAAGGATTTTTCAAACATGTCGTCGATCGCTGTAGCTTCGAGTCTTACAATCAACCTAAACTTTCGAACATCGTGAGGAAACCATTGCATTGTAGGTAAAGCACTTTCTAACGCCCGTCTGACTAGCTATAACACTCCAAGAAGTTATTTCGATAGTTGTACTTAAGAGCCAGTGCCCTTCGAAGCTTAGCATGTTAGGCCATAACGGATAGCAGTTATCAAATACTAGCTTTTCCTCGAGGCTCGCTCACGTTTATCTAGATTTGACATCATAGCCTTTGGGAACAGCACCCTTGTTCTGAATGAGACCGCTTTCTATATCCCTGACAACATGTATGCCAGATTACAAGAAGATAGATTAAGTAATTAAGACGTAAAAGCGTAGGTAACAAACAGACACACAACCACATTTACAACATTAGTAAAGATATGGTCAATTCCTAAACGTGTCAATAGATACTATAAAATATCATCATACATTAATCATTAGTAAAGCTATATTGACTAATATAATAGTAACTCCTATCCAATGAAATATAATTATTAGTTAGCTTACGATAGCGATTTAATGTAGTTAAAAATTGTCCTTTGCAGCTTTACAGCATTCTGATTAATATCTAAGAGAATATCACACCTTTAAAATTATATGCAACAAAAAAGTAGTTGTTTGGGTGATGAGGTTTGCCTAACTCCTTTGAATTTGAGAAACTGACAATGTTATAACGACACACAATGGATCGGCGGTAGCAAATAGCTTAAATACTTATGAAGCCATATTAATAGCAAAATAAAAAAAGTGTGTGTTTGTGCTTGGTCATAAGCATAAGCAACCGAAAGAAGTAAAAACTTCTTTATAAAAAGTTCAACAAAATGCCAACGTCACGCGGTGTTCCAAGGCGGTCACCTATTTCTTTTTTATACTCTATAGATTAGCGTTTCACCACAACCTCATCTGATGTCAAATGATGATGTGGTCTAAGATGGTAGTCGCGCTAAACCTAGAGGGATACTGGCTCTCAAGTGCAGCTGGCGGAAAACACCAACATGTGCTTGGCGACATATTTCTAACTTGAGAGTGGTAGCTAACCAGGCGGACTTAGAAAAAGCCCTACCACCATGCCTATGGTTTAGTCACGATGTTGTCCTTTACCGAAGGCTCCGGCTCAGTTGCTAGGATTCGAACCTACGCACTCGACAGTTGCTTAACTTCGGTGATCGGACTAAAACCGTTGTTTTCAACATCCTACCCGACACAAAAAGCTTGCCGATTATAATTTCAAAACCCTCACACAAGAAGTTTCCCTTCTAAAAACGAGTTGTATGAGAAGGCAGAAATTAAAAGTTGCCAGTTGAGCGTAAATACACGATGCCTTATGTACAATTCTTTATTTGATCAACTTTTCATAGAACGGACATATCAACACACTACCTCTATTACACCAGACCCCACGTACAGCAAGACAAGGCAATTATGTGACAACATCAAGCCGTTGTCAAGTTAAGAGGGTAAACAACGACCGCGGGGGCGAGCGATCCGTAACACGGTAGCTTTTTGTTCAAGACTAGTACTCTATATGGGAGGCCGATACGGGATGATTGGGTAAACATTATCATCATATTTTTAGTACAAAAGGCACCCAATGATTGAGGAAACACTTCATGAGATGTACTGTTGAGAAATAATAGATGTCATTTTTCGTTTCAAACATACGGTAAGAAGACTTGAAATCACCTGTTGCGGTGGCCAAGTGGTTTGACCGGTGAAATGTCCACAGGTTCCAATCTTGACATGTACCAACGAATTTTTCGAAATTCGTGTATATTTACTCATTTCAATTCGCAAAACTATCGGCTGATGCTGAAGGAACATATCGTGAGGAAACTAGAACCTGGCAAATGTTCTTGTAGTAAGTTGCACGGTGTGTGGGAAAATATAGAACTGTTATATTCCTCTGTGTTTGAAATCGTCAATACACGTGGTGGTTATGCCCATACCTTACTTCACAAAGAAGCCTAGGGTCCTATAGTGTTTCTCCGTCAGGCAGATGTGATGTTTTTTTTTTGTTTTTATATTATAGAGGGCAAACGAACAGGTGGGTCACCTGATGGTAAGTGATCACCACCGTCCATAGACACTAGCAACACCAGAGGAGTCGCAAGTGCGTTGCCGGCCTTTTAAATATTTGGGCCTCCGGCGCTCTCACTGACCGAACGAAACGCAACAGTGCAACCACTGTTACTTCACGTCGGTTTTCTGTGAGATGGTGGTACTACCCCGGGCGAGCCGACCCATTCATGCTGAAACCAGTAATAGCTTCAGCGTAGCTCTACCACCTATAAAGTGATGAACCCTTACACGTATAAATATTACAATATTTTTTTTTTACTAAAAATTCATTCGCAAGAATTCCACCCTACGTCGATTGGAACGGTCTTCGAATAGGTTAACCACTGTGTTATAATTCCAAATCGCGTTTAGGTAATTCCCAATTATAAAATCAATAAACAAAGAAGGCTCTTAGTATTATTAAATATATACGACAGAAACCGATGATATTTTTATGTATTATATATATATCAATAAGAATTTGTATATATTTATAACAATAGATATACATTGAATACATTTGAATAAACTAGCATTGTAATTTTTTTAATCAAATTCATCTCACATGTTTCAAACTGTGATATCTAAAGATAGCATTAACATAATGAGATGCGCGAGTGTAACCCTAAAATGTTGTGTGCTAGTGGGTGCATATTAACAAATAGAAGAGGTCGTAGAGACCCCGGGTCCCGTAGGACCACCGGTATTTGTATCAGCAAGTCAAATTTAAATGGAAAAAGTACAAGTCATCAATAGGTTTGTTTTACACTAAAAGTATTTATATATCTGACACTATAAAGGTAGCGATTTTTACTAACCAATAAAAAATATAACGGTTTGGATAAGTATTTGTGTTTAGACAATACTTTACTTTCGAAGATATCTAAATAAGTGACATGCCAGTAAAAAAAATAAAACTAATATCTTTTTCCGAAAGTTTTCAATCAAAAATTATTCGCTCAGGTATCAATGACTAATTTAACAATAACAGTAGAACGATTACTTTGGTATTGTATAAGATATATAGGAGAGATATTTTGAAAATTTTATCAAATTCAATAACTCTTAAGTTTTGGTAACCAATCATCGACCTCATATTCACTTCCCATTAATTATAGTAAAATTTATACCATTCCCGTAGTCTGGCGAAGCTGTAAAAACCAGCACCTTTACAATATATAAAATACTAACAATAGACTACTTTTATACTGCGTTTAACTATATTTGGCTAGTACACGAGAATATTAAATTAAAGTAATATATATCTATATATGAAAATATTCAATTTCATATATTAAATGTTACAAATAAATTAATTTAAAATACAACATTCACATGATATAATAATGTCAAAACACCAATAATAGTCTCAAACGTTAATTACAATGACTCTCAAGTGTTTATAATAAATTTGTATAGCTTTGTATAGCTACATCGTCACTCTGGAACACTGACTTTACGTTCGGAGGCGCTTGATTTGACGGCTACCGGATACACCCAAAGACGATCGGAAAAAATAGAAAACTTATACGAAGTCTAAAATAATAGTAGTATCATTAATTATTCAGAATTCAAAATATTCAATAACTCGTAATATTACCTATTACGCGTATACGAATAACCTTGCCTAAAATAACGAGGAATAGGTACTTATATTAACAAAATTATAATATACTATTGATAAGAATCAATAGACTAAATTTTTTCGTACTATACTTTAAAAATTCACGCACCTCTTTGATAATTAGATATACAGTAACGATTTGATTGAACGATTGATCATAAAACAATATATCGATAGAATGCTATACTTTTATTATTTTACAGAGGTAACTTCAATTGGACAAAAGTAACCAACAATTAATCCAGATGATGAAGAACAAGAAATCCATTTTCATTTAAACACGCTAGATATCTTACAGCTGGGCAGAGGCTCTCCTTGAGAAAAAGCATACGCTTAATCTACATGCCAACGAACGACGTACATTGTGTCAATCCACACTTTTTATTTTTCAACATATACTGTTTTTTAATCTGCCGAACATGGCTGATTTTTTCTTGATAATCGACCCAAATTTAATTACAACTTCACTGGGCTTTCTGAAGTAATATTTAAATCATAACTTTAGATTATGGAACTGTAATTTTAAATATTTTCACATAGAATTGTATTCGACACAATAAAGGATTAACAAACAAAACGAAAATAATAAATGACCATTTTATGTCCCATTCGCATTTTCATACGCGCTCGGACTTAAGTAATAAACCTGTAAATATCAATGCTTATTACCATACCGATAAAAGAGTCCGATATGCGTGATATATTAAAATCACGTCTCTGGAACAATTAACAGAAACGAGCGAACGATCAAATAATAAAAAAGTCCTTTTGTCATTACAAACAGGTCGCCTTACATTCTTAGAAACACTATATAGCGTCAACGACTATAACAACATAGTAATATAGCTAGGGTTGTCAATCATCCAATAAAAACTACATAATAACAGACAGTAAATGATTCATAACAATTTTGCAATCACAAATTAGGTCACCACAAGATGCATTGTTTATTCAAAATCGTTATTTAAAGACGATATAGAGACTTGCCTGAGACCCTCGTAAAGTACCTATACGGATATTGACCGATTGTTTAAAAGTAGTTTCCAATGTTTTAATATTGACGTGAAAAATGATAGAATAATGCAAATATGTCTAATTGTTGAGAGATAGTCAATTATGAAATCAGCGTATTATTACAGTTTTAAATTCACAGTTGTAAATATGTTTTTGGTATCAAATAAAACAATCAATCATATAATTTACTATACCTAAAGATATTTAAAATTCTGAGAATTTAATAATTCCATTTAAGAATTATAGTGTTGCCATACCTACGTGTAATAGCGAATCGCTTTATACGTCTAAACCAATCGCAAGACTCGAACACGAAGCTAAAATATGGCGGACATTATAATTGTTATGTTATTCACTAAAATATAATATGATTACGAAGCTTGTGGTTATTTTTTATAATACTACTACTGTATCGTTATATATATTGTTTATGAATTTTATTATTACGAGAAAATTATTGAGAACAATTAAAAGTAAAATTAAACTTGATATAAACAGTTTTCATGTTTAGGTTAAAATAAAGGTAAATTCCGAGATAGAAAGTTTCAATTACCAATTATATTGTTATAGGATACAAATTCTTGCCTTTCAAATCTACATATAATTTAGGGGTTTGATGAACACTGTAAATAAAATTAATGTATGTCGTTTAAATAGGTAGGAACGGAAAATGTACCTACTTAATTCTCGAAATGTTACTGTTCCAAAGTACCTATTCAATACGGGAAACACAAACGGACTATGTGGTATTTGTCATCGGTGCTGTTTTCTCGAAACCACTATACTACAGAAATATCCAAAAATTACAAAAAAGAAAAAATATTTAACAAAAAAAAAATACAAATATTTTCTAATAAAAAATTGATTTATTTAAATATATTATTTGTAAATTAACCTAAATGAAAACAACAACATATATTACATATGTAATAATCAATATCTCATGACTCAGATCGCAAGAGTAAATCACAAGCGTATCGCTAGTAGGTATATATATATCTATTCATACATTTATTTAGAATTCGAAAACAATTTTCCGTCATAGAAACGCCAGTCAACGACAAAACAGCGGAGGACAAAAAGGCGAGACGAGACACATCACCTCCAACCTCCGATTGAGAAACCCAATTTGAATAACAATCAATAAATTAATGTACAAAACTAATTTATTCATAACCGAGAATGTGACACACTGCGCACAGCGACGACGAGCACTGAATCGTAAACGAAATTTATAAGAAACACTCCTTTCAACGGTCCATTATGGTCAGAATGTAATACACTTCTTAACGTATCATCATTATCAGGCCGCATCACAATGCTCCTTTGAGTGTACGACGGCTCGTTAAAGACGACTAATCTCTTAACATGTAAAAACGGACGACAAGCGAATGAGTTTAACGTGTTCGAATAATTAGTCTGCAATTGAAAGCGTTGTATTATTTCAAGAGACCGGACAAAACGGACATGCCGCGGTTGGCCAACGGTAAAACACTTTCACGTATACAATAATCGTTATTTCTAAGGCTCGGATGATTCCGAAATCGCTACGACGGTGGCGCCGTTTTTGTTTTTAGAATACGAAAGGAAAATATTTAAATTACGTTCGGTCGGTGCCGTAAATAGCGGCTCGTTAATTACAGACCGTAATCACATTTCGCCAAACGCGTTACGACACACATGTCCCATCCCTTAGCGTGTTCTAAATTTAGATATTATTATTAAAATATGGGCGGTGGAGACACGCTCCCCGTGTCGATAAAATGGAAATTATCTTTATGTTAGAGAATCGTTCAGAATAACACATAGAAGTGCGTATATTTCATTTACTACATTTTTTACTAATTCAATAGGGCTTTATTATTTATATTTAAATTATAATTTGTGTGATTAGATATGATATGAATACAAATAAAGGTAAAAAAAGAACCAATAATTAATCAAAAACAGATTCTATAAATTCATTTATTCCATTGTACCTATATAAAAAAAAACGACACAATTTTAGCATTCTGTTAACAATATTCAAATATATGATTTAATATTAGAAATAGCATTATTTACGTGTAGGTACACATAGATATGTGCAACTAGTATATTGGCGTCAAATTATATTTGCAAAATCTCGATAGCTCGAAGCAATATTTATGTATCACTTTTTGCTAGGGCCGGATTTCCTACAAGTAATATTTATAGGAAAATGTTCATGAGCGGTTAAATAAAACGATTAAAATTCTAACTTAA
Source organism: Antheraea assamensis (assembly GCA_035772565.1). Classification (NCBI taxonomy): domain Eukaryota; kingdom Metazoa; phylum Arthropoda; class Insecta; order Lepidoptera; family Saturniidae; genus Antheraea; species Antheraea assamensis. Next base: position 1,245,627 of record JAQQSE010000106.1, on the reverse strand, counting down.
TTCCGAGATAAGAAGTCGTTTGCGTGTTCGTATCGTAGCTCGCGGGGAACGGTAGCAGCGATTGTCGATTCAAATTATCCCCTGTCAGCCTCATCGCGCCGCGCCACGCTGCTTTACGCAAAGCCATTAGAATACATCCGATTCAACTGCGCGATTAAACTTATTTTATATAATCGTGGGAATCACTTATTCGCAATTTTATAAACTTCCTTTAATACGGTTTCACTGGCGTGTAACTTTTTCCGCCCTCGGCTCCCAATATACCCAACATCGCGCGACAAAGCCCGCCTGCATTTCGTTGTCGCTTAGCGTACATTTTGATATATGTTTTAAAGGTAATTGCTCTGCTACCACGGGGTCGTAGCGTAAGGTAACATAACCTATAACCTTCTTGAATAAATTGACTGTAAAATGCTAGCAGGATTTTTCAAATCTACCTTGTAGTTTCAGGAATCAACGCGTTTAAACAAACAGACAATATGGATTTTTGTAATATAATACGGTATAAAAATATTCGTATATATTAAAGGAATCTCTTGTTTATAAGAATATCTTTCACTAAATATAAGAAAAAAAATTTTTTTTTCACAGTTAACCCAATCAGTTACTGTCACTTCAATGAATGACCATATCGGCAATGATGGTCGAAAATCGACCACAGGGCTCAAAGACCACTAAAGACCAAAGACCTGTGAAAGAGCCTTTGTCATTAATGTTAACTGTTATGTTCGTTGTATAACAATTTTATGTATTTTTTATATAAAACATTTATAATCAATTTCAACTTATAACGATAAGGCCAATAATGTATATAGCCTTATAATTTAGTAATTGTATGGATGTACATACTTAAGATATATTATTTTTTAATATATACGTCAGAAATGGTTACAGCTAATTGCAAGCTTTCCCGACGTTGGCACGCATGCCAACATGGCGGCGCGTTAGTGTGATTTCACGTCATTAGAACTAGTTATCGCGCGACCTGTCTGCTATCCTCTAATAACGAGATACCGGTACCTCCTGAAGTGTTGCTAGATCCAAAAATAACACATCTAGATGCGAAAGTTTCGTATTAACTAGCGTTCGATATAAGCGGATAAGAAACTAAAAAAAAATGTTCACTTAAATAAGACCGTGAATAAGTCTATTTTTTTGTAAGACTTTATCTCGGAAACGACTGCACCGATATGGACGAGACTTCAATTGGTTAATGGAGGACTATTAAGTGTATTATGTACATATTATTAGCTACTTTTTTCTGTAGGAACTGAACCGTAATGGAGTATGGAGGAGTAACTAAATTCAATAAAAAGGACCAACAAAATAGTAAGGAACAAAATTACAAAACAAATAAAGTCCACAGTTAATATACGTTAATCACGGGATTTCCATAAAAAATCGAATCGAACTTCACAAGAATGAAGTTGGAGACGCCAATTAGTGTAGAATAAAATTTATCATAAATTTATTATCTCAGCAAATAAGGCATTATGACCTCGGCATAATTCGTATATTTAGTGCTTGCATATTGTTTATGCTTGAATAAATACAACTACCTTGAATATCCAGACACAAGTATACACAGACGCATGCATATATACAGTCAAAGATAATCAACAAGAACCATTATTCGTATTAAACGAGTAAAATTTTCGCTATAAACGAGTTCGTTAATACAAGTCTTACTTCTTACGTAGCAAGACGATGGATATAATATCGGAGATTATAAACTGGAAATGTAATTGACTCGATCGATATTTACGTCTACATATGGTGCGAATGGGCGTGGAAATGAGATATAATTGGTATCTAACGAGTACACGAGAAGCGTGTTTTAAATAAGTTCCTCTGTTTCTTGTTCATACTTCTATATAGAGGGCACAAAGGTAACAATTATACTTAACATATAATTACTGTGTAATTTCGATTTGTATATCATTAATGAGATATTTCCTTTAAATATTATTTATTATTGTTAAAGTTATTGTTAACCCATTTAGTTTTTAGTTTTCAGCACTTACATAGAAATCTTTGGTTCTTTTACCACTGATAATGAACTTAATAATTATTAAATAACTTAATTGTCAAAGATAGTAAACAATTTCTAGATAAATTATTAAATCCTTGGTAGAATGTACTGACAGACAGATAACATAACTATGTAGGTATATTATTGTAAATGTAACACGTCAAAATCGGACCAAACGTTTCGGAGATTAGCCGGTACAAACAGAGAGACAAAAATTTTGAAAATTGCTTTTCTGTTATCAAAACCGTATATAATTTTATATTCATTTAGTAAGTAATTTTAAGATTACAAACAGACATTACAATTTTATTTATTTGTGTAGATTTCTTAAGGTGGATATGATATAAGGACGATAGCGTGCGAGGCCGACAGCCTCCGTCGCGCGTATCGTAACGGTGAATACAGATCAGAAATTACTATAATTTATAATAAAATCGAACGCTATTAAACGGTAGCAAACCACTTTACTACATAAACATACTAGTAGTGACCTGCTTTTCAACACTACAGTAAGTTAAAATTATCCATTTATATATTTAAAATTTACAGCAAACGTCTATTGGGGAAATACATTTTTCGGTCACGATTTTCTTCAACAGATACACGGATTTAATAGTTCTAAATACTATTGATCGTTTGTTTTAACAGTTGTGTTTAAAAATCTTTTTCCATTTTGTATTTTTTTTTTGAAAAGGACATCCTATGTCATTGTTATTCGAAAAAAGGCTATGAAATTAAAATCATATAGCCTTAGAATACACATGCTTGTTACTCGCACAAAAGCATGCCAGTTACTGGTAAGAACAAGCTACTGGTATGTGTACCGAGGATTTTCCCGTAACTCGCGTGATTTTTGAAATTGTTTTTTTCCCCCTCGCGGCGCAATTGGGAGGGAAATTTGCGTAGCACGTCACTATAATGAAGAAGCTTGACTCTAGCAACTGGAATGCCAGTAACCGGCATGCAGATTTACCGGCACTTGGTACGCCACTTACAGGGATGTGTATTCTGGGCATATAAATCAGCAAATCTATTATTTTATTATATTATATAAATGTAAATCTTTTAATCTACTGCCAATAAATTGAACCTGATTACATAGTTATTAATAGTTGCTTCGTTCGTTTTAATGCATATTTGACCTATGTCTTAGGGAGCAGTACTTTTTTCTGGATAAAAGATATTCTATGTGATCTTTTGTACCTCTAACAACGTGTATGCACAAGTTCGTGTAAATCGGTACAGTAGTTAAGTAATGTGTTACAAACAAATTCACATTCGTATTTACAATATGAATAAGGATTTTAAGGCAGGTTTTGATACGAAACAAATATCAAGTATGTAGTTGGTACATATAATTTTAGAATACAAATAATATTATAATTCGATAGAATTATTAAACGAATGATATTCTTAACGCGGTATTTTTCATAAATTTCCTCATCCATACGGAAGAGGCTTAAACAGGCATAACACTGGCCAGTATCACGAACGAATACATTTATTTAGAATAGACAAACTAGTCGCAACCATCCAATCCTTCGATAACTACACCTTATCGATAACTATTAGAGTTGTGGAATTTAGAAGTACCTTCATACCCACATTCATTTGAACATTAAATACTTGGAACTCTATGTTTGCCATGACCGTACATAGTTGATAAACCCATCGGTAATCAATATCAATATTAGAATTTTAGTTTCGAAGAAATACAGTTAGGATATCATTACTATGGAACCGACATAACAAGAATTTATAACAGAATTCAGATCGTTTATGCACAACTCGCTAACTATAGTTTGGAAGTAAGTAGCACATGATTAAATAACGCCCAGACCGGGCACTCGACAAAAAATTATATATTATACCACTAACTTTTACCTGCGGCTTCGTTTGTGTTAATCTATATTCGACATATTCCTTGGGAACAGTACTTTTTTTCTGGGTGAAATATACCCTATATCCTTTTGTTTTTTTTTTTCTGACAACGTGTGTACAACATTTCAAGGCTATCGGTTAAATAGGCATGAAAGTGTAACAAACAATCATACTCACTTTCGCTTTTACAACAAGAGTTAGAATGATATTAAAAATACGACATTATTTAATATTTTTATATCGTAAAACGTGTATCCGTGTAAATAGCCTACCAATTACCTCGTTATATGTGACCATTTTAAGTAGATAAAAAAGTTATCCTTAAAAGATAGGTATACGCCATCGCAGACTTTTCTGTAGATCTATAAAAGAGAAATATCTCACTATGCCTTGTTTTGGTATATTTCAAAAGAATTAGGCAGCGTTTTCGATGATAGCTCCCAGGCGGCTAGACTTTTTCCAGCACTTCCAACAATTATCGTTATATTTGTTATTACACAAAACCTTGACTTTTTCTTGTTATGTTATAGGGGGCAAACGAACAGGTGGGTCACCTGATGGTAAGTGATCACCGCCGTCCATAGACACTGGCAACACCGGGGGAGTCGCAAGTGCGTTGCCGGCCTCTTAAATATGTGGGCCTCCGGCGTTCTCACTGACCGAACGAAACGCAACAGTGCAACCACTGTTACTTCACGTCGGTTATCTGTGAGAGGGTGGTACTACCGCGGGCGAGCCGACCCATTCATGCTGAAACCAGTAATAGCTTCAGCGTAGCTCTACCACCTTAAAAAACACACACTTGACAAATTATATACCTAAACTTTCCTCATATAGTACTCTATCTATTGGTGATTACAATCCGTTCAGTAGTTTTTGGGTTTATCGCGAACATACAGACAGACAGACGCGACGGACGACTTTGTTTTATAATAATATGTAGTGATATGCTCCAACACATAAAAAAATATGTTGAGTGACATGTCTACATTTTTGTTATTCTGTGACGATAGCGTGCAGTGATTGACGTGGGAACCCAACCGATAATTGTATTCATTGATCGAGAAAAAGAACGTTCTTGGTATTATTATAAAAAATAATTGATGTAATCAAGCTCCTTCGTCTTATGTCTTCGGTATTACATGCTTTTAATTCCTATAACAAGATGGCAACTTTGACATTAATAAGTATATTTTGCAGTAATTTTAATAGGGTTTAAATTCGAATCAGTATATATGAAATCAAACTCACTTTTCTCTGTTGTTAGAAATCCTATAAATTTATAATACACTATCTTTATTGTCAATCCTTTTATTTTTTCAAAAAATCTAGCCATGAAGTCTGAAAGTCGTGACCATTAAAGATTGAAGGAGTGATTGAATGAACAACATCTTTTGTATAAAGATTAAAGCAAAATACAAAAACTTTTCCAGAATGGCTATAATAACGTTTACAAATATAAGATAATTTATATATAATTCTAATAACCGTTCCCACTTACATATATAATTATGATATCATTCAAACTCAGTATAAGGTATAAGCTAAGTCGGTAAAAATAATATACAAAATAAACAAGAGAAAACGGCACTTTGAAATTAATTAATCACTTGCATTACGCATGCGCGAGATCACTGGCGCCGCGACTCATTCGCCGAAAGCTCTTTAAGAAATATTCAACTATTCATACGGTCTTCCCTCTATTGTGGGCTTTAATTAATTATATTTAATGCGGCCGCATTCATTTCGCTCCGAGTAAGTCACGAAGTTGATGTTTTCTTTAATTTCCTTTTATTAATAATAATAATGTTTCGTTCAACTCTTCGAAGTATTTCGAGATAAGTGAGATATCTTTCGGTGCCATAAATATTAACTAAGAAGGTTATTAATCTTAAATTGATGACACAATTACTATAAAAGCGATAAAGACGTCATTGTTTTAGTTTGTAGCGTTTCGTTAATAATGTAGGAATCTTCTCGAAGACTGGGTTGTTTTTCGAAACAGTGTTAGTTTTGACGTTCATAAGTGCCTCTTTAGGGCATAAACTAAACAAAGTATTTATGTTTTGATTTGTTTATAGACCGCCATGATAGACACACGGTGCACGGTAAATCATAAATGCCACGGTGGTCGCCGTTATTTTGGTATCGTATTGTGCCTATCATTTAGTACAGTGCCGTCATTTTATGGTGATAAAAAGAAACTAAAAAAAACATCCCTATGAAATTGCCAAATCTTTAATCGTACTTAATAAATCTGTATATTTACGTAATGAAAATACAATTCCTTTGAGACTTAGGACCATTGGATACCGAAAGTTTCATAGATGATCCTAGGCTAAGTATATTTTGGATTCGATTTTTAAAATATTTTTAATGCCCAAAGAGGAGGGTGGGAATCAGCTAGTTAATTGTTAGTTATTTTAAGTACTACTATATACTATTAACATATTAACACGGCATAATTTTATAAATTTAGTATGTAAACATAGAATATATAACACTTCATTTTATGTGTGTCTAAATTTACCTCTACCTGACCGAGTATGAACATCATCTATATATTTCAAAAGGTTCGCAATTGCACACACAAATTATCAATTTCGATTTACTCTTCGCATAATTATACAATTTAGTAACGTAGCTTGTCTTAAAGGGGCCCGGTATCAAAATACCTTGAGAGACCGGGAATGGAAAAAGGAGGTATTACTTACTGATGAATCATATTTTGACGTGTGGCCTAGGAGCCACTAAAACCTACGTACCTTTCATATTTTCACTATAAATATAATACGAACTCTTTATAGCAATCTATGTTTATGAGTTACAGTATATGCTGTTGTTCTTACACACGTCTTTACACGTTTAGCTTAGGAGCCCCGTAACTTTGACATAGCTGATATGCTGAGAGCACATTCATGAAACATGCATGGTCATACATACATTTTTTACGAATTCATATGTGTATGAAATGGATAGATAGCTTAGCTTAGTCAGATCGGGAAATTGGGCGTCAGTTCAAGCCGAGGCGCACTGAGCGCCCTAGCGCTGATCGCCTAAACAAATCGGGTTAGTGCCTTAAGCGCTCCCCTTAGTAGTCCGGTGAAACTGTAGTGGCCTTGCTAGGTCAACACTTAGGTCAGTTCGGAAAAAAAACGCTGAGAGCTACGGCCCTGCAGTTTAATTAATTTTACAAGAATGACTCTCACACGTAATATAATATTAATCCTTAGTAGAATCATTTATAAGTATGTAGTTAAATTTAACATATTACAAATTATTTATTACTTGGACACATTAAAAATAAACAAACGTTGTCTAAAACAGAATGGAAATAATAAAATGTCGAGCGTAGTATCGAAAGTGATGCAAGGGAAACACCCAAATACAATCATTGTAAGTTTCTAAGAAATAAAAAAAAAAAAACAATTTACATAAAAAAATGTGTACACAGAAAGTCCATTTCTTTACTTGTCAGGTAGTCTGGCAAACGGTACTTATAAATGAACGTAAAAACAGAGGAAAAGTGTATTGTCTCCGTTAGCAATCTTTCGGTCACACGGTTCCAAATATCTTGGAAGCAGTATTAGAACGTAGGATACAATTATAAATTTATTATGGAATGACAAACGAATTGATATTGAATGATGACGATTCTTTCTTAATTTCCTATAGATGAATATGCCGGCGACATTTCAGACAATGTGGGACGAGTCAAAACAATTACCGTTACACACGCAGCACAATGCGTGCGATGCGCGCTTTTTTTTGTTCAAGCATAATCTTTTGACCCCAAAACGACTATTAATGTGATAGTACGTTACACATTAATTATATTTAAAGAAAGATTATTAAAAAATGATAGAGGTATATATTTTAATACACGTTATATATAAATACTAGATTGATTTTGAATACATTTTAATCATATGATAATTTAAAGTTTCAAAGGTCTTAAAAGATTGTAAAAATATATTCATGTAAATTAATAAAGAAATCAAATAAAATAGATAACATAAATAAAAGTTAATGGTTCGAAAAATATAAAAAAAAAACTAAAAGACTGCAAAGTTACAGATTAGACACAAATTTAATTATTCAAAAATATGTCAGCTTAAACTATCTATCGTGTATATGAAATTTTAATTCAAGACCATTGCATATTTTGTATGCAAAATCGAGATAGACACTATTTTAATTTCCTCGCACCGAACCCGCTCAAGACATTTAACTTACACATAATAATTCTTCAAACAAATTCAAGCATATGAATGTCAACAAATCGCCTGATTTCTATCACTTTGAACCTTTAAATTTTGTATAGGCGGTGTCTTTTTAAAGTTTAAACATACATTGTACCGTTAACACGTTTGCTAACACCATATATGTAAATCAATAGCATCACATAATATGTACGCTGTAAGTATTTACTCTTTGTTCAATTCGAGAACAAATGTTATAAATTATAATTAGAACATAAACTGAAATAACGTTAATTGACACATTATTTAGAATTTCCACCTGAATTTATTGACAACTATATCCGACTAACTATGCTCCCAGCTTAGATCGTGTTTGTTAATATTTGTTTCTATTATTATTTATCGTAAAAAAATTAATATTGTGCATATAGTCTCTATGTTTAAATATGTACACACACCAATATCATGCCGTTCGATTTACTTATTATAATAGAAGTTCCGTTGCCGCGCCATCTAGTGGCACGGTAAAATAAAACCACCAATTTGTAAGCGGTGAAAAGAGACAGGAATCTTTTTCTTTTCACAAATTATATTTTTTAATTGCTCTCCTTCGTTTATGACACTATCTGCCATAGACAACGCTCACTCTGAATCTACATGACATTGGCGGAATTGTGTATTACCTACACACGGCGCCACAAATTAAGAAGAAGAAGAAGAAGAAGATCTTTTCGTCAGGTCGCGTCATCTCGTAGAATCTTATCATAAATTGGCGGTTATTTACAACTATCGTCGTGATATTCATATTTTCACTCATGCGTTGCAGTAGTTTATAGGTTATAACCTACTGAACTGATGTTACATAAAGGTATTTTTGATGTGTACAGAAAATCTTTTACCGGTTATAAATGAGAATCAATAAATAACTACTTTTTAACACAAACGGCCTTTTATATCCTTAAAGAATGAAAACAGATAAAATGCAAATCAATAAACCTGAGGATAACTTAAAAAATTCTAATAAAAGTTCAAATACCATGGTTTTTATAGACACGAATTTTGGAAATTCATTCAGATATCTTGTAAAATTCGAATTGGCTTCATGACGCAGCGTTATGATTTGACGTTCAAATTCACACATTAAAGTAAAACGTTGCGATTAAAAAACTTCGGCGATCATAATTAATATGACAAATATTAAAACCTAAATAACACATCAACTATAAACCGTTCGGGATTTTCATCAGACCTTAAAGATTAGTATGGGCGGTTACTGAGTACTTATGTAAACGGACAATGGTACTAGTGCGCTGTTTAACAACACCATACTTGTCCAACGATGACAACAAATAAGTACATTAAATACTATTTGCCGTTTGCGAGATTCGATAATGATCTGTCATATTTCGAAATACTTGAATACCTCATTTAGACGTAAATGAGCAATGTCAATAATAACATGGTGACCACACACTGACAGAAGAACGGAAAATCCTTCCAGCGAATTCATAGAAGGAGAGCAAAATAAATTAACGTAGATAGGAAAATAAAAAAAAAAGTATCAAAAAGTTAGTATTATAAATTAACTATATTGATCCACCTCAAAGATAATTATGCCGATATTTTTGAAGTTATACTTCTTAAGGCGCGTTATGAAAAAATGATGAGAGTGAATTTCTATGATGCGCGCGCAGCAGTGTAACACGAAATCTACAGGTTGAAACTATCCGCAAAATCCGTTTATTGAAACCTGCACCCTGAAGTTAGCTATAGTCAACATTTTATATTTGTACTTATGCGCTACGCGTCGCCGTTGCTATAGTAACCATTAACATGTTAATAGTTGCCATGGTAACGTGGTAATAGTGTGAAACGAAACGTAATGAGAGAAAGGAACGAGTGTCCAAGAGAGACGGATGGTTCTATAGGGGAAGATGGCGGATACGACGTTAACAACATAGATTATTCATTCACAAGTGATTTCTTTAATTACGAATAATTCACATTAGTTCCTTCTTTATTTAAATATGAATAATAGCCATATTAATATACGGTCGGTGAATCGCGGCTTCTTTCTTGTTTAATTTAAAAAAATATGTATTAGGAATTGTTCAAGTATTACTTAAGCAAAAAAGGGGTGGGCGTATCTTATTTCTGGTGGCATAGTAGTCGAAGCTGTGTGATTACATCAGAAAAATTTACATCATTCGTGTACAAATATGTTTCTACATTTTGTATTTTTTTCTTTTTTGGAAAACTCGTAAAGATACTTAAGGGATTAAAAAAAATTGGCAATAGTTACGTCAGAGGTAATATAAGCCGCCGGCTTCCTTGAACGTCCACCGGCTGTCGAGGAGGAGGCCGAGATACCTCATACTCGACCCGACACCGATGGACTCGCCTCCCACGACTATCTGGGACCCTCCGGGTGGCGCGCGCCGAGGCCCGTGAAAATACAGGGCCTCGGTTTTAGAGAGCGCCACCTTTAGTCCCAGAAGCCGGATTCTACCGACGACTTGAGCGACTCCTGCGGTAGCCAGGATCGCGGCCGCGCGGTGCGTCTTCCCCCGGGATAACACCAAAGTGTCGTCAGCATAACACACAATGCTGACGCCCCGAAGGAGCGCACCGCGCAACACCCAATCGTATCCGATGTTCCACAAGAGGGGGCCCAGGACAGACCCCTGTGGAACACCGGATACTACGTCTCGCCGACTTGTCCTCCCTCCCTGACCCGGGAAGGTGACGTACCTCTCACAGAGGTACGCCCCGACTACGCGGCGGAGGTAGCGAGGCACTCCATGATATCGGAGTGCCTCTTCGATACAGGCCCAGGGCAAGGTGTTAAACGCATTGACGATGTCGAGAGACACCGCCAAAACCACCTCACCCCGGGCAAATGCTTCCTCCGCCTGCATCTTGACTCTCAGCACTGCATCTGTGGTGGAGCGCCCCTGGCGGAAACCGAACTGGTTGTCCGCCAGGTCCGGCCCAACTTCTGTTAAGTGCCGGACGAGGCGGCCTGCGATTATTCGCTCGCAGAGCTTTGCCGCCTCGTCCAACAGCACTATGGGCCGGTAGGCGGACGGACTGCCCGCCGGGCGCCCCTCCTTCTTCAGCAGGACCAAATGGCCGGTTTTCCAGATGGTCGGAAACCGGCCCTGCTGAAGAGATGCAGTGACAATCCTGCGTAGTCGGGGCTCGAGGGCCTCGTAAGCCAGGACCCATACACGGCCAGGTATGCCGTCGGGTCCTGGGGCGGTGTTTTTCACCTGCAGGCGCTTCACCGCCGCCCTCGACTCTTCCCGGGTCACTTCGGGGACCTCGTCGTCCTCATCGCAGCCAGCCGCGTTGGGCGTGGGCGTGGGCGGAGCCATCGTGGGAGGCGTGTATTCTGTCCTCGAAGGGAACAGAGCAGCCAGAATCTCGTGGAGGAGATCTGGCTCGAGACTCTGGGTTACCGGGGGGCCACCCTGGCGTAGTTTGCCACGTACCACACGGTACGGGCGACCCCACGGATCCCGACTGAGCGTCTCGAGCATCTCCTCCCGAGCGAGAGCTTTCGACTGCTCAATCGCCCTACGGAGCGCCAATCTGGCTGCTCTGTACCCCTCGTAGAGCTCGGCCTCCCCTGCGGACGTGACCTGCGAGCGGCCCCGCCTGCGTCGCTGACGGGTGTACTGGCGACGGGCCGCCGTGCACGCTACGCGCAACTGCGCGATTTCGGCGGTCCACCAGTACACCTGACGCTTGACGGGAATCGGCCCCCTGATCCGGGGCATCGCCGCATCGCAGATCCGCGTCACGTCCGCTTGGAGTGACTCCGCCTCCAGGTCGACGTCGGCAGGCCTGTCCGGTAACTCTCCTGTCACCCAGGCCTGCACGACGACGGCCTCCTGAAGCGCCTCGATGTTTAGGCGCTTCAGTGCCCAACGCGGTCCTTCCGCCACGGGGGTCCTACGGGCTGGTCCGTCCGAGGTCTGGGTGGAGACGTCGAACCGTATGTAACGATGGTCCGACAACGTCTCCACCCCCTCAAGGACTCTCCAGCCCCGAACACGGCGTGCTAGAGCAGGGCTAGCGAACGTTAGGTCCACTATCGACCCGCCCTGCTGTCGCACGCACGTGTTAACGGACCCCCTGTTCAGGAGGAGTAGGCCCGATGTTATGGCCCACTCCTCCAGCACCCTACCCCTGACGTTCGTGGCCGGGGAACCCCAAGCCGTAGACTTGGCATTGAAGTCCCCGAGCACTACGACGGGGTGAGGGTGGCTGCAACTGACGACACTTTGCAGGTCCCCGAGCAAAGCCTCGAAGTCGGCGAGACTCATGCTTGGGGGTGCGTACACCCCCACTACCACCACGCCGCTGTGATGCGCCGCTACGTATCCCCGACCCCTCAAGATGTTAACGAGGGACGGAGAGCCGGCGGCGGCCTGGAACCCTAAGGCCACCGAGCCGTCGACGTCACCCACCCAGTTATCCCCGGGCGGGATGAAATACGGCTCGGCCATCACAGCGACGTGGATCAACCACTGCGCCATACTCTGGAACAAAAGATCCTGGGCCCTGGCGCAGTGGTTGAGGTTTCCCTGAAGAAAGTGGAGTGCCGCCATTAGGGGCACTCCACTTCCGCCAACTGGGCCGTCTTGGCCCCAGTGGCTTCTGACGGCGCCGAGGGCTCAGAAGGCTTCTTCCCCCTCCTGCCCCTCCTTCTTCTTGCCTGCCTGGCAGGCGGCGCAGGCCTTCCGCAGGCCCTGCTGCCCATTCTATGTCCGGCGGATTTCCCAGCCGCTGCGCACACCGCACAGTGTGGCTGGGACGTACATCCGCCGGCCTTGTGCCCCGGCTGACTGCACCTGTAGCAAAGGTCGGTGCAGTCAACCGCGGAGGAGCACGACGCCCCCAGGTGCCCTTCTCTCAGGCACCTAAAGCACCTGAGGGAGCGAGGCGGCAGGACCTGAGCCTGCGCCGAAACCCATCCTACCAGGATGCGGCGGCCATCGCCCAGCCGCTTAGCCACCGCCACCGGACACGAGACTACGGACGCCCAAAGCCCCCTGAGACCGGGGCGGACGCCGTTCGTCTTTACCTGTTCCGGTGGACAGTCTCCGGCTCTGGCCACGGCGGCGATGACCTCCGCCTCCGTCACCGACTCGTCCAGGCCCGATATACGCACGTTGGCGCTGCGGATGGGCCTGGACACCACCACCCCCTCGGGGACCGCCTCCCGGACCTTGGCGGCAAGGGCATCCGCCTTGGCGCCGCTGGTGGCGCCAGGCACCTCAAATAGGTAGCCGCCGTTGGCGGCCTTGCGCCACCGGATGCCCTCGATGCCAAGGTCCGTGACCTTGACCTCCGATTTTACCCGCTGCAGGACCTCCAGATAGGATAGTCCCGCCTCCCGCGCCCCGGGCTTAAGTGTAATCGTCACTGCTGACGTCTTCGGGGCGCGGAGATTCGGGAACTTATCCCCTCCGGAGGCCTGCTCCTTTCTGGGTTTGGCCGGTTTTACCAGCCTCCCCCCCTTCCCTACCTGCACCCAACCCTGGTCTGACGGTCCGGGTGCAGGGGCTTGGCCGCCGCCGGTGGTGGGCTTGGGCTTACCCTTCTTCTTCTGGGGCCTTTTCCTGGCCCCCCTACGCTTCTTCGGCAGCTGCGATGTGGCGGGTTCCCGCGGGCTTCCCCCGGGTGCCGCCGCTGCTGGCTTGGCCTCCATCGCAGCTGCCCTGTCGGAGGCCAGTGGTGGCCGCAGGCGCCTCTCGGGGAGCAGCCTATCCTCCAACGCTTCGAGGCGCGCGCTCACCATGTCGCCCACCTGCAACATTATTGAGCGCGCCATCACCTCGAACTTCGCCTCGGAGTTGGAAGGAGGAGGCCCCTCAGCTCGCGGTCTGGCCTGACGCCGCTGCGGGAGAGGAGGGAGTTCCTCAAGGCTTCGGGGCGAGGTCAGGGGCGGCTCCGGTGGAGCGACGAGCGTCGCTGCGGATTGAGCGCGAACCTTCTCCAGTTCTGCCTCAACCCGCGCGAACTTCTTGTGGAGCTCGTCCAGCTCGCACTCCTGCCTCGCATTTGCCTCCTCCAGCCTGAGGTAGGCCGCCTGCAGCTTCCGAAGCTCGTCGGTGGCCTTCCGGGCACACATCTCATTGACTGCATCCGTAATGGATGCAGCCGCTTCATTGAGTGCCCGGATGAACGGGCCCTGCAGGTGTCCTGACTTCTTGCCGACGTTGACCACTACGTCAACGTCGGCCAGGATCCTCTTTTGGAGGTCCACCGTCGGTTGGTCCCCGGTGTTGTCCGGGACCACAATAGGTTTCTTGGTGGACCTCTCCTTCCGGGCGCGTGAAACCTGCGCCTCCAGCTCCGCTTCCGCCTTTCTTCGGAGCTCCTCCTTCTTGAGGCGCTCCTCCAGGGTCTTGGCCGCGGCGAAGCCGATATACTCCCCCGGCGTGGCCGACCTGCCCCGCCCCTTTTTCTTCTTCGCGACAGGGGTGCAATGCCCTGTCGCCTCCTTCTCCGCCTCCGAGCCCGAAGATTGCGACCTCTCTCGAGGAGACGGGTTTGGCGCTCGAGGTGTGGGGTCCGGCACAGCATCAGCCACGGCGATAGCGTTGGCGGGGGTCTCCTCGCCTTCGCTCGCCGTGTGCATGCGTGCCGGACTCTCCTCGCTGCCCTCGGAGAGGGTCTCCAGCGCTGGCTGGCTCGCTGCCTGATCGACGGGCAATTCAGTTGTCCGTGTAAGCGTAGCCTTGGTCATCGTGTTTTCTGTGGGTTCAGTGGTCCTTGAGCTTGCTCTGGTCATCGTGTTTTCTGCAGATTCCGTAGTCCTTGAGCTTGCTCTGGTCCGAGTTGTTCTGATAGAACGCAGGGTTTTGCCCCCCCCAGAGAACGAGGGGCTGCCCAGGCCAGAAGGCCTGGGGAGGGATTCTCCCCCCGCAGAGCGGGAGGTACCCTCCTGGGGTAATAATTTTTTAGACCTTGCCTTCATATTTCTCCCTTTCCAACGTCAAGTTTGCAGTGCGCCCGCCGAGACCAGTGTTGAAACACCAGCCCCGCCGGCCGCTGTCCGGGACTGGGCCGTTGGGGCTCAAACTGAGCCCTCATCCGCCCCAGCCCGGTACTGGATGCGCTGCGCACGTACCACATCCAGGTCAGGAGTCAGCCGCCGGTCAACATGACCGACGTTGCCCGGGGTGCACCACGAGGAGGTCCCTGACATCGCACCCCCCCCTTATATTACCTTACCGTACCGTTATTATTACCTACGTTATATATTACCGGTAGACCATTACCCGTCTGCTTCCCAACCTGGGGGGGCCCAACTCCGTCTGCCGGAAGCTGTACCTGGGGGTCGTGCGGTCGATGGCCCTGTATGGGGCCCCCGCATGGGCGTATGGCCTGACGGCCATCAGCAACGCTCAGCTGCGTAAAACGCAGAGAGTGATGGCCGTCAGAGCCATCCGCGGATACCGCACGATCTCCTTCGAGGCGGCCTCCCTTCTAGCCGGATCCCCACCCTGGGACCTGGAAGCGAGAGCCCACGCGTCCTTGTACCAACGACGCGTGGAGGCGTTGGAGCAGGGCCGGAGACTCGCACCTCGGGAAATCGAGGTGCTCCGGTTCCAGCTCCACCAGGTCCTAGTCATTGAAGAATGGGAACGACGACTTGAGCGACCGAGCTGGGGCGTGGCTACCATAGAAGCCGTTCGGCCGGTCATGGCCGAATGGCTCACCAGGCGGCATGGCACCCTGAGCTTCCGGCTGACACAGGTGCTCTCGGGGCATGGTTGCTTCGGGAGTTACCTGTGTCGCATTGGCCGGGAGCCAACGTCAGGGTGCCACCACTGTGGCTGCGCAGCCGATAATGCGCAGCACACACTGGAGGAGTGTCCCGCCTGGGACGAGCCACGCCGCGAGCTCGTCGCGGCCATAGGCCCGGATCTCTCGCTCTCGTCCGTCATCGTCAAGATGGTCGAGAGCGAGACCGGGTGGATCTCCGTCGCCTCATACTGCGAGGCAGTCATGCTCGCGAAGGAGGCGGCGGAGAGGGAGAGGGAGCAGACCACCAGGCTCCCCTCCCGCGGTCGACGAACACGGCGGCGACGGGTCGGCGACGACCTCATGCCGCCGTAAAAAGGGCCTGTGGGCGACGGGACGGGCGGGCACGTCCGTCGCCCTGAGCAGTTCTTTCTGCACAGGCCCGCGTGGTGGAGGCGCTTGTGCCGAGCGACTCCCACAGTTCGTCGGGGGGGTTTAACACCCGCCCCCCTCCTGAGGGGTCTACCATCTTAACCCCTCACACCGCAGACGGGGCCCCTGATGAGGGGCCGACACCTGCCGGGGAGCAGAAGTAATGCCTTTGGCAGTTCCTGCTCCCCGGCCAAATAGGTGTGTGAGGCACCATGGGGTTTTTAGTCCGTGGAAGTCGGACATAACCCACCCCCCGCTGCCCGACGGGGTGGGTATCCGTTACGGATTTTCCCCATGTAAAAAAAAAAAAAAAAAAAAAGGTAATATAAGGGGGGAAAGACGGGGGGAGAATAAATGATTCATTTTCTGCTTATGTAGTAGGTAATACAATGGCGCATGCACCACATATTATCTCGCTGGCATACGCATTCACAGTTCGGCCCTTCTCAGTAATAGTTTGTTCTGGTCAACACATATACGGCCCCCGATACACCGCGCCGTGTCATAAGGTGTCTACATACTATTACTTCATTATCGCTAAGTCGTCGTTGTCAAAGGGTCATACACTTTATATGGAATTTGCTTCATTCCTAGGGGTCATAACAATATGTTAGGCGCTTATAACTTTCCTCAAAAATAGACTACAAAATGTAAAAAACACTCTTCAAGTCTGACTGGTAATACCAAAATTTCCAAACTTTTAGGCTGAATACTATTTATATAGGTAACAATTACAATTTTGAAGTGAAACTCCTCAGCTCTGAAATTCCTATCTACAATCTTTTTGTATTACGAAAAGTGGTGGGTGTAAACACTGTATCGGGTCGAATGTTGAAAACACCGGTTCTCGTCCGATTACTGAAGTTAAGCAACGTCGAGCGCGGTTATTACGTGGATGGGTTACCGTTTAGAACACTACGTGACGTTGGCTATTTATTGTACTTTTTATTTAAAAAAATCACTTCTTTCGTGTGGTCATCAACCACCACACATACACTTTTTCCATCATCACGCCAATAATATGTTATCATCCATACTGCTGCCTTAAGTGTAGATTCTAGGTTACACTGGATATGATCAGAACGAGGTCCATATACACGGAATAGAAATATACTTATGTGATTCTATTAAAAAAAAATCTAGTATAAAACAAACACTGTAATTATCACCAAAGTTTATAGTTGTCGAACATGGAAAAAAGCGATAAGTATTAAACTCACAATAAGTTTTATTTACCTCCTAACAATGAACATACAGATATAAGCAATAAATCATACAAATACATTGTAATTACTCAACACAAGCGCATAATCTTCTTACAAATATCCTTCGACAAATATAAAAAAAATAATATTTAGCACATCGTATGTATGTGTGTAATAAATGATGATTTTATTGAGCGTAACCAGCAGTTACAGGCGAATGCCATGGGTGAATTGCTCAAGTCGTAAAATCTTTAAATATGAATGCAAATACTGGTCAACATGATGCTGAAGTAGGTTTCCCCTTATTTGGAATTAGCTAGGATAATCCTAGCATTTTTAGTGTCAATCAGTCTAATACAAAATATCACTGTAGTCTACAGCTATATACAATCAACCTCAATAGATTTAAACGTATTGTGTGACAATAAGTATTGCCAACTATTTGCTTTGTGACAGAAATAGATGGTCCTTCCGCAATCGAACCCTGCACAGACTCCCTTACTCTTAACTATTGTTAGTGTAGCAAAAATATTAATGAATTTAGATGGATATATCTTCGTTTTTTACAAGTATTATATTCTTAATTTTGTATGATTTATTCTATATTTTTAAATATATAACAGAAAATATGTAAAGTGCTCTTCACTTTTTATATTATTATTAATATACATCTGAAATAAGAATAATTAATATCCATAGAATAGAACAGTCTCGTAGATCCCAAAAATATGATTATTAAATTATTATTATTCAATTTAATTGTTTAATATCGTTATTTTATTTATAGACGAAACTAACCTAAAATTTCGAAAAAATGTCTTATTTGATGGAAATCGTAAATTGAATGGAATGAAATGGAAATTGTTTTTTTTCTTTCATGACAAACATGCAAAAACAATGTTAAAAGTCTTATTGTCATAAAGTGATTTCAAGTCTAGCTAGTAATAGAAATGAAATTGCGTTCTTATGGGTTTCTTTGTTTCTTCATTAAAGTCCTCAAAATATAGATTATACAGTATATGAATTAAATTTAAAGTATTGTAAGTCTTTGTACATGCATACAACGAAGTATGTACATTTTGCCAGAAATATAAATATGATTTATTATTAGCTGTCCTGATTTACTCATCCGTTTTCATGGTAACACTAAACAGGCACTGAATAGATCATATAAAACCTACGTGTTACGAGTTTTAAGGTCAATACAAAGTTGATAGTATGGGTCGAATTCTGTAAATTTATTTTCATAGAAGAACTGTCGTTGAATGTAGCAGTAACGTTAATAATGTATATGGTACAAATTATGAAAAAAATCATATAATTCGTTATTTATTGAAAACAATACTTCATTACTCAATAAAGTATTTAGGGTAATTTAATTAAACCAATGACCATTAAAACTCTATTTTTACCTATTTTTTGTAGTCAAATGAAGTGTACAAAACTATTTTATCTAGTTTCCAAAAATATACCACATAGTCCACCTACAGTAAGTCTGTTTTAGTTGTACATATGCAGGTAAATTTTGTGAAAACGTATATAAAATTAACGAAAGAAATTATTTATTCGTAAAGGAAAACACACCTGCCCGTCAAGACTATTCCGGGGCACATCTTTTATTTCCTTTGCCAATTTAGTGCAAGAAAAAGACTAGTCCCATTCGATCCGTGTGTAGCCTTTATTTTCGTACCTCGAGCGTACAGTTTACCTCACAAACGAGGGTAAAGGTGTTCCAAGTTATGTTGTATACGTGTTAACAGTACGTTTTAGTGGTAGTAAATAATTAAGGCACCTAATTTGATGCGAAGGAAGCGGTTTTAAGCGAGAGGTTTATGTGTGGCAGCGACGATTGAATTACGCGGGGGCCGTTCGTAATCATCGGTATGTTGTATTTTACTTATAAATATTTTGCTAAACCAGACCAGTTTTATAATTTCATTACAAGCGTTATCTAATTAAAATTGTACTTTAATGCGAACATTAGTTTAGTGGAGTAAATAGTGTTAATCTTATTTGGTTGATGAAGGCGTAACTTTGACGAGAACCATCATTAAAAAATAGGCAGGACGTTACGTCGCAATTCCGTTTGGAATTGTTTGGCCGGCGGGCTATAGGTGGTACTTGGCTATATTCCATTGCTATTTACGCTTCACAATGTGATACAATTACTTCGAAATTACTTGACACTCACCGTTACACTAGCTTTTGCACTCAACTTTGCTATTAATGTATATTTGATTTACCTCGCGGGAACAGTGCACTTTTCCTGGACGGACCGCGTATGAGTTTCTAGTACCTACTTATATAAAAAAATATGTTTCCTTTTGTACATTAACTATTGTAACTGGTTACCGCAATCGATTTATTTGTCTTCCGATAAAGAAGTATTTCTAAAGCAAATAAATAAACTTAGTAACTGATATCACATTGGAGAACGAAGTCTTCAGAGAAGCCATATGAACATTAATGCGATCTAATCACCACGCCGCCCTTACTACCTTAGTATCAAAACATAATAAAACAATATAAAGTATGTTATTAAATGAAAATAATAATAAAAAATTGT
This sequence comes from Antheraea assamensis, assembly GCA_035772565.1. NCBI lineage: Eukaryota > Metazoa > Arthropoda > Insecta > Lepidoptera > Saturniidae > Antheraea > Antheraea assamensis. The sequence goes on along the minus strand of JAQQSE010000106.1, from coordinate 1,225,548 downwards.
GTTTGTTTTGGGATAATATCGAAAATGGCTTAACCGATTTTGAAGATATTTTAATGACAGATATAAGATTATATAAAGTACTAGCAGTTGCCCGCAGCTCCGCATGCGTTTTTTATAATTGTAAATTACTTCTTATAAGATGAACTATCTGTTAGTGAAAGTCCCATGAAAATAGGTCCAATCGTTTTGGAGATAGTACTACAGACGAATCTACGGATGACAGCTAGTATAAAATAAAGTAGCCTATGTTATCCGCTGTAATTTTAACTATCCGTCAGTGAAATTTCTGTTAAAATCGGTCCAGCCGTTTCGGAGATTACCCGGAACAAACAGACAGACAGACAGACAAAAATTTTAAAAACTATATTTTTCTTATCAGCATCGTGAAAATTTTTATACACAATCAGTAAAAAGTCGTTATTTTGATATTACATACAGACACTTCATTTTTATTATATGTATAGATTATCTAAGCTGAAGTATATAATCTAAATCGTAATAATAAAATAAAAACAAACTACTATCAACACTGATAAGACACGTAATTTCTACACAATACCCTTTACGAGAAAAAACTCGCGAGCGCAATCTCGTCGTATATACCTATATTTTTAATAAAAGTCCATAACGTTTTCTATTCCCTTTTTGGTTGATGATATCCGTGAAGAATTGAATGATTGATAAACAACAAAAGCAGTCTTTAGTACTTCGATATATGAACATAATATTTATCTAACGAGCAGCAAAAGTATTCATGCTAAATTCAAGGCACCGACCAACATTGTGATTCTAAGAAAATCAGTTTTATTTCGAACTGACCTACACTGCTAGCCAATAAGGCCTTTACAGTTCCACCGGACTACTAAGGGGAGCGCTTAGGGCACTCACCCGATTTGTTTTAGGCGATCACCTCAAGGGAACTCGGTGCACCTCGGCTTGAGCTATCGCCGACTTTCCGGATCTGACTAAGCTAGCTAAGCTATCTATCCATTTCATACACATATATGAATTCGTGAAAAATGCATGTGTGACCATGCATGTGAGATGTCTTACACAAAGCTTAATTGGATTTCTACCAAATGAGAATAAAACAATTTATTTCAGAAAGGTTTTGAATTATGACTACGTAAGTGATATTGCAAAAAAATGCTAGACGCTCCCCTTCCTTCTTTGTACCGCAGAATACGTGCTTGATTTTTAACTTGTGGGCGGTAACTAACCAGGTCGTGTTTAGAAAAAGCGCTATATAGCCATGCTATGCATAGATCATAACGTGTTTTCTTACCCGAAAACAATCTCATCTGATATTAAATGGCGATCTGGTCCAAGATAGTAAACACGTTAAGCCTAGAGAGACTGCCTCTTAAATGAAACTCCTGGAATATATCCATAAGTGCTTGGCGACAGATTTTCAACTTGAGGGTGATAGCAAGCCAGAAGGGTAAAGAAAAAGCTCCACCACCATGCTCGATGGCTTCATCGCGATCTTGGGTCTGGCTATTAAATGTAGCTGCTATAACACACCTATAAGGGCTTGGCGACAGATTTTCAACTTGAGGTTGATAGTTAGCCAGGCGGACAAAGGAAAAGCGCCACCACCAAGCTATAGCTTCATCATGATGTTTTCCTTCACTGAGAATTCTGGCTCATTTGCAAGGATTCAACCTACATCGATCAATGAGGTCTCCGAAGACGTTATTACCAATTCATCATCAGTTCGAAAAGATTAAAGCTAGTTTTAGTTGAAATACATCTCGAAAAAGTTAATTGAAAAATAAATTTAAAAATTAATTAAACATGTTGTCGTACTCATAAGTCAGTTACTTATAGTAGTATAAGTTTTCATTCATATATTTATTTCTTGTATTTTATCCACAAAGTAACTACATTAAACATTCAAGTCTATACAACCATAAGTATATATGTGTTTTAGTTATTTCACAAAAAATCTAATAAAATGCACAGATGTTATCAATAAAACACCCTGTAAAAATAAATAATCCAATGATATCAGTATAAGCGAGGAAATTCTTGGCTTACAACTATCAAGTTCCCACAAATCGATAACCTGACCGTCTACATTTGTAACAAGTATCCAATTACAACTTACGCCAGCTTTGTGCAATCGATTAAAGATTCTGTTTTCAAGCAACGTATTGTTTTATTTTATTATAAACAACTACCAGAATTTGGTATCAATTCATAATTTTTCATTAAATTTACTTGTAACTTCTGTTGTTTCATTGTTTAATTTTAATATATTTCTACAGATACAAGTTTTTTTTTTTTTGCACTAACATACCCTGTTGGTACTATGGCCTCTACAAATTCACCGGACTACGATACAAAAGTTCATAATGATCGGTTGAGTAGTTAATATGTAAAAGCATAACCAACACACAAACAAACTCACATTCGCATCTATAATATTAATTAGCATTGTTACAAATTATCACATCATTTTACCTTAGCCTCCTCAGTCCCCCTCATCCCCCTCCCCCACACCTCTCCCACTCCCCCTCCCCTCGTAGCCTTTTCCCACTCCCCCTCCCCCTCGTACCCCACTCCCACGCCTCACCCACTCCCACTCCCCCACACTTCACCCACTCCTCCTCCCCTCACCCCCCTCCCCCACACTTCGCACACTCCCTCTCCTCCCGGCCCATAATAAAGACTTAATACCATGTTTTTCTCTTTCAATCTTCTCTAACATCTTTTTTTTTTCGAACTGACCTACACTGTTGGCTTCGTAAGGCCTCTACAGCTCCACCGGACTACTCTCTAACATCTGTCAACTCGGTCTTCATACTTTAGTCCGGTGAAGCTGTGAAGGCTCCTCAGGACAATAGTATACTCAGTTCGAAAAAAAAAGTCTTCACACAATCCATCCATATCTATTTATAGTCTTCTACTCCTATACCCGTCCGACGTCATCTAGGAATCTGATCAATGATAACGAAAATTAAGTAAACATGTAATAATAATATTAGTTACATTATTACTTATTAAAATTACATTTATTTACTATTAAACAAATTGAATGACGATACATTCTAATCTTTGAATCTTCTTCTCTATACACACAAATGTAAGTAATGTATTACGTCATCAAAATAAAAATATTGTGAAATATTAACCATATTTTTAAACGTGGAAAAACCGTTTATCATTATGTTACATTTTCCCTAATCACTGATTTGTTATATTTTGTATATTTATCCACTTGTTAAGTGGGTATGCTAACATTTTTATGATCAAAACCACCATTTTAAAAATTGCAGTAGCGAAAACTATCGTAATATGTTCTTATTAAGGTTTGAAATTGCGAAAAATAAAACATCAAAGGAAATCAGTAACTGTGAATAAATGTTCCATTGATAACTCAATATTCGATATTACTTTAAGTTACTTTGGAGAACATCTAAGGAAGTATTGATTATAAATGAATATATCTCACGATAATGTTTTTAACGTTCAGTAATAATAATATGAAGCGATAATTTACTAGTAAATAATTATATTAACAATTTTCAAACCGTATACGTTCGTTTAAACACTTTCTAATGATACAGTTTAATTCTAAATTATTATCTAAAACTCTTACTAGCGGTATTTAATTTATATACAGTTGTATAACATAATCTCTAGCATTGAGATTAGCATGAAATTTACTTAACGACTCGAGTAATATAAATAAAAAAAAAAACTATCAGTTTACCCTAAAATTTCTACATTCTTACAATGCCCGTGAATTTATACGCGTTTAGATATATAACGGTTATATAATGACCGTTTATACTTAGAGAATAATGTTCGTAATTCGTATATGAAAAAATATTATGAATAACCACTACCGAGATCTCGACATATGCACGAGGCTAGCACCGAACTACTTATGACGTCATATGTGAGAGTCAACCGATTGTCTTTTAATATGTAGTAACAAATATCAACAATGTTAATAGTTTGATTGTATATATATAGTACGTATAGAAGAAAACTAAGACTTCAACAATATAATACAAATCGTAGAATAGTAGAAAAATCTGTAGCTTTAGGGAAGTATGCCTATTTCGTTTCTAGACTAAGTCTAATTTCAAAACAGAAGCAAATAGGCTAACGTTTGTAAAAAATGTACGGTTTTTTTATTTTTCGAAATATATATACAAAACCCAATATTTCAATCAATGACAAATGCGTCATATTTCTGTGGACGTCAGAATTAGTTATTTTCATTTTTTTATACCTATTACAAGGAGAAAACTATTTTCTTTTTCCAAATATGAAAATTAACTTTTTCAAGATGTTTATATATTGTTTGTTTTCTTTATATGTCAATGCTTAAAATTCAGTAATATTGAAGATACAACTGGCTCCTCCTAGCTTGGTTGGGCATTAAAAAATGGCAAACGGGTAAATCAAATTAAATAAAATTAACTTTCAACCATCTAGGAAAAATTCCACAACGAATGATCATAGTCTTGTCTACGTACGTTCATTATTGGTATAGTTACATAAACTTGTAATGTTCAAACGAAGTCGGGCGACAACCAACGCGTCGTTTAATTAAGGACAGCTTGCAGTGATCGCAATATCGGAACGCGATTATAATCTTCATATGACTTCGCGAAGACCCACCAATGCACCGTGATACGACCGGTGTCGACTTACATAACTCCTCTTCATCATTTTACTCATTAGTCTCGCATATATCTCTAATTCATTCATTCGTTTGATTTTTCATTTAAATTGTTGATTTTTTTTCTAACAAGTATAAGTATGACCGAGTCGATATATATTTGACAAACATTGACACTGGCAAATGTTTTCACGGTGACAAACCAAGAAAAAAAATGAAGTATCTTCCTTGAAATTAGAATTGAAGATGACTATAAAATCGATTTTAGAGCCCGAAACCCTACTTTATGAAGATGGAAATAGAACCTACTATTGAGCCGAAACGTCTTGGGTTCGATCCCCGCGCAGTACTGACTTTTGTGTAATGGACATCATTGTATTTTTTATATGTGGGTGTTAAATGTATACACACATCTAAAACCATTTGACCGTCACAATGAAAATTTGCCACGTAAGTGCTTTTTCATTAAAAAAGTTTTTATTTTACCCTAACTCCCCACTTGGTGGCGTTAGGCTATATTTTATTGTTACTAGGTTTCATATCGCAATTTGACGCGGAGAAAGCAGCGAGGTGGACGGTCAATTGATACCCTCATATTTATATATAAATAAAAAAAGTGTGTATGCTTATGACCACACGAAAGAAGTAAAAATTATATTTATATAAAGTACAAAAAAAGCCGACATCACGCGGTGTTCCCAGACAGTCACTCATCCAAGTACAAGAGGTTGCCTATCAGTATTTTAAACTCTCCCATAAGAATTTTAAAAAATATTTTCCGCGCAAAAATCCCCCTTAAATACTATTAAGAAGCTCTATTAACTTTCCAACTACAATAGTTTGTCGATATAATTGTCGATTCCAAGTATAAATTAGTTGAGATACAAGTGACCTGATATTTCTTATGTTTACACTTATAATTCAGTATAACATATCGTGTATGAGTAAGTGATTTGTCTGAATATTAATGCAAATACAACGAACAGTCATCGATTAGTCAGAAATATCACAATAAACGAGATGTTATATCTGCGACACCTGAGCAATGAAATCGTGAATAATCACATTACACTTAAATTATAATTATTGTAAATGTTACTATTTTTATGAGTAACTGTGCAGTGTAATTTGTGCTGATTAAACTATCTTCTATATATCACTACTTAGTATAAAACAAAGTCGCTTTCTCTGTCCCTATATCCCTATGTATGCTTAAATCTTTAAAACTACGCAACGGATTTTGATGCGGTTTCTTTTAATAGATAGAGTGATCGAAGAGGAAGGTTTATATGTATAATAACATAAATTAAATAGTGGAGAAATACTGTTATTTTTGAGGTTACTCCAAATTTAACGAGTGCGGGCCACGGGCAGTAATGAATAAATCAAAACTACTAGATTGATTTTAATTATTTTGTCAGTGAATGACATAGGCTATATATTTAATACCCGTGCGAAGCCGGAGCGGGCCGCTAGTAAATACGTAAAGAAAACATATTTCTTTAATAATACCTGGAGTTTCGTCACACTCCGTGTTGTATGTAGGTTTGGCTATCGTGAGATTGCGCTTTAGTAAATTATATTTTAATTAAAAGAAGCATTGTAATATATGTCATGTTAACTTGCAAATGTCGTTTCCTTGTCTACAGGTAGGTTTTTTTGTTAAATTGTGTAATATAGCGTAGGTTTCTCTAATATAATTAATGAAGCTCTTTGCCTACAGAGCAACACATTCAAGTGTATTAATTACATTTTTAATAACATAGGTTGAAATAAATTGGTGGAAGTGTGTCATTGTGCGCGCATCACGCAAAAATTACTGGATAGATTTGAGACAATTTGAGAAACTTGGTCCTTATCTAAAATAAAAATTATCACAATGTCTTTATCTATAATATAAAAATGAATCGCTGAATGTGTTGCTAAGCGCAAATCTCGAGAACAGCTGAACCGATTTCGCTAATTCTTTTTTTAGAATATTCCTTGAAGTACGAGGATGGATCTTACGGAGAGAAAAATTAAAAAAATTGCCTGAAAAAGTCTAAAAACAACACTTTTCTATACTTCCATACAAACGATTCGTAATAATACTTAAAAGTCAATTTGAACTTTAATACTATACCATACAGTTTAAATGTTAATGGAGAGGTTCCGGGAAGGCAAAACAATTGACTGACGTTAGTATCGTATAAATATGAATGTCAATATTTATACGATGATCCCGAATAGTAGAATAAGTATTAAAAAAAATAATTAAAGAATCAACTGTTAGGCGGTACGAAGTTCGCTGGGGTCAAGTAGTTTAACATAAATGTATTAAAGTTTTAAGCAATTATAATTTTTATAAGCACTACAAAAGATTAAGAATTTTTCCAAGCTATTGTGATATATTTTTGCATAGGATTTTTTTTAATATTTTTGGACATTATACAATTATTAGGCCAATTAACAACACAGACGAAGCCACGGGTGCCAGCCGATTTCATATGAAAATATATGCCTTTTTTATTACACCATCATGTTTTTTTTTTGTTAAATTAGTAAATAATAAATATTGTAACAAAACAAAGTAGCATTAATTTCAAATTTACACTATTAGTAGCGTTGTCTTGCCACGTTGAACCCAAAAAAATGTTCAAAGATATTGGGAGACTGAAAATTTGCTATAATACGCTATTTATTTCAAAAATTAGTCGGATTTTTTTTAATGTACAGGCCTCCTCAACAAAAGTGCCATCTACCGGATCTAACTATACCTAAGCCACTCAGCTGACCACATAACCAAAACAGAATTAATCAAAGTCGGTCAAGTCGTTTGGAAATAGAAGTACTAGAAACAGACACACCGGAGTTATATATATATATATAAGAATATAATGAGGTGAAATTTGCATGTTTTTATGTCTCTAAAATTATATACTGTGTCAAGAACTTATGTTACTGATAGAAAGGCACGTCCTCCCTAGATGACATAGTGTTTTGTAAGGCGTATGAAGCTGCATGCAGTTAACAAACATATTACAAATATTCGATACACTTGGTCACACAATAGCGCTTAGCAATGTATATCGATCATCCACCGTTAAGGACTATTAAATACTGTCCGTAATGATAAACGTTCAGGCCTTGGTTCAATGTAACTTTCTTTCTAAAATGCTAGGTATATACGAGTATATATGTGTATTTAATTTCCAATTGAAATAACATTCCGCTGGACACAATTTAAATAATACCCTATGAAGATTCGCCGCTCCGTCTAAAACTTATGCGCGGTACATACACTAATTACAAGCGATGTCACGGTGATACAATATCAACGTTAGTGCAAACCCTCATTTGCATACCAAGTAATAATGTGTACAAAGTATGGTCCAAACATTGGATCAAATCTTTGTATATGCCAACTAATACACGACGAAAATACTGAGAAATATTTATCACTCACGATTACGATGAAATATTTATATTATCAAATAAAACAAACGAATTTTTAAAATAGTCACAACAACGCTAATGGAGTGGACACAGACCTAATTATTTATTATAGAATTTATTAGCATATATCAGACCCGGATCTGGTTTATAAGGTCAGCCATTCTTTTGATGGTGGGATCGGTTGAAGACGTTGCTGATAAAATTTGTTTTTTTAATAATAGTACAACAAAGTGACAGTGAACTGTGCTTTATAGTAAATACTACGCGTTCCAAAAAAAAAAAAAACAGCGGCGATGAACAAGAAAGGCACAATCCTTTCATACGTTGTTTCATGCCGGACTGCAAGCCTCTCGGCAGCTGGATGTATGCGGCTGATGTTTAAATAAAGAAATTTATTTAATGCATACTCCGTGGTATTATTTCTCATCCACTTCACTTGTGCATAATAACCGAACTATATTACGTAAAACACCACCAATATTACAAAATATAGAGTCTAATAACACAAGATTATGAATAAAATATAAAAACCACTACATGACAGACTAACTTCCCGCCAAAAACAATTATAAAGTTTAAAATAAAATTCGAAATGTTGTTTTTTACGCTGTCACATCTTAACCACTTAAAGGATTATCATACATTTTTGCATACACATTATCAGGAGCACAGAATTTGGCGTAAGGGTATCTTTTACCTCGGAAACTTTACTTTGCAACATTGACCAGAACGAAGACTCGAGTAAAAGCTATAAATATAGACCAGCAGGTTTTGGAACGCGACACTCCTATACAATCTACTACTACGAGTGTCACGCCTTTTCAATGATGATCATGATTCAGTCGGCAAACTCTCGTGTATTAATTACGTAGCCGGTAGCTTTGATGTATTCCTCAGGAACAGTACTTCTTTTCTGAATACAATGTACCGATGTTCTATCTTATTATATCCTATGTACTTTTTTGTACCCTTGACCATGCCACGTGGGCAATGATTATCGATTTCAATGTTATTTCATGAAATAAAACTTGAAAACGTCACAAACAAAAAAAACAGACATTCGTATTAATAATATTAGTTAAATTAACAATAAATTATTACATATGAAGTGAAACCGTTAACCGACATATTTTAATCAACAGAATTAATAATAAGGTCATTTGAATCAATAGGGAAGGTGTTTATTATGATTTGAATTGTTCTACGTGTATGCGGGCGCCCGCGTCACGTTGCTTTGCTACCGGAAACTTAGACGAGACGTCACAACCGTCACCGACTAAATAAATACAATACTAAGCTCTATCACAAGACGATAAAGATTAAAATGTTCAATGAATAACAAATATATTGGCAGAATTATTTATAAACTGACAGAAAAATGTCGTAAGCGATAACGTTCATAAGAAATGCTACGGGTTCGATTCGATATGGATGTAATTAATCGCGCAACGAATTGTTTTTATAAAAATATCTATACAGTTTTATTAGGTAATACAATTTGACCTGCCATGTACCAATCGTTTAGGAAAACGGTTTTATTTAACTTCTCCCCATTTTTTTATAGGTTAACTGGTTACCACAATCTCATCTGATGTTAAATGATGATGTGGTCTAAGATGGTAGTTACGCTCAACCTAAAGGGAAGGGAGAGTGGCACTCAAGTGCGGCTGCTGGAATACATCAACAGGTGCTTGGTGACGGATATTCAACTGGAGGGTGGTTTAGCTACCCAGGCGGAATTAGAAAAAGCCATACCACCATACTATATATCACGATGTTTTCGTCCACCAAAAGCTGCGACTCGGTTGCTGGGGATTCGAACCTACGTCCTTCGACGCTATCAACTAAGCCGTCATCGCTTCAAAACATTATACATACGAGTACATCTATTCATATATGACATTTATATGTATGAGTTACGATTCTCTTCTAACACGAATAGAATTATACTACGCCGCCAAATGTAAGGTAATGCTTTATATTTGTTTAGTTATGCCCGTATCCAAATTGACTATTTACGCTATACACGAAGTGAGTTGGTCATGATTTGATATGAATCACCTCCCTTTAGGTGGTTAACGAGTCGTGTGATTGCAAAGAACAGAAATACAAAACAAATATATGAAAAACTATGATTTGGAAAGAGTAAGAAATTAGAAATTTCTGTTTTCTATCTCGTTAACCCTGTATACGGGCATGTCTGGTTCGTAAGTAAGCACATTTATAACATAAGTACTAAGCAAAAACTGGTAAATCATTTTTGAATATCAAGAGTTTATCAATCAGATAATGGGAGTTCAATATCAACACTAGGGTGACCGTTATCTACCAAGATGGCTTTTATGACTCGTGTATCTTGTTTAAATCATTAGTTTATATCCCAAATATATTTAATAATAAAACTCTAATACCGTTTAACCGTGCCTAAATAACGACACTTTTCCCATTAATGGGGTTTTTCATTTTTTTTTTATTCTTGATTGTTTTATTGAATAACTTACCAAATAATAATAATTCTCCATCTACTATGATACATTGGAATGGAGAAATTTTGATATAGGCGTCGAAGAATTTCATTAGTGTATTTATTTAAACTCAAATATATATATTTTTATTTGAATGAAAACTGTAAAAATATATTTAGACCTTGTCAAATCAATCTCTAAAGTGGCAGGTACGCTCAAGTTGAAAGAAAGATAGGTAAATAAATTATAGTTTTACAGGTATCTATCTATCAGTGAAAGCGCTTTCTCATGCGTATAATAATGTTTTTGCAACAAAATAAAAAAAACACCTATTTTTATATACAGTATGTTTATTTGATATCAATACTTGTTGTACTTACGAAAGTTAATCACTGAACAAAACAATTCTATTTACTTATGAAACGTTTTGAATTGGGACGACGTCAATCATGCTTAACCCCTTTGTTATAAGCCCAAGTAATCCATCATTTACAATGTGAATTCCGAAATTTGTTAAAAAGAAATTATAACGCTTGTTTTAGTTGTGTAGAAAAATACAAAATCGAGAGACCGTCAATATATACGATTTGTCTTTGTCTTCACTTTTTACCTTATATTAAGTGTATATAATACTTCAAATTACTTCGCATAGTTCTATACTGAAACTGAAGCTATTAATTTGAAATAATAGTGTTAAAGTTTATTGATGCTATATAAGTGCTTTAGCGACAACATTTCTTCAAATTCAGTTGTCCGTGTAATGTAGTCCGGTGAAACCGGGAAGGCCTTGCCAGGCTAACAGCGTAGGTCAGTTCGAAAACAGAAAAATCTTCAAATTCAAATTACAAAGTTACCTCCAAACCTTAGTCATTAACTGTTTACACGACATGCTCTTTCGCGCGGGAAAGATTACGCGTGTGAATAAACGCAATCAATAAGGATTATTTGCGAAAGTGCGTACGCGCTTTCCCGCGTTCAATCCTGCACACTCCAATCGCCCGTGAAAGAACGTGTTGTGTAAAGGCAGCCAGCTATTCACTCAGATAAGACGATAATAGAGTTAACCTCGATGTCTTTGTACGTCTCTCAGTAACCAGATAACGTTTATAGACTTTATTAATAGAAAAATAAACCTCTATTGTAGAGCAGTGATGATATGTTGTAAGGTCATCTGTTACACGGTCTCATAACGGAAACATTAAAATAAATATAATTTTTATTCAAAATCAAATCAAAAATACTTTATTCAGTTTAGGCCCTGAGAAACCGCTTATGAACGTCGAAGTTACCACCGGTTCGGACAAACAACACAATCATCCAGAAGAATTCCTATAACAAGATTATTATATAAGATTCCTACAGCACAAACATATTATATTTGCTATTCAAAAATTGTAATTACTTATTAATTACATTTGAAAAACGATAATGAAGACTGAATATTTTCTGAACGTTTGTATATTTAAATGTATCCATTTTTATAGTAATGTCTAGCTTAGATAAGAGATGGAGAATAAGCCTTGCAAATATATCTTTATTGATTTCTATAGTTCGTTAAAAACTTCAACATTCTTCATACTAATTATTTCAGTGTAATCTACTAATTAAGGTTTTTTTTAATGAAAATTATTTTTACATATCTAATATTTATTTCATATAAATACTTCTCCAATATTTAAGTTACATAATCATATATAATTTTCAATAAAATAATACGAAACGGTGTGACAGACAGACGTGATGAACCCACGCAACCTTCCCTCTATAAATATTGAATGTCAATACGATTATTTACAGATATATTGAATATAAATGAGAGATAAAGGATCTAGTTCGATTTCTGTGGTAAAAGATCTGTCACAATGGATCTTTTGTAGTGGCAGCCATTTTGTTTGTATGCAAATTGAAAACGTTAACAAAGGTTGTGTATATCAAATAATCGAAATATTCGACATTTATAAACTATAGTTATGATTGTATTTACTGTAGACGACTTTGAATTATATCTAATAATATCTAAATCAAGTGTTGTTCAATACAGTTAATAGTGCATTAAAAAAAAGTGACATGCCCGTAAATAACAAAACATAGCCCGCCATCATGTACGGACAAAGGTTCGTTGTGACAGATATTAGACGCACGCGACCAGGTAGCCGCTGTGGGTGCCGAAGTGTATCAGAAAATTACGCATATAATAATCACAAGGGTTTAGGTTAGAAAAAAAATACTGTATCTACCCAATACATTTTTTAAAGGCGACTGACAAGAAATGTACGTAACGTATGTGACGTAGATGAGCTTAAATAAAGAATTTAAGGGTGTAATGGAGGTTAAAAATTCTTAACATGTTACTTATGGGGGGAGGTCTTACTAGGCCCGTGTTGTAATGCGCATCACTCGAAAGCGAAATCCTTCAAATTAGTTTCATTTGAGATCAATATACGTCAGCATCTGAAGATAGCCCATATTTTATTATGCGTTATCTATCAGCGCCAAGCATTAATGGAAAACCCGAAACAGCACAATTATAATCTTGATAGAACATTTAGTTCTTATGGAACATTAAAAGAAATTTCACATGAACGAAATAAAGGCACTAAAACACTAGTAAATGTACTATCTAACTATACCTATCCCTTTCTCGACAGTGCATAAGCAAAAAAATACGTTGGAGATAACTATTATTTTCACAATTTCAATATAATCCACAACCTGTCATACAATCACAGATTTACGCTTTTTTTTGTGTTAGATTCTTTACAACGATGACTCGGTATTCGGACACCGCGCGCCGCGTCGATTTATGCAGGTTAGAGTCCGTACAATGAGCTCAGACTCTTCTGCACTTTCGGTGAAGGATAACATCGCGCTGAAACCATAGCACGGTAAACTTTTTCTGTAGCCCCCGCATAGAATAGTTAAGACTTTTAAGTTAAAAATCTCTTGTCATACATCTATAGTGTGTTTCGGCAACAGCACATGAGAGCCAGTTCTCTATAGACTTGGCGTGTTTGTCTTAAGCTAAAACCCATACAGTCTTATTAAAAAAAAGTTAAATACACGTCGAAGCACCTGTTTAAGAAAACTTTGATCACAAAAGGGTGTCTTACCCTTGTTTAGAAATAGGTACCTATTTAAATTTAAACCTTGTCTAACACTTGTCTAAGTTGACAGTTCTGATATTTATTATTACATAATTTTCTTTAAACTAAAATATCACAATAAAGACCATCAATTTTACTTAAAATAAATAAATGTTCTGAATGTAGAACTGAACAACAATATCATTATAAATATCATTCATAAATTTTAATTGTTTGCAAAGTAACTGATGTAATGGACCGTTCTTGAATGATGAGATTGAATTGAATGTATGCCTTTCACAGTTGCTTGCATAAAAAATTTATACCAGATGTTTTGCAAGAAATCGCGTGGACACGCTTTCGTAATAAAGTATTTTAAACATATGTTCAACAAGGGATTACATTTTAGACACCGTTTAGTAAAACTCGTGTTCAACGCGTGTTCATTTTTGTTTGTGTAAAAACACTGATAAGTTTAAAATAATACGGTATCAATTATTTTACCATAAAACTTAGTGTAAATCAAAATTCGTAGTGTTCTAATGATATGTCGATATAGACACATTATTGAAAGAAAGGTTATCATTGTTTTTTACTAAGTGATTTTCATACGAATGAGTAGTAGTTTGACGTAAAATTGTCAGTGTTGCCATGTATAATTTTCGTTCTCCTCAGCTATATTAATTCCAAACTGTCATATTATTCTCAATGCAAAGAAGAAAAAAAACGCACATGTGCCAATTATTTCAATTAATGATACGCAGACGCGTTGAAAGGAAAGGGAAGCGACTGTCGCCGGCAAACTAAATCTATGTTTACCTCGATCTTACAGAAAGACAGTTCTGATTAATTAATTCGTGACTATTCGCGTAGTGGGGGATAATAAATCGTGCATGCCGCCCTCCCGTGAGATGTCGCCTGAGTTAGACACCGCCGAATAAATGATTAAGTTAAAAGCAAACGTTATATCTCGCCGGGGGACGAAAATAAACGGCTAATGATGTCTTATACAGGTAAACGATAATAAAGTCCTCAGATCTCATACCGTTGAGACGGTTAGATCATTAGAATATTTGAACTTTAGTTTATTTGAAATACAGTATGATGTATTCTTAGTTCTCTTCGAAATATATGTAATCTATATTAATAAATTCATACAAATCTGCCCTTGTGAGTTCGTGAAACATACATGTTTAATACTTGTTTCACAAATTAATGTATGTATGAAATAATAGTTAACTAGCTAGTTACATTCGGGATTTTCGGCGACAGTCCAAACCGATGCGCGCCTTACGCCCTTGTGCTGATTGCCATGAAAATCGGTTGAGTGCCTTAAGCGCTCCCCTTACTAGTCCGGTGGAAATGTAAGAGTCCATAACATGGGTAACAGTGTAGTCAGTTCATAATAAAAAATACCATATGTGCGCAAAAACTGGACTACTAGATATATATCGATCAATGTCTTTTGATTTTACCTGTCCTTATCTAAAAGGTATCACGAAAACTTCGTTTATTATAGAGTTATTAAAGTTGTAAAAAAACTACGATTCTATAAGCATTACGTGTTCAGCGATGTGTATTTACTTGCCGCAGAAAAGTGGGGCAAGCGGTGTGATGCGCATGTGTACGAGAAGGGAAGTAAATGGATAACATTGTTAACGTAACGATAAGTAAAGGGATAGATGACAAAATTATATTTTTACTCTTAATTTTTTTATGTCTGTTCCTCTATATCTACATAAAATATATTGTTAAAATATTAAACTACGAATTTGCAGATAACAGCTAGTGTTACAATAAATTGAGACTTCATTTGAATTTTTTTTTTTTATATTATAGGGGGCAAACGAACAGGTGGGTCACCTGATGGTAAGTGATCACCGCCGTCCATAGACACTAGCAACACCAGAGGAGACGCAAATGCGTTGCCTTTTAAATATGTGGGCCTCCGGCGCTCTCACTGACCGAACGAAACGCAACAGTGCAAGCACGGTTACTTCACGTCGGTTTTCTGTGAGAGGGTGGTACTACCCCGGGCAAGCCGACCCATTCATGATGAAACCAATAATAGTTTCAGAGTAGGTCTACCACAAAGGCATCCTTAACTGTTCTATCAAAAAGTTTGTTTATTAAGAATCCATATTTCTATATGAAATCCATATATAAGTATATTCTACTAGCAATGCCCCTCCTTTGCATGTGTTTGTTAGTTTTTGTCATATGAGAATAGGTCAATTATAGCTTAATGGATATTATGTAAATATTCTCGGTGTTCATGTGTACATGTACATATACTAATTTTCATGGATATCGGTTGAATGATATAAAGTTGAGGTGCTGCAGTTCGTTATAGTAGTCACAATAAAATTAAAAGAAAACAAACTTCTAATTTCAAACAAAATTATCAATAAACAATAAGAAAACGACTAAAATAGTTTTTTTTTTCTTTATAAGTTATTTCATTATTTGCAATAAATTTCATTACACATTAAATGTTTCTACAGATAACTTGTCATACACAAAAAAAATATGACGTACAACATAAAATGCGGTTAATTTTTTTCACAACCGAATATTCCAACAAAAACTGTTCCGCTAAATAAACAATGTGCAGTCAAATTTCCTAGAGCCGACGCAGATGGCAAAAGGGTCGTCCTTCGTCCTGGTAATAAAATAAACTTGAAACAGTATCGCGAGGGCCGAATTTGTTATTAATAATCATAACGGCGCCATTTTGTAAAAGCCGCCCGGACGTTGGCAACACCACATGTGTCGGTGACACCTATATCGCAAATACCACATTCATATTTGTATAATAGTTGCATTTATTTTTGTTGAAAATCTAATAAATACTCGTAATTCAAACAAGATATATCAACCATATCAGATGTAATTTAAAAATTCTTTGTTTATTTTGACTAAATCAAAATATTTTAAGGTTAGGTAATCTTATAACAAAAAATAATAAAATAAACCATAGACAATTTTAATGAAGAATGTGAATTTGAGTCATCATTAACTTGGGAATAGATACGAAAGTAAAAATATATACAAAGAGTATTATTACCGCTATACAGATTTGGCGATAATTTTTTTACTCATAAGGAAAACCGAGTTAGATCCTTCTGAAAATCGACAATAACATTACAGAAATGATAACAAAATGTGATTATATCAAACGCATTATGTTTTCGTTAACTCATGAAATTACATGCCTTGTTTTTAAGCAAAATCAATAAACACAATTATTTCAATCGATAAGGGGAATAAAAACAACGGTTTTTTTTATCATTTTCAAGGCGAAATCTATCACTCGGACACATCTATGTTACATCTTTTTTTTTATATAAAAACAACGTTCAGTAATATCGCGATTTGATTAAAATCAATAAATCATTAACTTAAATGACTAAGTCATCGTGTATACGTATGCTTAAATGTACTTTATTTTTACACAAAAATATACATACTCTAACACTTAGGTGATAAAACTAAGATATATCTATTAGCGAATTAATGTAGGTTTTTTAAAAATATTTTTTTTTGTTATAATTTACGCAGAAAATAAATGTATGACCTAACAATGACTTAATAATGGACTTACAAGAAAATATATTACACCATCGAAAATCATAGCTACATTATCTAAGACACCTACTTTCGCTTTCCATAGTTGTCCGGTGCATTTTGCTACTAATCCCAAAGCAGCAAACTAGTTAGTAACTATATATATATATATATATGTTACATTGTTATAAATCATTATCATCTTCTTACCATTATCCCACCCAAGTAACCCTACTTACTACTGTACTAAGTACAACATTTTTTCCTTTTCCACTCTCTACTGTCATATATCATCTCAGTATTTCCACCTTTTATACACACATCACTTTCCGCCCAATCTAGACATACCTCTACCTTTTTCAGCCTTCCTATACTCCTAAATCTATCCCTGTTACTTAAAACTTTTCTAATTACATGACTTTCATCTGTCCTCATGAGAGACTCGAGCTATGATAACCTATTACTCCGCAACTTCTTTGTCGCTGGTGCTATTTTTAAACTTCCTCTGATATACTTTTTCTTAATCTTATCCATTCTTGTCACACCACATATTGATCTCAACATTAGCATGTTTTCCACATGTAACCCTCTCTCATCCGTTTCCTTCGTAACCCAGCACTTAGATCCATACAGCATAATATACTTATAATGGTTTTATACACCTCATTGTTATAAAATGGACAACGCTAAGCTTTTAGCTCGCCGCGCCTTCTCAGATCGATGCCGCTATATCTAAAGGCCACACAATCAATGTTAGCTTAACAAACTTCATTACAAACTGTAAGCTAAAGGCTTAAGTAACTACAGTAATATAGTCCTGGTTTTAATTCAAACATTTATTATATCCGTATAACTAATTAATTACATCTACTAGTTAACATTTCACTAGCAATGCCCCTTGATTTCACCTGCGTTATATTCCTGTACCGCTCTTTACAGTCTCAAGTATTTCGTTACAAAATGTAGAATCTTCCCCAAGAAAGTGGATATCGAAAACAACAATATTTTTTTCAGTATCTTATTTATAGTTGTTAGGATTAGCACATTCAAACATACAAACTGTCCAACTTTATGTTAATTAATCGAATAAAATATATCGTATTCCACTTAGGGATAACTTAGCTTTGTGTCAGTACCTACTAATGACAGAATTTTGTAAATTGAATTAGTAAGTGTCAGAGATTACCTCGTACAAACAAACACCTAAACTTTACCACTTTATAACATTAGTATAAAAATATAGATTACTAACAGTCTCCTGCGACTTCGTCTCTCTTTAAAAATTATGTAAAGATTTATGCGGCGCACGCCGACATAGACGACATACGAGATAGTTTTTCAAAGGTACTCACTCACTTACACAATTTTAACCACTTTGAAGAATATATTTATAATTTATAGCCTATGTGCTATACACATATATATGCCATGTACCTACTGTAAAGTTTGAACGAAATTCGTTTAATAATTTTTACGTGAAAGAGTACCAAACATACTGACAAACTTCCTTGTTTATAATGTTAAGAGGTTTTTGTCGGTAAATAGTATTTCCCAAAATTCAAGTTTTTTTAATACATGATTAGTTTAACGCTTGATTAAACTACGCTAAATCTAGAAGGACTGGAATCTGAAGTGCTGATACCGTGGAATACAGGTGCTTCGTGAGAGATTTTCAACTTAAAAGTGGCATTAGAAAGTACCTATCATACCAAGATTTCAATCAATTGTTATTCATATATTTTATTTGGTAATTACGAATAGGGTTAAGTACAGTCCGTTGACTTAAAATAAGTAAAATAAAAAACACAACATTGTTAAAAAATAATTTTACATAAAGCACGAGACTACCTGAGAGAACAAAAGCTTGTAAGGCTTATTGTTCGCTTTTACTACGATTTAAAAATACCACATGGAAACAACACTTATTCAAACAGGGAACTTGATAAAATTACTACAATATATTACCTATATTTTTTTTATACCTATATTTATTTAGGTTAAAATATTTATCATTAGCCAAGTAATATTTGAAAACGTCACCAAACGGAACGGCCTAGAATTTTGACAAATCTGTACTGTTCTGTGAATGACAGTAAAACCATTTCTACCTCTACTATGTATATATATATATATATCTCTCTCTGAATGTTAGTGCCAGTCCATGATAATAGCCACACAATTAAAAATGATAGTAATCTGCTGTTATGCATGTAGTAAGTATCATGCAAAAACTGCTCGACTTTTCAATAATTTTTTCAACTATTCCGCTAAACATAAAGCATATTGATAAAACAATAACAACGTAGAAGAAGTCGTGAGCATCAGCTAGTATTCAATAAAGCTTGAAAAAACATTCCGGACAACATTCAAGCCTGACTCGCTCCCCGTCAAATTTTTAACGAAGAAAATTCGTTATGTAGTTAAAAAGAGCAGTCATACCTAGCCTAATAAACATTGTGCACACAATCTAAGCTACACAACATTTCATAAAGATGTACAAAATTCTCGAATAGAATTAATTAATCTACGGGGCTTAATAATTGCGCCTTTAAAGTACTTACCTACTTCTTAACATTTGCCATGCTTTATTTTTACAATAATTAAACATATTTAAATTTTTACCCTAATTGCAAGTCGACTTAGTGACAGCAACAGCTATTGCCCATAATACAATAACTTATACTGTATTTATATTACAAGTTTTTTTATTCTCATTCGATTTTATATTACAGTTAATGCTTACGAAGTCGCAAATGATTATTAAACTGCAATATAAAAATTCAATTGATAAACGATTATATAATAACATTTTTTTATGAAACAACCATCTAAAATGCTTCTTAACATCAAATATGATAGCATATTCAAACAATAAAATGCCAGTAGGTAACAATATACACAGTAGGTATATACACGACCAATCGGTCCATTACAAAAATTAACACCTTTATAGAAAAATAAACTTTAACAGATCAATATCTCGTTATCTATAAATGGAATATGTCGAAATGATTGTACACCTACTCACTCTATATTTATATCTAATAAGACTCTTATCTGATATCTGATAAAATTATGATCATATGATACATTAATCAAATTAATAGATATGTAATAAACATTATACGTTACTCTCTCTCTCTCTCTCTCTTATTTACTATACTACAATAGATAATTTTACACATATGTATGTATATATGATACCAATCGACAACAGATAAATAATTTACTGTTACAAAAATAGCATAAGCGTTATCACAAATTAATTGGGTCGTTATTACTATCAATTCTATTTATAGACGTTTCATTATTTTCAACAGTTCACAATAAAAAGTATTTTCAGTAATATATAGTTATTAACATTTTAAGTCGAATAATAAAGCATTGTTTTTTTTTTTTAATTACGGCACACTGGGTAAAAGATAATAAATAAAATTAAACAAGGGAAATTCCAAACGCGAGTAGTATGAAATCGTCCTAAGAGTATATACCGAGTGAGTATAGCTAGCACTCATTAATGTATTAAACAAATAATAAATTCAAGTACTTTATTGATTCATCTTCATTAATGTGCCCGCATAAACAATATGAATACTATATTTTCACAGCCAAATTCAAACATATGTTAACCAACAAAATCTACAAGCGCTTACCGTTTGCGTTAAATCAATCGACATTCCTTATAATAACACAAAATTGAAGGTACATATTGACAAGTTTCAAACGGAGAATTCTAAATATACCTTGAAATTTGACATTATTTGTTTTTTTTTGGTTTTTTATTTCGATTGAATTCTAAACAATA
The DNA here is from genome assembly GCA_035772565.1 of Antheraea assamensis. Taxonomy (NCBI): domain Eukaryota; kingdom Metazoa; phylum Arthropoda; class Insecta; order Lepidoptera; family Saturniidae; genus Antheraea; species Antheraea assamensis. Next base: position 1,204,554 of record JAQQSE010000106.1, on the reverse strand, counting down.
ACATAGTAAATAACTAAATTTAATGAAATATGATACTAAAATATTCGATTTATCAAGGTATATATTGACAGACAAAACAAGTGCTGTATCTAAAACATAGAACATAAACCTACTGTACTTTAGTAACAATTACTTATATCTAATTTTTATAATTCCATTTTATCTCTTCTGCCGATGCTCTCTAGTCATTCATGTATTACATGAATTGTACTAACGAAATAATATATGAATTAGAGGGGTTATGTTGCAGAAATTAATAACTTACCACGGGACTGTCGTCGCCAAGGTCCGAATCACGGTCGGCGTCGGCCATGGCGTACGCCGGCACCGGCTCACGGTTCTTCACCCGAATCTTGGCGGCTTTGGTAGTGCTCTGCACGAAGGAAGAACACACGCCACGGCGGCACGTGTTCAATTCACACACACGCGTTTCACATAAACCGGTACGCGGGACTGACGTAAGCTGGCGCCGCGGAGTATACGAGCGGTTGCACGGCTCGCACGGAATGGTATGGCGATACGAGAGCGTCGCTAACCCCTCTCAGATGAGGCTCCGCCTTAAGGCGTCCGCGTCACGGCGAATCAAACGGCGCGATATCAAACTGATATTTCTGTTATACGCTCCGCCCGCTACCTTTATAATGTTTTTATTCGAGCTATTAAATAATCGCACGGCGTTTATCGTTGAAATTAATTATTATTATTATTTACTTCTCTCTTTAATAATAATGCTTGAAAGTGGATTTTATTGCTGTATAATATTTTTTCTAATAAAATCCTTTTTATATCATGAAAATGGATTGATTGTTTTCACTTGAAAACAGTATTACGAATAATTATTTTTATGGCATGATAATAATATTTAATGATTATCTTCAAAGTACTTTTTCTAAGAGCTTACGCGTAGATTAATTTTATTGAATTCTTGATCAATTAATTACTTGACGTTACTCGAATCTGACGCGTTGAAATCTTTCTTATGTAATTTTTTGTACATTATTCTATAGACAAGGATTGTTTGTTACTTACTCTCTTCGACTGAGATTAATTTGATATAAATAGTATTGATAAATGAATCTAGAATTCTTATTACATTTGACAGATATTATAATGCATTTCAAACGATCTCTTTAGTTTCTAAAGCTAAATTATTATTGACATTTAAAATCTTAGGTGTCATACAAAAATTAATAAGTTTATGTAAAAAAAAGTATTTAAAGAAAATTTTAAGACGACAATGAAAGCGAAACATATCTAAACTTTTATGTAAAAGAAGTACCTACCTACTCGACTCTATAAAAAATATACAAATATCAACTAAAATGTAAAGGAGTGACAAAATAAATAATGTGTAATTAAAAATTGTTATCACCGTCGAACTAATTCATTTAATTTTTCCAATAAGTTTAAGCGGTATTGGGTAAGCTTGGCATGGTCTAAGTCAACTAACTTGTATAGCTAGATGTAACGCTCTTGGTTTAATATTTTGTAATCCTTTACTGACCGATTATACAACTATAACATACTGGTAGGTGTTCAACTCAAATGCATAGATTAATTTAATATAGAACTTCAAAATTAATATGTCCGTCCAGTTATCTACGCGATTTTACTATTGTATATATGGGTTAGCATAACATGGGAGTATTAATATTGAATACGTTCAATCAAATCGCGATAAATGTACTTCATAATTTCTGTGTATATATATATATATATATATGTGTGTATTTTTTTCATTGTATGTATTTCATATAATTTTTTCTTTATTTATTTTAAATTAGCACTAAATACTAAAGTTTTATGTTAATAACAATACAGCTGGTTAGCTGGAAGAAAATGCCTTTTGGAATTAAGCTCGCCAGTGTACAAACCCAAAAGTCGAATAACGTACTCATTCATTCAATCAATCCCATCACACACAGTTGCATGGTGGTGGTAGAGCGTTTTATAAGTCCGCCTGACTAGCTACAACGCCTACAACCCTCAAGTTGAAAATCTATTGCCAGTTGCTTGCAAGAGAATCGTAACACATAGGTACATATAAATATCATATATGAATATATGTATGTATAACATGTATTGAAGCGATGATGGCTTAGTTGATAGCGTCGAAGGACGTAGGTTCGAATCCTTGCAACCGAGTCGCTTTTTTCGGTGAACGAAAACATCGTGATGAAACCATAACATGGTGGTAAGGCTGTTCTAAGTCCGCCTGGCTAGCTACAACACCTTCAAGTTGAAAATCTGCCGCCGAGCACGTGTTGGTGTGTTCTGGCAGCTGCACATAAGAGTCAGTCTCCCTCTAGGTTTAGCGTGACTACCATCTTAGACCACATCATCATTTAAGATCAGATGAGATTGTGGTCAAACGCTAACCTATAACATGTAAAAAAAATAGTTAACAGTAGTTTTCTTATTAATTGTATGTATACTTTACTAGTTTTTGCTCGTGGCTGCGTTCGTGTCAATGTAGATTACATTTATCTCTCTGGTATAGTTATTTTTTATAGATAAAATGTACCAACCCTATGTCGTTTTTTGTTTAGGGTATATACAAAATTTCGTGATGATTGGTTTAGTATTATAAAACCATAGTACAATGGTAGGTCTTTTCCTAATTTCCACCCGGGAGGCAGTTACGAGCCACGAGTAAGTTCCGACACCTGCACTTGAGAGTTAGTACTGTTGTAAATTTGGCATATCATTATTTTACGCTACATCGCCACCGACTATAAGGTGAGATTATAGTCCATAGCTAGAACCTACGAGATATAAAAAAACGGTGACCATAAATTTATCCACAGTTATACAGTTTTCGCAACTAGTTTTTAAGTAAGTAACTTATACAATTAAGTGATCGATGAAATTCACAATTTTTAAATTATAGAAAAAAATCCTTTTTTTTTTTTAAACCATGGACTGTTTTTACAAATCCCTTTTTAATTTCTTGATAAAATACTATTATCATTTAACACTTGTATCAGCCCGCGACTTCATATATGTTTGTGCGTACATATTATTGAATCATAAATGTATACTCTAATACATATAATATAATAATATAATACAGTAATCTGTCAAAATCAATACTACTTAAAACTAGCGAGTTATTGAAGCAAACTGGACTGTATATAGGGTATAAATAATAAAATCACCTATACATATTTTGTTAAGATGTGCAAATACTTAACAATATTAGTTTCCTAAAAAGTTTCCTATATTGACGAACTAGATAAACAATTTATTAGAAGTATTTATAGCCTATTTTATTTCAAATACAATGTTACAAATACTCGTTATAATACTTAGGTATCTCAAGGGTTAAATAATTATCTTGTGTTGATTATATAAAGTGTCAGGCCTTACTACTGTATTATTTAGGTGACCTTTACAATTATTGTAGTGATTTACAATTGCTAAACGAATTTTATCAAATACACTTAGTAGAAGTTTACAATAATGAAATAAACTATGATAGTTCTCTTTGTTCGTAATTGTATATTTCATTTTTAATGGCGCAATCCGTAGCAGTCCATAATCTATCACAGATCAGCTAATGTCATTTACAGGAGTCTTAATGTCTTGTAATGAACTTTATGTTTAATTATGCATACCTAATTTTGACAACACAGTTCTAAGTTGACAGCATACCTGGTCAATATGTAACCCTAACTAAACTTATGATTTAGCCCAAGGTATGTATGTTCTTTCACTAAGTCAAGATGCAAACATGTGCACGAGATGTTGTTTAAATGCATTCAGTCGTGCTCATGAATGATGATCTTGGACAAATAGTTATTTTTTTATATGGCGAATACATTCGTTTTATCGTATTTTATAGATAGACTTCTTAGATCGTGGGCCGATTTGGATAACATATTATCATGCCCCTGCATCATATTTTGGCCTAAGTTAAGGTCATCGTGAGCAGTGATAAAACATACATCATCAGGAAACTGTGTACTGAATCATGTGGAAAAATGTTATACGCATCATTCACATATAATAAGTACTCTGGCGGTCCCATGATCGATCCATGGGCTGTACCTTATTGTATTGGTATCTGAACATTTGCTGATCAGCTATGGCAACTGCCTTCACGACTCGGCTGATTTTTTAAGACCCAGCTCTCAAAATAGCGGATTATGTTTTTAATTTTGACAACATTGTAAATTGTTAATTTTATAGCTTAATAAAATAGAAGTCGTACAGAAAATAAAAACAATTTAAAAATATATTTTACATAAAAATTATAATTTACTACATTTATTAGGTATATTGCAATACATAATTTGTTATTTTTCAAAGTTTTGTAACAAATCAGGTGTTTTTTAAGCTTACGCTGCTAACAATCTGTTGACCTGTGCTTATCAGGTCTACATTTGTTTGTATGGAAATTAAGCTTTTATGATTTTGGACAGTCCAAGGGTTATAAGTGTTAAAACTATTTGTGTGCTAGCTTTTGATGAGTTCCAACTTCGGTCCCGGTATATAATTTTGCTCCAATATTTAGTACAATGTCTTACGATTCAATGTATCAAACGACTTGAT